>PVIA01000155.1:141834-600489 GCA_004024845.1 Tonatia bakeri
GGGAGGGGGGAGGGGAGGGGGAGGGGAGAGGAGGGGAGGGTCCGCATGGTATGATCCCCAATTCCACCCCTACCTGGGAGTCATTTTGCCACTCTGAGAGGCTCGAGCTGTTTAGATTTTCACAATTTTAAGTGCAGGGGGAAGGTCATAAATCACGATCTGGTAACTTTAGTTACCAGTCAACTCAGGTTCATGTCTTAACTTAAGCCTAGGAGTCTGGAGAAGAAAATGCTGGCTGACTAATTTGGAGGTAGAATGGGCTAAAGATGCTGGAACATTCTTCTCCCACTTCACTGATTTATTCCAGAGTGTTAAAATGACTACTGTAACAGAGGCACCCGCACAGAAATACAGGAATGTTGAAAGCTGAAAAGGACACGGTCTTTGCCCTAAGAGTTTTGAAAAGTTAGAGATAAGATAAGCACACAAATTCCAAGACTGCAATTATAGACTGTATGTCAGAAAACCCTTCGGGGCCAGATGTGCTTTGGAATTCAGTACTTTGATAATCTGAGAAAGGTAATACGATACCTTTACTGTAGCAATGTCTAAAACACCACCCCGTAATCAAACATGAATATTTCTACAGTCAGTTCGGTTTTGTTACCAAATAGATGCCAAAATAAAAAAAAATCTTTTCAGAGCTTTTTCAGTTTCAGAGTAGTGAAGAGTCTGCAAATTTATTTTATAGACCTCTCTCTAAAATAAAGTTTTAACTTAAGAACTTAAGTTTTAAGTTTCTCTTAAATTTATGCTTAAGTTAAAACTTAAGCATAAATTTAAGAGAACCACCGAGTGGGGTGATTTCAGATCCAAATCCTAAGCAATCGCTAGCTAACCTCTGCTGTACTACTGTGGCCTTCTTTATGGTACCGGATCTTTACAACCACAGGTTACCTGAGACACTTGGGAGGTAAGGTCAAGCTAATTAAGGCCTGACTTTCAGTATCATTTCCTTATGCCACCCAAGGGTCATTAAAAAAAAAAATCACATTTAAAAAATACTTCTAGGAGGCAGTTAAGGGATCTTTGGAAATTACGTAGTATGGCTTTCTTAATAAATTACCAATCAAATCACTAAGTACCTGTAGCTATGTGGCTAAAAAGGCAATATGGTTTTAAAGCACCACCTTAATGTGGACATTACATCTTTAACTCAAAAGAAAGTACACTCAAACACCCAATAATAGGAAAGCTAGAGATACCACCTTTTTGGTATGTATAACCTGTCATTCTATAGGCAAGGAATCTGGGCCCAATTCACTTTTGCTTCTGCCACAAGATCTGTATGATGCCAACTCCTTATCAAAACCTAACAAATATAAGAAAGCCATTGTCATCGATACGCCTAAACATGAAGAACAAAATACATCGTTCATTGAACTGGCAGATGAAAAGTTCCCTTCACCAGAGTTGACAGAGTATATCCAAGACCCATTATCATTCATCAAGACATAACTTACCCTAGACTGAATCTTGACTTAAATTTTAGATGCAAACACAAACTTAGAGGACGTTTAGTACAACTAATGAGATGTTAATACTAAGTAAAAGCAAGTGAAGAGACTTGTCTGAAGTCCTACAGCTAGTAAAAAGCAAAGCCAGGATTACAACAAGGTCTGCATGTGGTTTCCAATTCAAGCTGGCAATGAAATTCTGTTGATAAACAAGAACATTTACTGAATACAATATACACAGAGTAAAGCCTACAGACTGTTTTTGGTCTTACTACATTAGGTTCCGAGTTGGGACTGTGAGGAAACAAAGGTTCTAATTACCAAAAAGGCAGCAGCGTCACACACACAACCGGATGAAGCTCATCTTTCCTGGACCTAAATATCCCGGATCATTGGTAAGGCTGCACAAAATTTCTTTTCTGCCTCATTACGGTTCATGTATCTCCAACTAATTTCTATAACAGACACAGGGGCTGTGTTCAGCATTAAATAGTTCTCTGAACTTGTATAGCAATTACGTCACTTACTACTTGTTTTGCTAACAAGATACTGATTTCATACTCACCTTTATCCACAAACACGAAAAACACATAAACAGTTTTACTAAAGAGTACCGGTAAGGTTAACCTCTTTCAGTAATGTTCCTTCTGAAGTTTCCGAGTTTGGTAAATGAAAAGAACCTCTTACACTGCCCACCTGTGATTCTGTGAGTTAAAGAGCACCCACAACTGGACCACATTTATACAGGTATGAAACTAATGACAAGCCTACAAAATTCTGAAGCAGAAAGACTGTGGGGAGGTCACATCTTACAACTTCTAGGATACTGCAGGCTCAATATAAGTTTGTTTTGGTTACATATAATTTCAAAACACAAAAAATGTCTTACAAAAGAGCTTAATGAAAAAATGACTATGTAAGAGGTTAACAGGGCCTGTGATTATCAATTTAAAAAACTTAAAAATTTCGACCATGCCATCTTGGCCCTGCTATTATCATAGTCCAGTACTTACAGGTAATTAAGTTAATTATCTTGAGGGAAAAAGGAAAAGACACACGAAAATGCAACAAGGCATGGAAAGCGCATGGAACAAATGCCTGACTCCAACACATGTGCTTCGGATGTTCTAGTGGAGCTAGTACCATTATTTCTACTGTGGATACAGTGTCAAAAGAACAAAAAATCACGAAGATGCCACAAACTGAATTAAATCTAGGCACTGCAATGTTCAGCATGCAAAAAATATATTGAATTAGCCAGAAGACCATTTTAAATACATGATCTTAGCATTTACTGAGAACTGACTGGTTGCCAAGCACTTCACAAGGTACTTTACACACATTGTCTCATTTAATTTTGTAATAACCCAATGAAATGGATAACATTATTACTGCTGTCATTTTATAAAGAATCTATTATAATTGGGAGAAATTGAGTATACTTCTAAGTCATCTATCTCTAGTCTGTGAAGGGCTGTGGTTTGAACCTAACTCTATACAATTCCAAATCCAGTCTCCTTCCATTATGCCACTGTCTGATTCACAGCTTACATCAACATTCTCATTTTGGGGGGCAGAGGGGAGTCTTCTGATTTACATGTCTGAGTCAGCTTCAACATTTCAGTTAGAATACCTGAATGTATAGGAGAATAATACCTAGCTCTAATACGCCAGGGCTTCTGCATAGTAAAACACACTACTATTAAATAAACAAAGTACTTCACAGGATTTATCATGTAATACACAGCTCAACCCTAGGTTCAGAAGAACCTGAGCAGTCATGCAACATGACAAGAAAGCTGAGGCTAAAGGAGAACAGAGAGGGTGAACAGCGGGCGTGCCTTCTGTCGGATGGGCAGGCCCCTGAATCCCAGCCCAGTGCTCTTTCTACAATATTCCTAGTTGGCTTTCTACCCTCTTTCTGAATGTTTTATTTTAAAAATAAAATTAACTCAATGAGTTAGACTACTGAACCAAGATAGTTTCAGTGGTAACAAAAGCAATAATTTATTTATCTGTTGTGCTCTTTGCTAGAAAGACCTTGGGGAGCAAAAACAGTGAAGATTCCATTAATTAGAGTATCTAAAACAAACATCAGTGGCAATTAACAGATCATCAAATATGACAGTAGAACAAAATTAGCATAAAAGAAGTTCCCTTCCTGACACTCTACAGGGCACGCTAGCTTTAAGCATTTTGCACGATGCCTGTGATCCAATCAGATCAAAGTGGCTGGAATAGGATTCTAAGACATCATCTCCTTCACCTCACTCTAGGTCCCTAATGTAAGCTGAAAACTGTATTCAAAAGAGAAGCAAAATGACTAATCAGGGCGGCACTAACAGTGTTAAGAAAAGAGGGAACTTGAAAATGATTAAGCGACCATCCCAATCACAAAAGGCTGTCAATGACTACGCATTCTGGATTTACAGGATAGCCTGGTGGCATGCTTTATTTTTGTTTTAAATAAAGGTGGCTTGTTAAAGGTAGAATAAATGAGATTTAATTTCTATGTCTTAATTCTTTTCAAGTGGATTCACAAATCAGTACAAAAATGCTTCTGTCAAGCCCTGGGGCCTAATTTGGTATTCTAAACGCATAAATCACCATCATGTGCAGCCCTCAACCAAACTGCTCAAGTTCTCCTCAAAATGACTCAGCCCTGGAGTCAAGCATTCATTCCTCTGTGACTCCCACACAACTACCCCACCTCTTCTATTCTAATGGTACTTAGCCCTTGGTCCCTCTTCAATACATGTCATAGATCTCCAAAAGTCAGTTGGTAGGATCGGCAGCCAAAATACTGAAAGCATGAGCATTTGTTCATCAATTAAAGAAGAGCAAAAGGCATAAATTTAACAATTATAATTGTTATGACATTTAGTTAAAAATATCACTAAATGTAGTTGTAGTTATTAAAAAACAAAAACAAACTACCCTTGCTTCTCCATGAAATGAAAATGACAACAAACTATAAAATCCAAATTAGGAGATTATATTATTCTAAGAGTATTCCTATTAACCTCCAACAAACTGATGAGGCTACAAGTTGAACTCTGTCAGATTCTGTAATCTGCATAAATTATAATTAACCAAATAACAGATTCTGAGCTGCAAGAGGAGGATACATCTGCTAGATATGAGACATGAACACAAAACACACACAGAACTGTGTGTGATGACATTCCAAATGCCGTGAAATAAAAATGGCCTCAAATCACCATTTTAAGGTACACAAAAAACTATGAAAAACGCATGCCACCTAATCCCTGCCCCATGAGAAGCTTCGCCTCTATCCTCTAAAGAAATGACAGGTAAGTCACACAAAAGAACACAACACACAGCACGGTTACAGATATACAAAATCAGAATCTAATTAGTTTGGATTTTGGTGGATGTGACAGACAGGAAAGGTAGGAGCTCAGGTACCATTTATTAACTGACTTCCTACATGGCAGGCACTTTGCTGTGTCTCCTCAGGCATGTCTCTGAACACTTATCGTACACCAAGTGAGGTTTATCCAGACGAGGTTTAAAGTGGCCCTAGCACAGAGATGAAGACAATGCGCTCTGGAGATCAACTTGGTTCTAACAGTTCATCTGATAGGCTCCATTCTGGGTGACTGTGGGCAAACCTGTGTCTCACTTTCCTTATCTGCAATTTAGAAATAACAGTAAACTACACCTCAGTGGGCTGTTATGACTCAAGAGAAGGATGGCTGTAGAGACCTGGTCAGCACACAGTAAATGCACCCATACTGCTAATTATTTTCATTATCACTGTCCAAGGTCAAAAGGCTAGCAGATGGCAGAGTTGTCTCTAGAACCCATGGCAGCAGCTACAAAGCACAAGCTTTTCACTCTGTACTAAGCAGCCTTCCAGCAATTTTCATAAACATCGAGAAAAGCAATAGGCAACCTCTCAATTTTCCTTACCTGGGAAGGAAAGCCTGAGGCAAGTATCATGTGATAAGGAGGATTCCAGAGTGATGGGTCCAGGGATAGCCAGAGGCAGGAGCCACACTGGTCACAGACCAGAATTGCCCTTCTACAAAGTGATCCCCCTGAGGAGAGCACACACAGCCAGGACTGGAAGCAACTGGGTCCAGAGGCACAAACTACTCCCACAGGACTATGACCATTCATTATAATTGTAGTTTGGGCCTGTGTTTTGTTTCACATTTGAGCAAGTTGCAACCAGTACTTTTGGTGGCTGACAATAAGTAAAATGTAAATTATGCCACTTTAATTTTTTTTTAGGGAGAAGTTATACACAAAAAAAATTTCTAGACATAAAAATAACAAAGGCCCTGGCCAGGCAGCTGAGTAGGTTAGAGCTCTGTCCCAATAAATCAAGGTTGCAAGTTCAATCTCCAGTCAGGGCACATACAAGAATCAATACATGAAAAAAGCCCTGGCTGCTATGGCTCAATGAACTGAGCGCTGGCCTACGAACCAAGGTTGCTGGTTCTATTACTAGTTGATCGGGGTGGGTTGTGGGCCCAGTCCCCAGTTGGTGGTATACAACAGGCAACCAGTTGATGTTTCCCTCCCTTTCTCCCTCCCTCCCCTCTTTCTAAAAATAAATAAAGTAAAAAAAAAATCAATAAATAAAAGTTTTTTTAAAAAAGCAATCCAGAAATTAAAATCTGCAAAGTAGGGAATCAGCAGCATTTCATTTGGGGTGGACTCATCCCACAAAAGCAGATACTTCAATATTAAAAGTAATTTGTAAGGGAAATTACACTTTAAAAAATCATATAGTATATTCTAAAGGTAAACAAACATTTTTGAAATGACTTACTGCCAATCCACGTATATGGATTCCAGAAGGTAAAAAACATGAAGGACAAACCTCCAGGACTAACCCACATTATTTTGATTTAATGGAACTGGGTTCTATTCAATAGTATTTTAAGTAAGTGGCCTAGTGGTTGGGGGTCTAGAAATTGTTTGGTTATAACAGTACTTTTGTTGTAAAGATATTTGTTATAATCAGATTTGATTTGTACATCTCCCAAAACAAATGTTGTGACAACCATTAAAAAAATGTCAGAATCTTAGTCCAAACAACAACTAGATCTTTCTTTAAAAATTTCATTCCTTGTAGAATGTGCAATGTAGAATGTACAATTCTCTCTGATATTTATTCTGAATATTTCAATGATGTAGCTTCTGTGTTTTTGAAAGCCAAAGGCAGATAATTTATAGCAGGGTTTCTGAAACTGTGCCCTTTTCACTGGTTGCTGGCATTTAAAGCATGTTTTCATACATCTTGCAATGTTCTAGGACTATCCAAATTGATTGGAATTACATTTTAAAAGCATTTTTAATTGAGTCCCTGGGCTGAGAGTGTTCAACACCTCACCTGCCCTCACTTGCACTTTAACAGAATTCTGATGGTGGCTAGAAAGTTGCCATTTAATCTAGTCCTTCCTCTATGGGTTTTCTAAGCTAGAGAAATGTATATTCCTTTTCCTTATCTTCTAAATAAAATAAATCTCTAAAACAAACAAATGAACAACAACAACAAAAGTGATCACTGGTGTTCAGTTTGACAACCAGAGAACTCTGAATCCCTCTTGATCAGATTCCAAACCTGAGCTATATAAAGCATTCCTTAGTGGCATCTCAGGTAGGACAAAGAAAAGCAAAGCTCAAGAATTCTCTAGCAGAACTGATCCCAGAAAGGCTTTGTGGGCCTTCTGTGGAGTCACTATTTTTCTAAAAACAAAGGTTTGGTTGTTAAGAACGGGGTGCCTGATGGTTCCCAGGTCCTCTTCTCACAGAAAACATCATCTAGGGAGATGGCACTGAACATCCAGATGAGGTAACTTTCTATAAAACAGAGTCACTTGAAAGACACCTTCTCAGGCTTTGCCAAACCGATCCTGGCCTCTGTGGAGAGACGACACCCTCCCTGTTGGGATGCCCTTCATTGCCTAACCCCAGTGGGAAACTTGGCTATGCCGCACCCTCCCCATGAGGGCAAGCATTGCCTCGTGCCCAGAGTATAAAAGAACTCTAGCCACTTTATCATTCCTATTAAGATATGGAATTTCCTAGAATTTTGTTGGTATGACTCTTTGGCCAATGTGAATTTACATTCTGGGTTTCCTTTCCCCACGACAGGAAGGTTCCCTTATTTTGTGAAAACGTACATAGAGCACTTATTACTGAAATGTCACACACCAAAAAATGAGCAAAAGAAGGTAAAGTACTATTTCAACAGCCTAAAAAGCACAGGCAGTATATTTTCCAGATGGGCATATTTTAGAGAAACTGAGGCTAATCTCTGCTGAAATCACAGTAACCAGGCCTCACCCCGTGGGAACACTTTCCAGCATTCACCTTTCTGAAAGCACTTCTCAAGTAGGAGTAGGGCACCATCTTTACCCTGCCCTGCTGGGCCCAGGACCCAAGATGCACCCCTGCCAAAAATGTACCAAGACTGCTGTGTCACTGCCTCCTGAGATTCTTCTGTTAACTCATCCTGGAGGAAAAAAGGAGCTGCAAACGAATCAGTGTTACAGTTCAGGGAAGTGTGTCCCTTATTGACAGGGATTGGCAGATCAGCAGTAAAGTAATGAAAAGCAGCAAAAGTCTCTCCAAGTTCCTATTGGGTACAGTCCCTTCTCCCCACACAATCAGAGGGAGGCCAGAATTACTACAGTTTACAAAATTGCTGGGAGAAGTCCATTTTACAGGTAATCTGACATGAAAATAAAAGGGGCTCTCTGCAAAACACAAAGTAGTCTGGGACCAGGGTCCCCAGGCCACTCCTTCAGCGCCTATAAGGCTAGTTAATAGCTTCTGCTACCAAAAGCAGCACACAGAGCCAGCACAGCAGGGCAGTGACTTTTAAAAGGGGGATTTAGAGTTAGACTGACAGGAACCCACAAGGTTCTCCCTGTTTGGTCTCCAATTTCATCTATTATGAGTGGCAAGTGGTTTTTGCTGTAAAATACATAAAAGTCACGTTCTCGGCCAAGGTTGAACTATCCCGAAATGTGAAATCCCCTTTGGAATTAAATGTGTGCTCAAATCAGCTCAAGTTAATTCTCAACCATCTGCACGTACAAGATCCATTTTGTAGATTTTTTTGCAGTAAAATTTTAATCTCAGAATAATTTTCCCCACAGCCTCGCACATTTCTAGTTTACTTCTTTCTGCTGTCAATGTGGTGCTTGCCTGTGGAATGCAAGTTAATTTCAATATTAAACCCCAGAAGAGTAAGTGGAAATAGGTTATTTTCTTATTATCCATATTGTGTACTAAAACAAAGTAAAATTCACTAGTACCTACTAAGTGACAGGCACCTTTGAAAAGTTACCTTTGCCATCCCCGTCACAATAAATAGAACAGAGAGAAGTAGCTCTCCCCAAGCCTGGTAAATGTCAGAAGGTGGGGTTTGAGCCCAGGCCCCTAACTCCTGAGCTTCAGTTTCTAACCAGTATTCCAGCACTGTCTGTCACCTGTAGGCTGGCCAGACTTCACAGCGTGCCACATGCATAGATGTGGACAGGTCACAACACACACCAGCTTCCCGACATTAAGCAATGTGGTTCAGAGTATACAGAGCCACCTTGAGTCATCCTTTACAAGTGTGTTCTTTTAACTTTAAGAGCGCAATGAACATGAATACTTGCTTGAGTAGTGGGAAAAGAGGAGGAGAGAAGACTGAGGCCCATCTGTCTATAAAACAGGTCTCTTCCAAAATATGCTTACCCTTGTGGCTGTGACCACTGCCTCAGGGATGCAGCGTACCAACCTATTTGTTTTGGCCTAAGTCAATTTCTCTTCAACTCATTCCTTTCACTTGTGGGCCTTTTATTGCATTTTTGCCCACAGACTCTCATAATTTTGGAGTCACGCTGGGTCAAGTCTGGAGCCTCATCTCACACTCTCTTTTCTTCTAGCTTGTTAACAATGATGAATTTCTTGCCTTATTGTCTTTTCAAGTTTTCTCAATTGCATGGTTCCCCCACCTCCTCTCCTGAGGACCAAACCCCAAAGAAACAACTTCTCAGTTAGACTGATTTATCTCCACTCATTACCAGCCCTTTCAGGGGTTTCTTCCATATGAACTTCAGATCTAGGTCCCCACACTTGATCACCTACTGAAAAAGTCAGTATCACCTATGACTTGAAACCTGGAGAGAATTCATTTTGTGTCTTTTCAAGCAAACTACAGAGCAGTCATATAATGCACACCTCCCTTTCTGTTTACCCATAGTCACCCCCACTCACTTCTCAACTGATTACGAGTCTCTAGGACTGGAGATGCTGCAGATAAAAATAATCTACCATTCCCACTTCTGCAATAAACAGTAAATTCCTATTATTTCCTGCTATAATTCTTTAAGATCTGATTGTATGAGGTACTGGAACCAAAGAACAATGACACAAAGGTACAAGCCATTCTTTTTTGTCACTAGTACTGGAGAGAAATCCAACAGATAAGGTTGGAGAACAGAACACGGAAGGGGAAGCCAGGCTTCTCCTTGCTCGACGCTGAGTAAAGCAGTACCAGCAAAAAGAAGGTCCTATGGATGGTGCCCAGAGCACTTGGGACCAAAATTGGAGACCGAACACAAGGAGACACGGCTTGATTTTTTTGATCATTCAAATACATTTTCAGTAAACATTTCAATTATCATATTGCTGAAATGCACTGTCCCAGAGAGCATTTCAACTTCCTAAATATATTTTCTGTCTCTCCCTGCCCATGTTTTATGAACATCTTTCTGGCCTACCTATGTATTCCAAATCCTTTCCTTACCAAGGAAGGCAATTCCATGCAGTTCTCTGTCCACTGCATTCTGGTGAGCTGTGCTGTTTAGTGCTTTTAGACAACTCCCATAGGCCTATTTAGATGAATTCCTCAGAGAGACCATCTCCACTGGCCAGCTATGCATCTGAAAATACTCCGCAGCTTTTACGTCAATACTCAAAAAGAACTTTAAGAAATTTTAAAGGGAAAAATATGCATATAATCTGTGGCCAAGGAGACTTTGTATTTGGGTTTGTGCTAGGGAAAATACATGCACAAATGAAGCCTGAGGAAGGGCTAAATACAAAATGAAATCATCGGGCAGAAGGACAGCAGCTTCTCCGACACTCAATCATTTTCAGTCACACTGTGTTGTCCGGTAACCTGCATTGATAATTCCTCATGAATAAAACGCCAGCATTATCATCTGCAGCTATGTTGTTGACATGCTTTTGCTATTTCACTAAAAATACCATTAATTTTCTGGCTTCACAACAGCTGAGCTACTCTCCATTTGAATATACAAAAGAGTATTTTGTTTAAACCAAATTAAAAGCGTTCCAGTAAATGACTTCCATTTTGCTAGCTATACTATTTTAGCATATACTGTTTTTCTTAATCCTCCCTACCTCAACCTCATGCCTGTCATCTCCCCAAGCCAAAACACTTCCATTATTTAAATAAAATTTTTTTAAGTTGGGGAGGGGGAATCTAGAAAGTAACTATTTGTGTCAGAGCATTCCTGGCCAGCAACACACCTGAAGGGCATAAGTATAATGTGGCTTTTTTAAGGTTATAAGACATGGTGGCCTCCTTAATTCTCTCACCTCTTTGAGCCAAGGTAATAAAAAGCAAACTACTTTCCAGTTTGGTACCTGAAAAGAAAACAGCTACACACACACTCACTTTACACCTTCCATTTCCCATCTAGATAAGTTCCAACATCCCCCATTTAAGTCAGAATGAAAACCACTACTCCTGCCAAGCCCTCCTGGCATCTCACCACTTTATTTGTTCCCATTTGTATCTAATGCTTTTGTCAACAGTTCAACAAAAGTCAAAGCAAACAACCCACTGCAAACACTGGGGGTAACAGCAACAAGCATGAATCCTTCACAATTATCCAGCCCAGCTGCTCAGAGCTTGTCTGGGCTGCTTTCATTTACAACAATGTCAACAAAAGGCTGAAACCCAATAACTAGATGGGTCAATACGGCCACTGTATACCCTCTGGAGGAGGAAACGCTGTGTTCCTCCTCTGCTGCCTGGGCAAACATGTAGAGTAATTCAGTCAGATGGACAAGTACTTGTCTAATCACTTGTTATGTGAATTATTCAATGACTTCCCACGTAAACTACCAGACAAGGTTCTTCAAATATTTCTGCGGCACTTCCAGCTGTCCTACTGCCCGTGTAGAAGCACATGAAAGGAACAAAAACAGATGAAAACAGAAATCATGACCTAAGTTAGCTCTCTGTGATAATCTCCAGTTTAAGAGAGCCAGGTCTTTACAACTAATCCTTTTAAGTCTAACCTTGCCTGGCATGGTCACTACAGGCTGAAGCTTCACTACGTACCAGACTGGAGATAGGACTGAGTGTAAAGCCATTTACTCAGCCATCAGAACAACCCACAAGCATGGCCCTTGACCACCTTTTACCTTGTTCTACTTGAAAAGCTCCTGCCTCCCTTTCACAAACAAAGCCAATAGATACAACATGCGTTTATGATTTTTAGGAGTATTTTAAGAGTATAATTAGACATGTATTAACACATTACAAACCACAATTTAAAAATACCTGTCCCTAAAGATCATATTCTAGAATGTCAATTCCCTGGCCTAATTTTGATCAAAATGTTGATGTTTATTTAACAAAGAATTATTTTGAGATGCAACAGTTGCAAATTTCCACTTCCCTCTTTCCTCTTAAATGGCTTGTGAAATCATATACAAACCAAACAGCCTGGCAAGAGGGGCCCCTGACCTGGGCTCTGGACCCTCATCCAGTGAAGCCCCTCCTCAGGACCAATGGGACATGCCCACCCACTCTCTGTTCACCCACTCTACAACATGACCAAGTCCCTGTATTCCCTGCCCAAAGGCCTGAGTTCAGGACTGGCCCAGTCTTATTCCTGGGGCTTTTCAGGGACAGAATAAGCTATTGGTTGGAACACAGCCAGACCTGAGGGCAGCCAGTGGGGTAAAATGAAGTTGTGAAGTGAGAAAGAAAAAAAATGTGAGGACCCATGTGATTCTAGCAATAAAAGGCAGGGGCCTGTGAATTCCTGGAGTTTCAGATCATCATGAAGGTGTATTTACTAACTGGATTTTTAACTTTTAAATACTTAAACATTTGCTATGAAGGCCTCCACTTTTACTCTCTTGCAGGCCCCACAAATGTTAGGGGTAGTCCCAATGGGAAGGTATCATGTACAGTTTGGTAACCCGACCTTTTGAGACAAGTCCTACTACCAAGTGCTCCACTACAGCACTGTGTTTAAGAAAACCATGCAAGAATTTTTCCCCTTAAATACCTTTTGTTTTTACAGATCCACATATCCACAACAGTAATGAAAATATTTGCGTACTTCCTATAAATACTTTAAAAACAAATAACAGTTAAAATTAAAATTCAAGGATTATTGCTGTTTCTGGGCTAGCACATATAGTAGGGATAAAAAAATCTGAATGCTAGAGATCTTTTCTGTTCTAGATTATTTGTGTTCTCTTTCCTTTCCCAGCCTTTGGACATCCAGATTACAAAAAAACTACTGCTTATAACACACTTTGTCAAACACAGATGAACGAAACAGTGAAGGTTCAAATTCATTTCCACTTTCCACTACAGTCAGTTTACTCACTGCCATTCATCACTGTGGAATTTACACTTCTTCCCGTGAGTGTCTAAGAAATTTTAGTTTTGGGCATAAAGAATTGTGCTTTCAAAAAAACAAATACTAGTCCAGGGCATGAAAAAAACACAACTTCAGAATTCTACTTTCTTCTTAAGGCCTCTAATAATGCTTGTAACTGTTGGATTTCTAAAGATACAGTGTACTTCTAGAAAGCTGGTACCTGAAAGAATAAAATTTCATCTGAATAGCAATGAGGCCACTTACTGACAGCAGCAACAGAAAACATTTTTTTTTTTTAAACCAGAGAAACCAGCTGAAAAGTGAGGGAGTTCACAAGTCTGACAGTAATATTTTATTTCGCTGATTCCCACAAAACACTATCTGAATGCCAGTAACAAGGCTCCATCAAGACTGGGCATCTACAGAATGTAGCCACTGGCATGGCTGTCTGTGCTTGCTGAAGGCTCCCTGTTTGCACGCATTTGCACATCAGCCCTGGCAGCATCGTGGGAAGACTGACTTCAGAAGCTAGCCCCCCAATCATCATAAACTAGTTTTAAATGCACATTTTAAAAGAATTCAGAACTGGAAGCTCAAAGAAATGAAGAGGAACAATCCATATTTTACTCTGCTCAGAAGGCAGTGTATCTCAGTTCCATACTTGAACGGGAAAATGATTGGAGGGAAGGAATTGTATCTAATCTTTACTATGCGCCCCCAAGGAGGCAGTGCAGGCCTATGTGCCCTATAGCTGCCAAGTCAATACCTACCAACCAACTTTAAATATTTTATTTCAACTGCACTGCTCAATTTTCAAGTTCATCTATCAACACTGACAGGTTGTGAAGTCAGAAACCATTAAAATAATAATTTCTGGTTAGTTGTCTAACAGAAAATCAGGAAAATCTCCCAGCTACAAAGGTGCAGCTGTGCCTTTTTAATACCTAAAGGAAAGCAAGTGCAGATCAGCAAGAAGGTCTTCCTACATAAATGCTCCTCAATATTAACGACAATCAAATCAAATGGACTAGCATGCAGCACATACTTCTGTCTAAATACATTTATTAAAGAAACTTCTCACCCTAAATATTAAAAACAGGGACTACTTCCAGGATGAGACCTTTCACATGTAACATTCTTTCGTTCCTAAGAAAGAGGATTGACATGCAAGCAACAATGCGGGGGGTGGGGGGGAGGAGGAGAAAAAAGGAAGAAAAGAGAAGGGAATTGAAAATAACAAGGGTGAGCAAAACGGTTTACAAGTGAGCATCTGGCAGGGACAGGGCGCTGCCGTCAGGGGGAAAGTGCCGGTTTGAAAATGGAGGGAGGGGCAGGAAAGGGGAAGAACTGAGAGCAGTCCTACTTTGGAGGGGGGGAGTAACTATCCAATACAAGTATTGCTTCTGAGTGCTTCTATATTTAGTCAGTTTGCTCTATTTTCCCTAGAGCAAAAATGTCACCAGTTTTGTTTAAAATTTCTCTAACTGAGGCCAGACTAGGATACTACCAGATTTATCAAAACAGATCCCAGCCAAAGCATCCAATTCAGGAGTCTCATTCATATAGTCCTAAATGGTTTGGTTATAATCAGGGGGTGGAGGTCCCCTGGGGTGGAGGTCCCCCAAGGTGGAGCTGGGGCTGGTACAAAGGTGTAGAATATAACTCAGAGACCTTTCAAGTCCTGATAACTGTGGCATAAACACAAGTGATTATTTCAATTTTCTCTAAAGATTATTTTTTCAGGGCAGCCCAATAAATCCAATAATGCTCAGATTTACAAAAAAAAATTTTTTTTATTTATTTCCCCATGCACCAGAAAGTAAGCTAATAATGTCCCACTGAGAGTGCTGTCAGGCCAGATCCCTCCACTGCCGCATTCACTACCAGGATAAATCTCCCTGCACTTGCCATTCCACCATCCACTTCAGGGCAAGGCCCTGGGGACTGATCCAGATTACCCCTCCACACACGGTGTCACAGGCACAAGCCCGAGTGGCCCAATCAGTGCCAAGAAAAGAACAAACTAAAAAAGATTAATTCACAGATGTTCATGCATTTCACATACACTGTGCCCCATGGTCCGTTGCTAGGGCAACGGGAGACCACCAGTGCGCGCTTTATTGGCTTTATGAAGTGCGTCTCGGGGACTATAGACCGAGAAATGCTGCATAATAATAGTGTAGCTTTTCTGAAGCCTTGTTTTGTGTTTATGCACATTTAACCTTCTGAGTATTATAAAGAGCATCATTACACATAGCCTTCAACCCCCCCCCCACCTCCAAACTGCCTCAACTTTCTCTCTAGAAACATTAAAATGCACCTCCTGGGGGTCCATTTTGGGAAGATCCACATTAAACTGCTCCACCAGTTTCCCAAGGAGAAAAGAAACCTACAACCATTTAAAGGTCACTGTATCAGTGCAGCCAACCATCATCGACCATGCCTGAACAGTATCAAAGTTACAAAGCCAAATACACACATGCCCCTTATTTTCTAGGCATCAAGAAGAACCTTGCTTTACAGTATAGGTCGTCAATTTTCACCCGATGAAACAGCAGAACCAGCAAGCTTCTCAGGCCCAAGTCTCTCCCTATGCACTACAACTTTCTGTGTTGATGGGAATGTTCTGGATCTGCAGTTACCACAGCCACATGTGGCTACCAAACCCCTGAAATGTGGCTGATGCAACTGAGAAACTGGGCCTTTAAATTTTATTTATTTAAACTAATTTAAAATAAAATAGCTTCGTGTGACTAGTACGTACCGTACCTGGACGGTGCAGTTTTAGAGGCTTACCAGACAATTATACAGGTTTTTAGAAGTTCATACAGAAGTGTCTTTCCATGCTTTTATAGTTTCTGCTCAATTCATAAAACTGTAACTCCAAGTAAACGTACACAGAACAGTGATCAGTACTGCGGCTGCTGCTCCTCACTGTGCCAGTTCCAAACAGCGCTCAGCCTCAGCAGCCTGGTTCTTTGTCCGCAAGGCCCACGGATGAACGCTGCCATCCCCTCCCCCCCGAGGGTGGGAGGTTAAAATCACAAATGTCACACCTCTCAGAGCAGTAGCACAGATCAAGTGTTAATCTAAGGGAAGGGGTGGCTGAGGGGAGCATACAGGATGGCAGGGTGAGGGAGGATCTGGAATGAAGAGGAGAAAAATGAAAACAGTGAATAGATCAGTAGAAGCAACAGCTTACATTCAGATTCACAGGAGAAAAAACACACTGAGACAATCATTTCCTGGGAAAAGCTCAAGCCTAATGAGAGTTTACTCTGCTCCTTTCTGTGACAACCAGCCCTTTGTGGCATGGGCTTCCTGACTGACAGGAACTGGGCCCCCTTAATAGGATTTCCATATTATTTCCAACACCTGCCCAGAAGTTATTTGTTTACATTGAAGGAGGCAAGATTCTCAAATCAGACATCTGCTTCTAGTTCAGGCATATCTTAGGAAACCATCTAGAAAGCAGCTTTGTTACCATGGTGACATTTTTATTTTCCTCCTTTAGTTGGCTCAAAACATTAGCATTTCCAATTTTATTTTGTTGTTTAAAAGGCCAAATGTCGCTCAAGAAAACAGAAGTTTAAAGAAAGGTAAATAAAAGGAATACTCAAAATTTTCTACAGTTAAAATGACCATAAAGAAGAACAAATAAGACTCAGGTGCTATGATATGCCCCACGAGCTTCTCTCGTGGGGTGGCATCACTAACCTGTCCACCTCCCCACCCTCCTTGGTCCTTACATCTGAACCTTCTGCAACTTGAACAGTACCAATTTTGGAAAGATAATTCAAGAATCCTTGGGGTGTTATACAAGTAATCAGTGAGTCCATTAATAATTGGAAAAAGAATTCCTCGACCTAACCCTATCAGCATATCTTAGAAAGTTCACTTATAACAATACTCAAGATATGCCAATTTCCACCTCACTGGCTGCAATTCAGCCAGAGATAGGGTGGTAGGGTGGTGAAGGCCAGGAAAGAGTCGGCTTTTCATGAACACTCAGGGCCGAAGAGGGGGTGGAATATCAAAAAGTGTGGGCAAGAAAGGCAGCCTGTGCAGGAGTGGATCACGCGCATGTGCGTGTTGTTCTCCCGCTTCTCAGGAAGCAAAACGGGCAGCACCATTGAACCCAGTGGGGGGGGGGGGCAGGGGGGCTTAGCCACCAATCACCACGATCACACATAAACAGAAATGGAAGTTATAATACTAGTACTTGAAGCTTAAGTTGTTTTTAAAGCTGTATAATTTATTACATACAGAAATAAATGGATTGGGTCTGATTAATGAATCTGGTTAACTTAAAGTAATACTTTGTTCAACATTCAGATTCAATTCTAAGATTTAAAGTTTTGATCTGCCATAACTAAGCAGTATTATTTAATCTTGAAATATAATTTATTACTTTCATTTAAAAGCAAGCTTATTTAAAAGAATTACTGAGAGTCCTTAGCAAACTCCTTTTTAGTCCTCTTTCGCGAACCCAGAACTCTGTTCTGTCCTGTCCCATCCCAAGGAAGCTGCTATAGGTAATAATTAAATATGACTCCTTTTCATGCCCAAAAGTATGACCCCTGTCAGTAGTGGTCTCCACATATAGTCTTTAATCCAGAATATATCCAAAGTACTTTAAACCACTGTAGATCAAAATACATACGTTGGACAGAGGTAAGTGTCACAGCAGAAATGACTCAAGAATGCAAGAAGTAAGAGTAATAATAAGCTTCTTTCTCCCTGGGTGATGTTATGATTTTTCCAGAGTGGGTTATGGAAAAATGTTAGCGTAAGAACACAGAAAAGAAGGTGAAAAATTCTTTAGAATAATTCTTTTAGGAGAATCATCTACATTTTGAGAAGCAAATGTGAAACTGAAGTGCCAATTACAGAATCTTTATGGTGTAATATTTTTGCAAGAAATGAAATGCATTCTAATTAAGAAAATTAAAGACAATAAACATCAGGATGAAACCGTTTGTTGTAACTGAGAGGGTTCCTTTACAGAGGAAACGAATTAAACCACTCGTGCCAAAAATCAGTGGAAGGCAGTCCCCACAACCAGCCCGCCCTGTAAATTAATACTCGTTCCGCTCCGATGACTGCTGCAGGGGGCTCAGCGAACCCCCAATCACTCACACTCACCACCTGAGGATCAGCTATGCCCTACAGATATTTATTCATCTGTTCCACAAACAATTACAACATATTTCCTGGAATGAGGGCACCTGTTACATTTCACACAGCTTACATGCCCAGGGGCAGGTATCAATTAATGCAGAACAAAGTGCTGCATCATAAACCCACAGAATAAAAACTTCCTGATTGTCTCTGATAAAGTAACTCTAAATAGTAAATTACATGGTAGAAACAAGTCCTTCTACATGAAAAAGCAGCAGTAGTGTGAAACATTTATACCATCTTATTTTGGAAAACTGAAGGAGTTAAACATTAAATGCTTAAAAGTCATAACTTAAAACATTAAACTATCCCCCTACAACCCAACACCCAAAATGAAATATAACTACCACTGTGTTTATTTTGCTTAATGATACGGCCAACTTTACTGCAGAAACATACCCTCTGGTGTAAGATTTTTATTGTAAAATTCAGTAACATAAGGAAACATCTACATCCCAAACACCTGAAAAAGTGCCTAGAGTAGAAACTTTGGGATCCAGGAAGTTCACTTGCCCATTAATATACAGCTTACCTAAAGGAAAAGAGAGGACTTCTAGCAGAAGTCAAGATTTTCCTAATTCTATTACAACTGCCTTCTCAAACTATTCCTTGATTTGTCTTCCTACGCAGTTCCACAAAGAAGATTCTTGTCTTCAAGGAACTAAAAATGTAGTGGGAGAGAACTCTACTCTGTTGGGAAACAGGTATCAGAAACACCACTTATAAGCAAATAATATTGCTTAATATATTTTAAAAACCCTACTTAAAAATGTATTTTAAAAGCACATCTTAAAACAATACTTATGTTTGGAGTTGAATTTCAAACACATCACAGTCTGTGTTCAAAGGTTAAAGGATACAAAAAGAATTCTATTTATTGATGATCGGCATATATTTCTGGACATTTTACTCCCTTAATTATTGGAAAACTTCCTTAAACTGTTCACCACCAACATCTAAGTGCAAAATCTAGACTTACTTCTTCTCCCCACATGGTCATCCCTCTCCTGTTGGCCCCCTTTCCTCCTTAAGTGGTTTCTTCTGTTACTCTCCCACACAGTACCTGCCGAGGGGTTAAACATATTCTAAGGCATACTCTTTTTCAGATTGCTATTCCTTTGAAACAGGAAAGGAAAAATGAGGGTGGGTGGACAAAGTCTCATAAGATCCTGGAATACAACCTTGACCATTAAGTCTTGATTTACAAAGTGAAGGGGCAAACAGGAGTAATCCTTCCGTTAATTCAGGCTGAAAACCTACTTTCACCTGTAACACAACTAGTAAGAGCAAAGGTCCTTTCTTGGTCTGAATCACACACTTCAATGTGAACTAATTCCCCACTGATAAGCCTTTATTACAAACAAGAATAACTGAACAGACAAGAAAAGCAATGCATGATGTTTTAGTCATCTGCATATAATACACACCAAAATATAGTTGGGATAGAATAAACAGGCATTACCTTAGAACAAGTAATGAATGGATCACTATGAAAACCCTTAAACAAAAAGAATTCACATAGGAGGGGAAAAAGCTTAGCATATAGACTCATAGGAAAGTACTCAGCTTGAAAAATAACTATGCATGTTAATATGTTTAAGTACGCCATTCATACTTATACTAGCAAGAATTACAAAAACTATAAAATTCAATATTGGCAGATTGTGTGGAAACATTGCACTTCACATTTTAAAATGGTACAGTGTTTCTGGAGATAAATTTGGCAACGTGCATGTCACCAAAAATGATCCTACTCTTCAACGGCCACACAGCACTTTGGGGAAGATATTCCATAATAAAAATAAAACCACCACCACCTAGAGGTAAAAAATGTGCTTATGTTTTAATCTACAAATAAAACATGGCAAATCCCTCACAGATCTGACCTGAGGACGTTAAAGCATTCAGGAGGACCGTGTAGATACACATAAAAGGACTTATGAAGTAATAAAGCATACAAAATTATTGCAAGTTGGGAGGCCATGGAAGTGATCAATAGCTGGTGATAGTGAATTCTGCGTGAATTCTGCGTGGCGATAGTGAATTCTATTACAAGCTGGTCTTGATTTTGGTGCCTATTTTCTTTGCTAGATGGTATTAGAACTATGTAAACATTTTTTGGTGGGGGGTGGTAGAAATTAGAACTAATTTCTCAACTTCAAATTCCTACCAAGTTTTAGGTGGCGTGCCCTTCACAGCTGTGAATCATTACCCTCATTCCAGCCCCGCAGATGAAAACTGGCAGTGATGCAAGGACACTAATGACTCCTCTTCATGAACTGGTACCTCAAGCAACTGCAAAGCAACTGGCAGTATGTGGGAATCTCCTCTCTGCCACCACTTTGTAGCCAACCAACTTGGTAGGAGTGATGGGCAGAGGGAAGGTCCAGCACACATTTCCTTGGTTTCACTTACGTCTTTTCATGGGGTGAAAGAAGTAATTCTAAACCCTCCAGAAAGCTGTGAGAAAGCCCCCACCCAGAAAAGAGAAGTGGGAACCTAAATATTTTGGGGGCCTTTTAAAGAGCTTTGGGCTTTTCACCCTACCACTAAGCAACAGAGTGGATTATGGTTTGTTTCTTGCCATTTTCAGACTTCAAATCTGGGGCTTGCTGCCAGTCACAAGGAGTCACTAGATAGCCAAGTGACACGCAGGTGTCAACAACCCTAGAACACACACCATTCTGGTTGCTCATCACCAAATCAGTTAATTCTTGGGTTCCTACAGTGCTTTTTCCTTTAGGTCCATATTTACATCCACCACCATTGTTGAAAAACTTCAGATACAGGTCTGCAAATAACAAGGCTTAGGAATGAACTTGGCTATTGAAGCTGTAGAATACAAGATCAACAAAGCTGATAGTGTGTGGTTTACTGGCCACAGACCTACCTAGGAGAGAAAGGAAAAGGAGGAAAAAGCCAAACACTTACACAGGAGAAATTTCTTTCACTTTACTTGACATCTAAAGTTAAAGCACTTTAATTACCTAAATCTTTACATTAAGTTCAAATTTATATTTTATAAGCTATTCTAAAATCTGCCCCATTTAATAATCTGTAACATCAAGAAAGCATTTTCAAGTGTCTCTCATAATTAAACCCATCCATAACCTTGTATAAATCAAAATTTTGCTACCATATCAAAATGTTACACTGGGGCTGTATAACACTGCCCACATCCTCATTACATGCAACACTAATTACTACCAGCAGATTCAGAATTTTCTGCACATTAGAGGCTTTTAGAGGAGCTATAAAAAATTTCAGGCACCATTAATTTAAATTTGTATTGAAATTTCCTTTTGACAGATGGCCAAAAATTACTTATTATTTAGAGTACCAGAGCTGCCTGTTTGCACATTAGAAGAGGAAAGGGAAAAATTAAAAGCAAGAAGGAAATTTATGTCACATTCATTACCTGTTAAATGTTAAGGAGCATTATCCTGCATGAATAAATTATTTCACACAAGCCTGACTCCAGCTGCAGGCAACCGGCACACTTGGGCTGATAAAAACCATCTCGAGTCACACAGCAGACAATCATAAAAAGCCCCTCTTAACCAGGAATCACTTACAGGAGGATGAGGTCGATCGATGGAACAAGCAACTAACTGCTTCTTTGAGCACCACAGAACACAGCTACAAAAATTAGCAAACTACTTCACCTTTCAAAGCCACAGGGCAGCCCCAAAAAACGTGACACAACTTCAAATCTGAGAATGGACACCTCCCCCCTAAATCTATTTACACTGTAGCTAGCATTCCATAATAAGTCAAACCAAAATCATCCACCTCTATTTCCTTTTTGTTTTTCCCCTGGCTTCCAGCTATATAGACACTCACTCCCGGACTCATACTGAATGATTATAGATGATTTCAAAATACACCCTACTCTGGCATGAGGGAATATAAAATGTAATTGACATAAAAGTGTGCACTGAAGTGTAAATATTTTCACAGTCTTCTGGGATTGGGGCAGGAGAGGAGGCTTTTGTTTAGTTCACTGGCCTGCCTAAAGGTATGCATTGATCATAAGAAGGCAGGGATTGTTTATATTATGGCCTCAGAATAACTAGACAGGATTTCCAATGGCTGCTATCAGCTAATCCTGGTCAATGCATTTACTTACTACTTCCTAAATACACAAGGGAGGAACACGTACTACACTATAAAGAATGCTTTTTAATCTAGGTATTGATATGTATATTACACAACAAAATACACAACTGTAAATGCATAATTAAATAATTCAATGTGTGCAGTTCCAATTGTAAATGTTGACATTTCTATGGGCATGCAGATGCCCTTTCAAATTACAAAGAATCTTGAAGGGTAAAACAAATTAATTATTATTTTCCATTATTTAAGAGCTTTGGCAAAAACCCTCCTTCCCCTTTATTGTGAAAGGGCAGAAATAAAGAGTTATTCAAAGTGACGGCACAGGTGAATCCAAGGGAATATTTCAGTCTTTATGTGCATTAATGTCATTAAAAACTGCAAGAGATCTAACTGCTTATGGTCCAAAACATTCAACTAAAATACATAAGAAACTGATAGCATCTGTACTTCCATCAATGCCTAAGAAATGTCCTTTCCTTCCTAATCTATACAAAATACAACATACAATATAATTATGCATTATCAGTAGCATATTTACGCTGTGCGTGGCTCAAAAGTAATCAAGCGATTTCCCTATTTTACTCATTTCCTGCCATGGTAGCCTGTTTTTCTTATTTGCTTACTATGGTATATAAATTCAGGCATCCTTAGCATATCCCATATTCTGGCATTACACAAGCAAATCCAAATCATTAGGCCCTAAATACTTTCCCTCTTTCCTGAAAACTTGCCTGTAAAGAGATACAGAAGGCAGATAAGACAAATCCAAAACTTAAGGAGAATAACTTGCTGGAAACCAAGATGTTATTGAATTAAAAAAAGTTCTCTCTGAAGAAAAATGCTTTTAGACAAATGTTTTGATAAAGAGTTTTGTAGGATGAAATTGTTTTCCAAAATATGAGAGTCATGCGTATTTCCTTATAAACCGATTATTTATTTCTTTTCCTTATTATTTATTTAGCTTATATCCAAAGCCTGAAGAAAAGCAGTAATCTTTTTTTGCACATAGCAAGACAATAAAATGAGCAATGCAAGCCAGATCATATAATTCGATCTGGGTCTACAAATCTGATTCTGATAGAGAAATGGAACCAATATTTTCAAAAATCTCAACCACACAACTGAAGTATTCCAAAAATGCAGTTAACCATTGTTTGGTAAGGCCTACCAAATCACTCTCTAAATCTCAAAGAATTTACTACTAGATACATTTAGATCACTCTGAGCCCCTTAAGCCATCCCTTCACCTGTGAATTTGAGGCCTACCTTGATGGAGTCTCTGTCTACAGGCAAAACAGCAATGACACACGCAGATCAAGTAGTGGGAAGAAGGAAAAAAGAAAAGTACTAGTTAGTTTACATAAAATCATACATTTATCAAATTTGATCCCTGCTAAATAATAAATGGCACAGATGTCAAATTTGCTATAAAGTTAATTATTAATACTACTCAAGCAGATTCACAAGTGCCAACCTACCTTTAACACAACTTCAGTAACCAAAGGTGAATATTCCTATTATTCATACTTCTTATCAACTTTCCCACTTATAAAAGTATTTATAATTATGCCTTAGCTCTGAACCATAGCATTAAAATAACTGGACAACAAATATTACAGTGCTTCCAACATCAGAGATGGGAAATTTATTTTATGTGGTAAGTATCATTTACCCAGGATTATAATTCACAGTAATGACACTGCAACAGGAGTAGATAAGAGGTTTTAATTATGAGCTACACCCTTCCAACCAATGAACCACCCATGTGCTAACTAAGTTTCCATAAAGGAATGCTAGGAGAGACCTTTTCATTTGCTTTTCTGCCATTAACTAATAAAAATTATTATTAAGTGCCATACAAACATACAGTCACATCAAAATGTCTCTGTACCATCATCTACTTTAGTGAAGAGAGGAAACCAGCCTAGAAGGAGCAGTACTGGTCTTTGTATCAATTACGCTGCACAAACAATTGTGTTCTTATAGGAAGAACTAAGCTCATTTCATGCTTCTAATCCGACTGGATGAGATGAGTAGTTAAACCAATAGGTTTCACTCATGTGGGCTGTGTTCTCCCAATTACTAAGACTACTGAAAGTGTTTCTTACCTGTGAGGTTTTTACTGCACTACATGCGCTGATCTGATTTATAAATTATAATTATTGATTCTGTCCAACTATAAGGTGAGCCTTTATCTCCAAGTCTCTCCCAAAAATAGATTTGGTCAAAATTAGCTATTAATGATACTATTTCAAACACAAAGCATAGTGGGATTTCATTACTAATTTAGACTGGGGGAACACAGAAGGTAGTAGCAAGGGAGGGATCAAAGACAATAACCAAAAAACAGAACCCCTTGTTTTTAATAAGTGCATTAACTCTTGCCAAATACTAGGGCATCATTTGGCAAAAGACTGCTTCTAATAATTAATGTACCTTCCAGCAGAAATCCTTTGTTTATAGTCCATGGGAAATTAAGTACAGAGAGAGAGAGAGAGAGAGAGAGAGAGAGAGAGAGAGAATAAAACAGTGGCATCCAGAACCTACCCTCAGCAGCAGATAGGTAATATCAGGCTGACCTCCCGAGAGAATCACTCACCTCTTTGGTGATCATTGTCATGGTGCTTCTTCTCATCTTTAATTGGAAGGTGGGACTGGCCGCCCAGGGCACTGGAGAGGGCCAGAAGGCCGGCACTGCTACCAATGGGTGGAATGGCAGGGGGCTGAAGCCCCGAAGGGTGTGGGGTCAGAGGCACAGGCAGACCATGTCCATGTGATAAATGCTGGGCCTGGAGTTGTTGCTGCTGTGAGAAATGAGACAAAGATATTGAACTTGTTCCCTATATCTGCATCCCCACCCCCCAAAAAAAATAAAAGGAAAGAAAAGATGTACAACAAAACCATGGAAAACCCAGCACCCATGAAGGATTGATTAAATAAATACTTAAAGGAGAGGGAGGGAGATGCTTAATGAAGAAATGCTGTCTTTTTGACTTAGACTTGGGGGTTTTGCAATCATCTAAGTAACTTTTAATAGCTGAAATTCAGATTTCTTTAGTAAAGCACCTGTATTTTATTCTCTAAAACATATTATGCATTTCCAATCAAAACATATATGTGACTAACTGTTAAAGCAGTTATGCTGAACAAAAAAAAAGCTGAAAATTGAGAAAATTAGTGTTAAACAGTTCTCCCAGAACCACTGCACAGCATGCAGCGAGAGTTAATTTGAAAGAGAAAACCTGAATTAACAACCCAGAAAAGGAAACTGGTTGCAGCCACCGTTTTAAGCCCCTTTAAGTGTCCTCAGCGGTACTTGAGCAAATTACTAAAGAAAATCTAATGTAGCAAGGCTTGGGTCCTCCTGTAGGCTTGCTCAATAATGCTGAAATAATTGGGCACTCTGTGCACGTTTAGTGATGCTCGAATGAAAAGCTAGAGGCCTGCCCTTGTACGCTTCTCCAGCAGCCGCCTCTATGTTGTGACAGGTTTATCTGAGTGGGACTGTGATGCATGCACCAGTAACTGTGCTGACAAGAGTTTAAAGTCATTTTTACCAGCACACTGCAGACACATGGAGAAAGCCCTCAAGAGGCTGGAATGGGAGTCCTTGACCTCAGCAGAGGCCGCCTCAAGATCGAGGCTGCCTCAAGATCGAGGCTGCATCGAGCTTGACTGTGGGCGGCCCTGCTGCCTCTTCCTCTGGAAGGGAGTAAGGGGGAGATGACAGGTGGGTGCTGAGTTAACATATCCCTCAACAGAAATCCCTTCAACTCAGACCCTTTCTGCTTAACAACATTCTATGAGAATAACTGCTGAGAAATTCTCTAACTTCTGCAGTGATCACATTTAAATTAATGCCTTTAAATAGCATCACTTGTCAGGCCCATACTCTGAGAGCCTAATAGTCTCTTCTCTAATTTTCTAAGCAGGATTTCATAAAGCAGCTTATTGACAAATGTGTGGGGTGGCAAATACTGCTCCCCTTCACTGGTAAGGAGGATCCTGAAATGCTTTTACTTTTAAAGAAGATACTTCAAAGAAAAAAGCGAACATTTTTCCCCTCCCCAAATTACTTTTATTTCCTTCCTCTTCCCCTCTACATGTCTTCCTATGTCAGACTATAAAAGTCAAAGCACAGCACTAATTACTAGCTCTTTTCTCCAACTGACCTGCACCTATTTTCTGGCTACATGCACTTAGAATACTGTAATAAAGTCCTAGCACTTTCAAGGCAAGCTGACACACATAAACTGGCAAAATCAGTGCAATGACCCAGACGTTCCACCCCGCAATGCCCAAGCCCAAGCCCTGCCAAAGCATTACCTAAGTGCCTGCTTCAGAATAATTACTTCTTCATTTGTGCGGTCCAAATTGTGTTCATAATTCTGTACGTACTGTTATGGAGTTGTGACCAAGGACTATGAGCACACAGTCACGTTTTCTAAATGTGTTGAAAATAACGTCTATGAAGAAAACAAGGCCTTCAGGTAAATATACAGCAAATTTGTCTCAAGGCCTTGTTCAACTGAAACTGCCAGAGAATTGCCCCAATTCTTCCTCCTCTAAATCCCCTAACTTTGTACGTATGGGTTGGGCACGTGGCTACTTTCTACCTCAGATCAGAGTTCAGTTGGCAAGCACTTATTAAGAGCTTGCGTGTAGTCAGTCTCTCTTATCACCTTTCCTAGACTCTAAAGCTCTGTGAGAATCTACATGTGACACAAACCCTAGTTAAAAGGCACTGAGACGTTCACATATCTGAGTAATTTAAAAATGTCTATTTCTTCAGACATTTTTAAAAAAACCCTCAGCCAAAAGCAATACCTTCAGAGATCCAGGTGCTTCACTTTTATTTTTCTCTTATAGGGCAAAAAAAAAGGGGGGGCACCAATAGCCCCATTTTTCCATCTACCAGGAAATTTTCAAAGGCAGAAAATACCCTAGTCTGCTGTTGCACATTCCACTAATAGTGAAAATTTCCTGGGATCCTCACTTGTGTTGATTCTGCCTCAGAACAGCTGTTACACTACCCTTTCCTCCTCCTGCCCTATGCCTTAGGGGAGCAGGGCCTCCTTTCCCTCCAAGGTGTCTCCTTCCTCACTTGCAAAAGCAGGGTCATCTTTTTCCTCTTGTTTTACTGCTGGGTCAGTTTCTGCATCTGCCCCCCACCCCTAATCTTCAGTCGTTCTATCACTGATTTTGTCCCTCTACTTGCAAATTTAATTCCAGGGTCTCTAATGTTCTGCTTAAGATGAACTGCCTATCTAATGCCAAGAGAACTCGAGGTAGCATTTTTTCAGGAGGGAAAAACACTATATTTTAATCACATTTTGTGTCCTTCACTGCCCCTAACACAGTGCCTTGCACATTAATTGGCACTTGATAAATGTTTTTAAATTTAATTAAAATAACCTTCTTTTGCCCTTTTCAGCTACTGCCCTGTCTGTGTACATATCCTCGTCTTCACACAGCCAAACTTTTTCTAAAAGTAGATTTGCTGCTTCCACTTCTCAACAACCCCCTTTTGTGTACATGCACGTGCGCTCGCGTGCGCGTACACACACACACACACACACACACACACACACACATACCCCACCCCACCCCCATCCTTGCTTTTCAATTCCTGTAATCTGGATGCCAGGCCCACCATCTCCTAAGACTGATTAACCACTAAGACAGCAAATACTTCAACATTTCAGTCGTCCTCTCTGACAAATCTGCAGTCACAGACAGCATGCTCTCCTGCTGAAACTCTCCTCCCACTGCTTCGGGAACACTGTAATCATCAAGGCTACTCTTTCCTCTCTGACTGTGTCCATTAGACTTCCTTCTTGGCTTTTTCTTCTCCTGCGCACCAAAGAGGATGGGCCCTAAACCTTTTGCTCCTCTCCAGTGCTCTAACTTCTTGCCAGCCAGTTCTAATGGGAAGTCCTGCTTTTCCTGAAAATGAAAACAATTCACACAAATCCCCTAAGTTACTTCCACCAGGTCAAGATGTCAATCAGTCACCATCAGTTCATTTCTCTTCTGTGATCCTGTCTCCATAATCACCAACTGCTGTCAATTCTCAATTTCTCTTATTTCTACTGCCACCATACTAGTCAGACCCGGATCACCACAAGTCTCCATTAGCTCATTCCGTTCCTATGAATCCATCCTGCATCACCATGGGTAATCTGTTTTTCAAAATTCATGTCATCGAGTGTCTCTTAGAACAACCTCTCCATTACTTACTTAAGTTAAGTTGTTCTCTCACCCATCCCAGCTCAGCTCATGTTTCACCTGTTCTGCAAAGACTCCCCCGAACATCCCAAGTGTCTGCTACTTTACAGGACTCTGTATCATTCGCTGGCACAGGTTGGCTCTAAAGGTACAGTTATTCATCTTTTATGAAGAAGAAAACCTGACTTACCAATGAGACTGTAAGACTCTGGAATGAAGAGACCAGCCTCAGGCCCCTTTACACCCTGGAAGCTAGAGTGTACTGTTTAGTCATATAAAATCTGTATTTAATGCATTTGATGAATTGAAGAAAGTTCCTATATACCCTTTTTACTCAGATTCTACTAATGTTATTATCTTATATAACCATAGCTTTTATCAAACTTAAAAAACTAACATAAGTACATTAATCAAATTACAGGTTTTATTCAGACTTCTGTAGGTTTTCACTGCTGTCATGTTCTAGGATGCCATATTACATTTAGAGAGGTTCTAATTTTTCACTCATCATACCAAAATTACAAAATCCTTTCCAAGATTTTATGAATGGAAACATCCACATTATAGTCAAACTGTTTAACAGAAACCTCCTTGAATTTAGGTGAGGACAAGAATTAGAGCAGGCTACCATAAACCATTTTACAAATCATCCATTATACATACGAAATATCAAACAACAAAGAAAGCACTCAGTAGGGAGTCCTATAGAAAGGATCGATTTTATCATATAAAACTATAAGATTAAATAAGTCACCAAAAGGTATATGACATAAATATAAGATAGATATACTGAAATACTAGAGTAGGCTTTAAAATGTTTACATCAATGAAACATACCACTTTCTGTATCTAATGGCCATTTTTAAGCTTTTTTTGGTAAGATTTCACCTTAGAAACTACCTTAGCCATAGAGTGGCAGATGCACTTATAATTGATAATGACTCTAAATTAGTCAATAAAACCAATTGTTTTTCAAAATCCATGTCATCCTCATAGAGGAGGCAATTTTTAAATAAAAACACTAATGTCACCAATAACTACACTGAGCTCCATTCACCCTTTCCTCTATTATAAAAGTGGATTTATCAAGCTTCAAAAAACATTCCAAAGTTTAATATAAAAAAATCTCTATCAAGTCTTCCCATCAACACAGAACAACTCAAAGCAGACTCCCTGGAACAGGAGTCAGATTTCTGGATGCTGTCCAAGGAACTGAGAGTAGCATCACCTTCCAGACTGTCCTACAACACTGGAAAAGCTTGCTTTTTCCAAGAGCTTTAATGTTGCCCTCTGATTTCTGCCCCAACTGTGTCAATTACAGAGCAATTACCCTGCAAAGGTTTACTGCTTTATCCTACAGGGGCGCTAGGAAACATAAGGATGTAACATAAAGACGAAAAGAAATGTGTAAGAGTACACAGTCCAACACTGATGTGCAACCACCACTCTACATCAGCCAATTTCAACCATGTACAAGAATTTTTAAAACATGCAAAACTGACAATTTAGTCATAGGCACTGATCTTTTTTCCCCCTTAGGCTGTGAAAAAAATGACAACAACCAACATAACAGTAGTCATCAGTATAACTGAATCAAAATTATACCTATTTTTCTCCTCAGTTCAGTAAAAACAATGTTATTTTTGGCCATGCCACAGAATTTTGTAATTAGTTTATGTGTGCCATGAGATGAAAAAGGTTGAAAATTGCTGCTCCAGATAATTATAATTAAGCGGTTTAAAAAATGTTGACTTCTGAAGAAGAAAAAAAAAAACTATTACACCAAAGAATCAAAGAGGAGGGCATAGGCCAATTAAACATTAGTACCAATTTAACATTAAAATAAAATACTTGTCATATACTCTATGTAATCAAAACTGAAAAATTCTTCACACTGGATTCCTAGGCCATTACTACTTTTGGGTGCCTTACCACATTAAAAAACAAAAAAACTCATACCTGAAACTACAATACAAAATAAAAATCTTTTTTCCTATTCCCTTGATGAGACATTCAAGAGAATAAACATTAAAATGGAGTGAACTTTAAACTTAGTCAAGTACTCCATTAAGATAATTAATTTAATTTTGAAAAGTAGTAATTATTTCTGAAAATATGTAGCAGTAATGTGGTAGACACACCTCCATTCTGTTAACAGTGTTTTATTAGAGTTTGTATCCCAAAGAATTACTTCCTTGCAGTTTCAAGTTTGTAAGGAAGGGTAGAAAAGGATCACTAGGCAAATCAAGTTCACAGAAATGCCTTTTGAAATGTTGTTTTCTTTCTGTCCTCAAAAATAGGAATTCTTTTTAATAGAATGTCCCAGCTATTCGATCACAAGGGCCTAACAGGCTAATGACCACAAAGGAGCAGAGTGAGGCCAGAGCTGCAGTCTGCACACATCCTCGGCCGTCCTGGACAACTCCGACTAGAAACCAGGCAGAGGTTTTCTTTCTACCACCCTTCATTTCTGCCATGCTATCAACAGCAGAAGAATGCTACCTCGCCAAAAAAGGGGGGGCACGTTTTTCTTGGAAGCAATGACACCCAGTAGCAAAGAACATACCTCTAGTTGTATCATTTTAGTAGGTAGATAGGTAGGTAGGAGAGAGGGAGGGAGGAAGGAAAGAAGGAAGGAAGGAGAGGGGAAGGGAAGGGAAGGGAAAGGAAGAAGGAAAGAAACAGTGAGTAAAGCTATGAGACTAAAGGGGAGTGACAAATAGGACAATGAGCAAAACAGAAGGGGTCTTCAATGGTAAAGTTTGAAACAATTTAAGCATCATAAAAAATAATAACTCTTTTTTTAAAGTTTTCAGGAATGGGGTCCATGGTACCCCAAGGAAAAAGGTAGGGCTGTGGTGCATTCTGGGGTCAAAGCCTAGAGGACGACTCCCAAATCCACAACTACTCTCCCAACCAGCTGGCCAAGCTGGGCGCACCAAGCTAGTGTGTGTGCCCTGAACCAACCTGGAGGCGCTGTGCCAGGAGAGAAGAGGGGGAAACTGGGGAGGAGCTGGGAGAGAGGGGGCAACAGACTCTGAAATGGAGAAACATGTACAGTGGAGGGCCAGAGACCAGCCTGGTACCCTCACTTCCTAGGCTGAGAAGTGCCCTTTAGTCAGGACCCTGGAGGGTGGACAGAGTCTGAGAAAGAAGATCCTGAGTGGCATTCCAGATCATAAGTGGTGGCATCAGTTACCTGGCTGGAACCCTTCCAATTTATGTGAGCAAGAGCTGGTCATTTAAGTTGCCAAGCCTCAGTTTTCTTGTGTAAAAAATGGGAACAGTTATAAAATCTACTTCTCCGAGAATGTTGAGAGAATTATATGAGATTGTGTATAAAAAAACCCTCAGCACAGTACTTGGCAAATAATAAACACTCAGTAGGTGGTGGCTACTATTACTGGAAAAAGGTGCCCAGGAGGCCACATTCCTGTGTATGCGCGTGCGCGCGCGCGCGCACACACACACGGTGAGGAGGGATAGGAGAAGCCCTTCTTTACAGAATTATGTCAATTTAAGAGAAGAAAGAATTAAAAATGTAGTACTTCACTACTCTTACTGTACTGTATTAACAGCATCAACAGATGCTAAAACCCCTGGGTTAAAAAAAAGCTGCTGGAGAAAATGTTATTTAGAGTGTCAAAGTCCTCACCCCACAGATTACCTAGTTTCACCAACAATCTGATGAAACTGGAAATACGCAACATCACCAAGGCAGTATTTTCACTAAAAATATTTAATCTGAATCTACATGAGAAAACAATCAGAAAAATCCATATTGTGAAACATCCCACAGACTGGCCTGGAGTCTTCAAAGTGCCAAAGTCAGAAAGTAACACGGTTGGGGGACTGTTCTACATTACAGACTAAAGACAGAGGACAAAAGAAGCATTTTTGAGTGCAACTTCTAGATTGGGAGGAAATTACTATGAAGAAAAAGGTGCCACCAAGGACATTTTGAGTGCACGGGGAGAAATGTGAGTATGAACATTGGATATATGGATATGATATATGGATATCATGCTCATATAGGAAAATATCCTTGTTCATATAAGGTATGAACACACTGATAAGGCACACTGATATGTTAAGGGGTAAAATGTCTCTCTTACCCTCAACAAGTTCAGCACAAACAAAAAGTGTATGTATGAAAGAAAAAATGACAAACTATTAACTGGTGAGTCTAGTACATGGTATTTGTCTTATTACTCTTTACACTTCCCTTATACTAGTGGGGATGGGGAAAATAAAATGTGCCATTCTAGCCAAAAAAAAAAAAAAAAAAAAAAGACTGGGAGTTCTTGCTTTTGACAAATATCTCTAGCAAAAGCTAAAAGTTAAGTGAATACATGAAAATAAGTATGAATAAAAAGGACAACGACTTTCTTAACCTAGGCTTACCTGTAACTCATTCCTGATGACTTAAAACAGGAGATTCACAAGGAAAAAGAGCTGCATTTAGAGCACCAAAAAAGACTATCGCTGCAAGGACATTTCTCACACTGAAACTGCAGATCTCTGTGGCCCTCCAGAGCCCTGGACTGGTCTTCAAGGGAACGACAGGTAACCAGAAAGCAAATCCTGTGAGTCTTGTGTCAGGGAGTCCATGTCTTAACTTGCAGTTTAACTCACGAAGTAATAACAGCAAGAAACGAAGGGGGAAAACAATCCAGAAAACCTGATAAAATTAACTTTCCCACTGAAGATTCTATTAGAATTTTTTCTGAATTGGTTTAAAGCTTACTAGGAAAAATATTCCTAAGCAAATTAATAATAAAAATACAACTTTCTGCAGGCTTAAACTATTTAAAGAATTTTTTCCAGAGATTTTTAACCTTATCCTACTGAAATCAATGCTTCATTTAGTGTCCTAGTTATTCAAGTCACCAAGCTAAGGGATCGTGCTCAGAAAGACTTTCTTTAGTTGCTTCAGAGTACTTAAAAGTGCATTTAAAAAGCCTTTATCTGCCTTAGGTTATTTAGTAGTCCTGTAACTGACCACAGAACTTAAGAAGCAGAATGAACTTCAGGTGACATCCAGATGAGATGTTTTCCAACATCTTGACCACAATGCGTGTGGTTCATGTATGTATTTGCATAAAATACACATGTAAATAAAACAAAAGTTTAACAATCTAAACATGAGCAGTACACCCTAATATTTTCAGTATCTTCTATTGTTTAATAAAAAATGTTGACTATGGTTCGCTGAATTTATTTCAGTGCACACTCATGGGTCTCATAACCTGAAATATGAGTAACACTGAACCAGCTGCAATATTGTGATTTGTAAGAAATATACATCTGGCCCTGGCTGGTATTGCTCAGTGGATTGAGCACCGGCCTCCAAACCAAAGGGTCACTGGTTCCATTCCCATTTAGGGCACATGTCAGGGTTGCAGGCCAGGTCTCCAGTAGGGGCAGCATGAGAAGCAACCACACACTGATGTTTTTCTCCCTTTTTCCCTCCCTTCCCTTCTTTCTAAAAATAAATAAATAAAACCGTAAAAAAAAAAAGGAAAAGAAATATACATTTAGTTATTGCCTACCATTCCTAGCACAGAGGTGTTAGGACCCTTTCAGATTTCCTAAAAGAAAGCAGTGTAGAGACCTTTTGTTATGTCAATGAATTGTATTTGGAAAGACACCTAAGAAGCAGGGTGGGGTGGAATCTACCATGTGATTGATTATAGAGTTGGAACTTTCAGTCCTACCCTCCCCCACCCTTCCCAAATAAGGGAAGGGAAGAGGGGCTGGAAAATGAGTCTAGTCATCAATTGCCAATGATTTCATCTAACATGCCTAGGTAATAAAACCTCCATAAAACCCCCAAAAGGGCAGAGTTTGGAAGCTTCCAGGTTGGTGAACACCTGGAGATTTGGGGAGAGTGGTGTAAAGACAGAGGGCATAGAAGCTCCATGCCCTTTCCCCATACCTTGATCTATGCAATTCTTCTACCTGCCTGTTCCAGAATTACATCCTTATAATAAACAGGTAATCTAGTTCGTAAAATGTTCCCCTAAGTTCCATGAGATGCTCTAGAAAATGAAACCAAAGAAGAGGGATGCTGGCAGCACAGATGACAACCTGGACTTGCAACTGGCATCTGAAGTGGGGATGGGGGGCAGCCTTCGTAGGGCTGAGCCCTTAACCTGTAGGATCTACTGCTATCTCCAGAAAGACAGTATCAGAAATGAGCTGAATTGTAGGATACCCAGATGGTGTCAGAGAACTGCTGGTGGTGTGCGCAAATGCCCCACATTGGAATTGGGCGTAGGATTTTACAGGCCAACACCAGGCTATATGAGGCCCAAGATAAAGTCATAGGAAATTCTGTCAGCATCAAGAGCAAAGCATAAGCCCCTACAGTCCAGTCCAGTGGTTCTGGCGGCACCATCAGGGCCTTTTCAAACTAGGAAGGCCTCACCATAAGAGGTAAGCCATCATTCATTCGTAAGGATCAAAAGAGACAGCCACTCTGGAAAACGAGTTTTGAACTGAGACCTGAAGGATGAGAATGAGAGCACCTCGCAGAGAGCTGGGAGAACAGAACCAGAGATGACAGAGATACCTTTGCAATGGCAACAACCCAGAACAGAAAAGGCCCTGTATTGATGAAGGAAGAAAGAGGAAGTTTGGTGGGAACCCAGTGAGCAAGGGACAGTGTGGTACAATGCAAATATTGTGGGTATCAGATCGTGGTTTTAAGAATACTGAGAGCTTTAGGCTATTTTAGGTGAGATTTTTTGGGGGGAGTTTAAGTTGGACTTGAAGTCTGTACTTAACTGGTATAAGCTGGATTTTAACCATTTGTTGTCTGTATGTGTTACAAATACTTTCCCTCAGTTTCAGGCTTGTCTTTTCATTCTCTTTAGGATATCTTTTGATAAACATTCTTTTAAAACTTTAACTGAGCAATATTATCAATCTTTTTTCTTATGCTTCACTTGAGCTTTCTGTGACCCATTAAGAAATCCTTTTCTATCCCAACATGAAAAAGAGTCTTCTCTTTCCTGAAAATTTAAAAGGTGTCTCTTTATGGTTTCCAGACAGACTCCTGTACATGAGATAGTTGGATGCAATTTCACTTTTAGCACAGGAATAACCAAGTATCTCCCGGTGGTATTTACTAGTATCCATCTCACCAGGCCCCGATATGCTTGCCCTTCTGACATACTGAGTGGATCTATTTCAGAATACTTTATTTCATTGGCCTACATAAAGACTAACAAGCCTTGAACTAATATGTTACATAGTGTAATTTTTTAAAATGTTCAGATGCTATGTGAAGCTGCATATGAGAGTGGCCAGTTGAAAGGAGAGAGATCAAGCTAGGAGTTCAAATGAAAATTAAAAACAAAAACAAAACGGTAACTTGGATTAGGGCTATGGCAGTACAAGTCACAAAGAGCTGAAAGAGCTGAGATAATATGATATTGTTGGGAACTGTTCTGCCTGCTTTCAGAGGCTGTAACCCTGCTGACAGGTGAAAAGGTCCCATGGCTAGGAGACCTTGGGATCATAAGCCACTAAGGAGACAAAACTTATCCTCGCCCTGCTTGGCCTCTGGAAGATGGCTGGATCATTAATAACAGGTAACAGGTAAGATTCCTCCAGAAAGGAACAACCTAAGACAGGCATAGTCACGAAGGGGCCATCAGGGAAGGACTTGGGGAATTGTGGAGAAGAGACAAAAACCCCTCACCCCTCGGCTTTATCATAGCCTGAGTCCTCATTCTATCTGTAAAAAGTCTCCTAATCTCTTGGCTGCCTTGCTTCCCCCACCTGATTCAGGCCTGAAACAATGCCAATGGGGGTGCAGCTCTGTGCTGGAACAAGTGGTTCCCGGCGAGGGGCAAGAGGGCTTAAGAACACATAAGCTCCTGTGAAATCTGCTTTGCCAAGAATGTCTTCAATTTAAATGTTAAAGGTCCAAGCACAAAATAAGTTTGTTTCCCAAGGTTTTACAGCCAATTGGTATCACCCTACCAGACCCTGACTCAAAAGGACCCCCGTGATCCCAGAAATGTTATCTATAAACCATACCTCCTTTCTTTGACATGCATCCCAGACAAGCTAAACTCAGTAAAAGCCCATTGAGAGAAAGGCTAAAACACCCTTCTCCTCTGAGAGGCTGGTCAGCCTTCCTCCTCAAGCAGATCATGTCTTGGTAGGAATATTCTCATCCACCTCGGCCAGGGGGAGCTCTGTGTGAGAAGCTCCCCAACCCCCAACATGAGATGGCAAGGCAAAGACATGGTTACGTAAGGAAAAGGTGAAGAATTCAGGATATATTATCTTGTAAAGCTGGGGCTGAAGTAAATGGGTAGATGGTTATACCATTTACTCAGATGGGGTGGAAGAGAGGAGGAATGGGTCTACAAATATGTAATTTTTCTGAATCAATACTTTCTTTCTATACAGCAGTGTTAGCTTCATAACTTTTAGAGTCATGACTTCTTTAGATTAGAGAAGTTGTACGTTAAACAAAGACAAGTAGAATGGGAAGAAATTAAGTCAAGCATAATCCTACCAGCCAAAGAAAAGTACTAATATAATGTTGATGAGTTCAATACACAAACATTTTTAAACAAATGTTAACATCATGCTGTCTAGTAGTATAAAATGTTTCTTTTCCTAGTGTGTATCAAAGAACATTTTCCTATATCCCTAAGTAATGTTTTGACTATATCTTTTATAATGATTGCACAATATATGCCATTGTATAGATATATTATGTGAGAGTTCACTTAAGTGATCCTCTATCAATAGGTTAAAATTTAGGTTGCTTCCAATTTTGAGATATATGGCAATACGTCAGTTAAGTTATAGAATGCCCCAATAAAGTGGATTTTTAATCCACACGTAAGTGCAGGGTTGGTTGGATGACTTGGCAATATCAAGACTCTGGGTCAACATCTCTCTCATTCTTATGGTCTCTTTTGCAGCCTATTACCCTTCTCACATGGCTGCCACGGCTCCAAGCATTAATTCATAACCTCGCACAACCATGTTCAAATGCAGAAGGTAAGGTAATTCTCTCTTTATGGGTCTTTGTGTTAAGGAGAAAAAGATATTTCCTTCTACTGGGTTGGCCAAAAAGTTTGTTTGTTTTTTTCTGAAAGATGGCTTTAGTAATGCTTAGTTGTCTTTAACTTCATTTGAACAATTTTTTTAAGATTGTTGTGACAGCTGTCATGTAAAGGTGCATTTTAAAAATTATCAAAATTGTGAATTTTTGCGTAGCCATTTTAATACTGAGATGAAAAAAATACACAACTTTTGACATAATGTGCTTTATTATTTCAAGAAAGCTAAAAATGCAACTGAAATGCAAATGATTTATGCAGTTTATGGAGAAGGTACTGTGACTGATCAAACGTGTCAAAAGTGGTTTGCAAAGTTTCGTGGTTGAGATTTCTCGCTACACAATGCTCCACATTCAGGCAGACCAGTTGAAGTTGGCAGCGATCAACTCGATACATTGAGAACAATCAATGTTATACCATGCAGGAAATAGCTAACATACTCAAAATACCCAAATCAATAGCTACCGAAGAAAATGAAAAGTATGTCTTTTATTTATTTTACAAAGAAAACAAACAACAAAAAACTACATGAACTTTTTGGCCAACCCGATATCTCACTGACCTGCACAGGGTCATACACCCACAGCTCATCTGTGGAACAGAGGACCTGGAATGTTTTACCTTCCACAGGAGGAGGTAGGCTCTGCTCTGACTGCAGGAAAACACGTCCCAAAGCCTGCCTTGACACCTATCTTTGCTCTGAAGCCGTTCTGAGGCTATAGCTGAAAGAAACCCAAAAGCAACCTCTGAGCTTTCAACCCAAGTAGACAGCAGGCTTGAACTGTTTTCCTCCCTCAACAGTTTCTCTTCCAGATATTACTTAGAAGTTATGTCTAAAAATTGCTTTGGGTCAACCCAGAAACACTCTGGGGAAATAAAAATTAAAAAAAAACAAACAAACGTGACTGCCACTTTAATTTGGGAACACAGTGGCACTGCCCTTACTGGTCACAGAAGACAACCCGAGCCAAGGTAAACTCTCCCCTTTCTTATGAATCTACCAATGGGGGTGGGGGGAATGTATGAGAATCACAAGGAGCACACTAGCTGTGGAGTTGCCCTAAAAGAGGTTCACGAATGTTGTCATTTTCAGTTTTCCTAAAAAGTTTTGGGAGTGGGAAAGGGGGTTTAGCTCTAAATCTTGCTAATAATTAGGTCAACATCATTATTTAAGTGTGTGATATTACTGTATCCCATGAAGTAGTTGTTATTCATGAGCAGGATAGATAAGTGTTTTCAAGATGAAGAAATGAAAGTTTTTTCAAGATGGAGAAATGGAAGCAGAGGAAAAGTACAGTTTATACCATAAGACAATGAAATAATTTCAAAACTAGGACACCCTGAAATACACTGGCAATGCCTATGGTTCTAAACTTACTGATGTCCCTTGACTGGCTTCTGGTGTGGGTCTTTTATTGTCCTCCTCTACCAGTCAAGTCATCTCCCCCTTCCCGTGCCTGCAATTAGCTCACCTTTACTTTTGCTTCCACTGGGTAACTGCTACCCCAGTCAGTCTCCCCTTGTGCTTGGTTCACAACTCTACATAAATATGATTTACCCATTATGGCTCTACCCCTCCCCACGAAACTATAAGCACCAAGGAGGCAGCGACCAATCCTTTGTCACTGCTGTGCCCAGAACTTCAAAGTGGCAGTTTTCAACCTTTTTCATCTCATGGCACACATAAACTAATTACTAAAATTCTGCAGCACCCCCAAAATATGTTATATGGCTAAGTGATTTTCCATAATACCCATGACAATATAAACAAAACACAGCTTTGTTTTTTGGTGTTTTTAAAAAAATCTGTCAATAGTTCAAGAAACTCCCCCATCCCTTGGGCAATATTTAGAAACCAATTCAGTGTAAACTCCTGATTTCCATATTTCTGAACAATTGTCCTTATAATGCTATAGAGAACTGTTTTCTGTCTACGTGTCCTCCACCAAATATTTCATTATTTCATATCTAGATCTTGCACAGTTCTAGCACTGTAAGGCATAGCCTCGAACATTCTTTGTGTCAGGGGGCCCTTCATGAATCTCAGAACAAAATTTCTTCTCCAAAAGATGTACCTGCCCCTCTCCCCACACACATACACACTCAATTCTGCAAACATTCCAGGGAGCTAATGGACAGCCTAATACCCAAGCGCAAAATTTAAGATCCTTGGACCTAGGTTTGAAACACCTGCCTTGTAGTGGTGTTTATGACAACTTTTAATTCTTGTATAAGAGTTACAGACAATTTATGCTAACCAATTAGTATGTGCATTAGGAAAACCCAATTTCCATTTCCCTTGTTGGGCACTGGACAATCAATCCTATTAGTAAATAGGGATAGAGAGACTACTGATCATGAAGGGGAAAAAAGAACAACATAGACTTGAGGGAACAGATAAGGGACAAGTGTAAAAGTGTGAGCTCTGAGGTCTAAGTTAAGATTCCATTTCTGCCACCTTTTCCCTGTGTGACCTTCAGAAAACTACTCCTTCAGAGCGCTGGTCTCATTGTTTGTACAGTGGGGACAACAATCCTACTGCCTTCCACATGGGTTGATGTGGATATTAAACAAAATAACACATGCACATGCTTAGCACAGTGCAATACTTGATAAAAAGCAAGTACTCAATAAACATTTTCTATTTCTAGATACCCGTTTGAAGAAAAAAATATGTAAGTCTGGGGATACGACAAATCTAGAAAAATAACTGACACAAAGGCCGCTGAAGTTAAAAAAACAGAACAACTCTGTAGTCACCAAATGTTTACAAAATCATAGAGTGTAAGAAAACTAGAGAGTGCTTCATACGTTATGAGCTTCGTCCCTGTATTCTACAGTGAGAAAACGACCTTCCTAAGGTCATGCTGTGAATGACACCCAGGATAGTGTATTTCCTACCAGTTCATGTTTCCTCTCAGTGTTGGCTCAAAATTGTGAAGGGAAAAATCCAAATGTGAAAATATATTAAAATAGAGGATTTGTTCCTTTAACAAATACTTACTGAGCATATCTTCATTAAACATTATAAACACACTGCATGTTTATTGAATAGTTAGTAAGTATTCACTGTACAAATATTTAACAAAAATAACGAGCTACATATTGTTCTAGGTACCATGGCTATAATAGTGAACACGATCTCACCTGAGTGTGAAGGAAAAGTGACACACACGTCAATAAATGATAAGCACTCTGAGGAAAAGAAAATGGGCTAAAGAGACAGAGAATGAACTGGGTGAAAGAGCTACTAAAGCCTGCCAGTCAGGGAAGTCCTTTCTCAGGAAATGCAGGACACGGAGAATGAGTGCTCCAGAGGGGCAACAGCTGACACACACACCTTCAGTCAAAAAGACACCTGGGGTGACCCAGGGACAGTAGAAAAAGGCCAATGTGGCTGAAGGGCAGTCACATAAAGAGAGAGAGTGGAATGTGAAGTCAGAAAGGTAGGCAAAGAGTCATTCCACACAGAATCTTGTATAAAACTTAGGCTCTGTTCTAAGCAAAATGGGCAGCCATCAGAGAAAGGATTTAGGCAGGGGAGCAATAGGATCCAATTTATATTTCAGAAACAGATGACTCTGGCTGCTGTGTGCACCATGAAGCACAGAAAGACAGATGCACAAACAAGAAGTCTTATAAGGAGGAGGCTACTAGAGACTACATCAGGGTGTGCCTGGGGCTAGCAGGAGATGAAGGCGCACTCACCCTGAGGAAGCAGTTTGGGGTCAGAAGAGATACCGTTTTTGACATAAGCTAAAGTTTTTCCATTGAGAGTGGATTCTTCAGCCTCCATCAGTTAGCCTCTAGGATACGAACAGTAAGGACCTGAGTTCTGAGGGGTACTGGAGAGAGGGCAAGGACACTAAAGTACTGAATAAGCACAAAATGGAATGGGAATTGTCAATAATGAAAGCTACAGAACTCAAGATATTTTGTCATTGGCAAAAGAATAGATAACCAGTTTAACGGAACAGAACAGAGTCCAGAAATGAACCCACACATGTAGTCAACAGTTTTTCAACAATGGTACAAAGGCAATTCAATGGAGAAAAGATGGTCTATAAACAAATGATGCTGAACAGTGGAACTGGATGTCCATCTGGAAAAAGAAAGGAAGGAAAAAAGGAAGGGAAGGAAGGAGAGAGAGAAAAGAAAAGGGAGGGATGGAAAAATAAAATAAAGGAGGGAGAGAACGAGGAAGAAAGGAAGGAAGGAACTCTACCCATATCTCACACCATAAACAAAAATCCACTGAAACTGGATCATGGTGGTGAACGTAAGATTTCTAGAAGAAAAATAGGGAGAAAATCTTTGTGGTCTTGAATGAGGCAAAGATTACTGAAAGACAACACCGAAAGACTCATAGAGGAAAAAAATTCATAAATTACACTTCATCAGTTATAAACTTCTGCTTTTCAAAAGATACCATTACAAATTAGATAACTACAGGCTAGAAAAAATATTTGCAAAATATATACATGAGTTATATCCAGAATATTTAAAAACTCAAAATGTAATAAAAATAACTGACAAGAAACATTGAGGTAAAGATACTTATCAAAGAAGATGGCACATAAACACACAAATTCAATGTCAATGGCTGTTATGAAAAAGCATAAAAAAAGGAGTACTACTATCGATCTATTAGAAACGGCTAAAAACCTACAATCCCAAGGGCTGGTGAGGATGGGGAGCAAAGGCTCTCTCATACATCTCAGCGAGACTGCGCAACACTACGGCCACTTGGAAAACAATGCATTCGTTCCTTAGAAAGTTAAACACAGATTTACCACATAACTCAGCAATTCCACTTGTAGGTAATGACGCCCCCAAAATAAAAATTTAAATTCACTTATAAAAACCTGTATATGACTATTTATTGGAGCTTTATGAATAATCACCAAAAACTGGAGATAAGTCCAACTGTCCTTCCAGGGGTGAATGGCTAAACAAACTGTTACATCCATAAAATGGAACATACTATTCAGCTTACGAAGGAATTAACCACTGATATAAACAACCAAACCAATGCATTGTGTTAAATGCAAGATGAAAACTCAAAAGGCTATATAGCATATAGTTTCATTTATACGACATTCTTTAAAAGGCCCACTTTGGGAGGACAAAAAAAAAAAAAATGGGTAGTTGGCCAAAATTTAGGGAGGGGAAAGAACTGACTACAAAGAACAAGGGTATTACTTATTTATTTCTTATCCTCACCCAGGGACATGTTTATTGATATTAGAGAGAGGAGGAGGGAGAGAAGAATAACAACAGTGATGCAAGAGAAAAACATCAATCAGTTGCCTCTTGTCTGAGACCTGACTAGAGACCAAACCCAGGACCTTTCAGTTTATGGTACTCTGTCCCAACCAAGTGAGCCACACCAGCCAGGACAGAACAGGGGAATTTGAAAGGGTAGGCAGGTCAGAAAAGAGAGATGTTCTCAATCTTGACAGTGGCGGTAGGTAGTTCATGACTATATTTAGTTGTCAAGTCTGACACAACTATATGCTAGAAGGGGTAAATTTTACTTTATGTAAATTATACCTTAATAAATCTGACTTTTACAAAATGTACAGAATACATGAATAATGAATGCATATTGCTAGATTACTAATTCCATATATCTACAAGTATAAAGAAATATATAAATTTATAAGTATATGCAGCCTCACTTTTATTATGTTTTCTATTATCTGTTTCTCTTTACTCTGCCATCCTTGGAAACTACAGTTTTATTAAAATTAAAATGTTAATTAAAAGTTGATTCAGTGTAATAAAATGTAAAACTAGAAAGCTTACAACTACCAAAACCTTAGTAAGATGATTTAAATGTAATCTGAAGATCATTTCAGAATATATTTCAGAAAATATTTAAAAATATCATTCAAAGTGAAAATAAAATGTGCCCCTTAAACAGGATTTGGTAAAGGAACTCAAGTATTTGCCGAATGAATGAATAGTAGACGTAATCATTAAATCACTCTTACTGTCCCTAAAAGGTTCTAACCTTTTTGCCAAGGTCCTTAGAGCACTTAAGGTCACAAATGCATTTTTAGGCAAAAGGATTCCTAAACTAATCTCCCAGGGAGCTTTGAGGACACACACCAATCTTCCTCAAAACTTAGCGTAAGTCAATTAACCTTTTAGTGGCCTCTTTAGTGAGCTGGCCCTGCCTCCTCACTCCCTCCCATCTTAGAGTGACACAAGGCAGGCTGGGTCCACAAGGGAAAAGGTCTGGCTAAATGAGACCTGGTGATACTGCTAGTAGAAACACTACTGGAAGAGGTTAGTAAGAAAATTGGAAAAGAGGAAGCAAAAATGTAAAGAACAAATAAAAAATGGTAACAATAAAAAAGGATAGCAATGTACAAGCTTGCAAGTTGCTTTGAGTATAACCTGTTTTTTTATGTAACCTTTTTCCATCAGGATCCCGGGGCTCCTGGAGCAAATGAAATGCAGATTCACAGTTCTGGGAAGCTGCTTTCTTTAGTGGAAGCCTGACACCCACACATGCCTTAAGCAATGTCAGATGCACCCACCCAGACACTCCACACTGTGTGCTGAACTCTTCCCTGAACTGTGGAAATACATGTATTAGTGGGAAGGATGGAAAGAAGGGCACCTTCCCTCAACAGACAGAAAAATAGTAGCATTTCATGACAGCAACAATTTACAAAAACAAAAGAAAGCAACATAAAACAAAAAACAGACACCCAGAGACTAGCTTCTAGAAATTTCTTCTAGAGAAACTTTGTAATAGAAATTAATGGAGTGTAGAACATAAGGACAAATTAGAAATCCTGCTCTTTACATGTTTTTTATAGTAAGCTCTGAAGTGGAGGCAGAGTTAAGAAATGACTTAACTATATGAGTCTTTGTATGAGAAGCGAAATTACTGACTCTCAGAACTTCACTGAATTTCAGCACAAAGATTAGAATATGACATCACTCAATAATGTAGTCGCCTGAGCTACAGTAAACGAGCCAATTTTTTAAAAAACAGAAAGCATAAAGGGCAGGCATAACAAAATAAGATGCAGAGGAAGGTGAGACCTACGATGTAAAACTGTGTTGGCTTGTGTGCAATCACAGCCTTATCACACTCTGTGGGAGCAGGCAAGCCAAGCCTCACAACTGCAGAAAGCCTGCCTTTTGCCCTCCAGCCCCCATCTCAGCAATCCAAGTACATCAAGCTGCCTGCAGCCAGCACATGTTATAAAGCCTTTAAGCTCCAGGCACACTGTTCAGTAGAGACAGTAACAAAACCAGAATAACAATCTCTGAGAAAATGCAAATCTATGTTCGAGTTCATTTTTAAGTTTACCCCATATAATGTACATGGAGAAAATGTACAGTAGTAATCAGCTGGAATAAGAACAAGAAAGGGAAGCTCGCCTATAAGCTATTGAAAAGTATTTATTAAAAAAATAATGTAAAAGCTGAGCTGTTCAACAATCATGATTCTAGTACTTGAGGTAAGTGCCTATCTACACCAGAAAACCCTGTTACAGAGCCTGAGGCCCATGAAGTCCAATCCCCAGGGTCTTAGTTCCTCCAGGAAAGCAGGAGGGACAGGGCTTGGCTGCAGGCAATTTTGAGAGGCCTAGGGAAAGGGAACTGGATAAGGGCAGCGCACAAGGTTGTATTCTAAATTATTACACCAAGAGTCGATCACCATCATTGGGCAACTGAGGCCCCATCCTGCTGAGACTCTGTGGAGAAATGTAGAAAGCACCTCAAAATTGTCCACCCTTCACATTCTACTGACTGCTTGCCTTCAGATCCAGGACTTACCCTCCAGAGAGCGGGTGATTCCCTCACCTTTCAGAGCTGCAAATGCGTAAGTGAAAGGTGGAGTCCCATAAAGGCCCCACAAAAAGCACTGGGGAAATGCAAGTACTTTATTCAGTGTAGCTGAGCAGAGCTGTGAAGCCAGGATGTAAGTTGTAAAGGCAACAGATAGCTGGAGAGAAAGGGGCTATGAGGTGGGCCCAGGAAGGACAACACCTCTGCCCCAAACAGGGTAACGGCACTACTGCAAAATTAACACCACCTCTGGAAAGCCCTTCAGTAGCAAATACAGAAGAGATGAAAACACAGTTCTTGTTTACTTAATACATTTGTGCTTTTGTTAAAAAAGCAGTTATATTTTTTTATTTTCTTTCAGGTTTTGTGTTATTTGGGCGTGTGCTATAAGGGAGGGATAACACACACACACGTTTTTATATATACCCACATATTTATACCTTTTGGGGGTTTGCCTAATGCTAATTTTTGAAAGAGGCTACAAGGGAAATTACCACAATGGTACATCTAAATGCCTCTGAAACTCAAAATGGCAGTTTTGAAATCAACATTGGAAAGAGAGGGACATAGATTTTAAAACTGTCCTACTACAAAACCTTCTGCCAAAATGCCTATCTGGGGTGTATGCGTATATAATTTAAGGGCCAATCACATGACAAGGACAATAAAACAAAACGCTAAGAGGATGAAAAAAAACCCCTGAAGGTGTTGTCTTTTTTTAAAATAACTCAAACACATAGGACAGTAAAGGCAAAGTCATTTAAATCATTTCCTTCGTAATACAAGTAATATTTAAATAGATTTAATAGTGCTGCTCCAAACCAATGAATTATGGGTTTAAAACCTATTAAAATGTAATGTTTTTTTCCTGAGCTGAGAGGAGAGAGATTTAAATCCACTGAATTTTAATATTTCAGCTTGAGCTGCAGGAGGTAGAGAAAGTCCAAATGAACTATTCCATCAGCACCATTCAAGCATGAACATTTTAATCAGTTTTACTTCCTTGGAGTTCTCTAACACAGTTTACGCTGTCATTCTAAAAGCACTTAACACAGAGAGTGTGAAAAACCACCAAGGCTTGTTATTGCCTTCACAATTGATGGCAAATAATTCTGCAGACTTCCTATCATTAAAATGTCACTGCTAAAAATTGAGGTTCAGCATTTCTTGTACTAAACTGCATTTTCCTACAACACTATAGCATACCTGTTCTGTTCTTAAGGGTTTTTTTTTAGGGGGTGTGCTTTTTCAAAAAAATGTCTATTTCTATCACTTTTTTCTTCAAAGAGTTAGGTTTAAAAATTGGGGGAAATCCACAGGAAGCTCATTTTCTATTTTTACAAACCAAACATTTTCTTTTCCAATATACTAATAAAACTTTTGTTTCTTAATGGTAGCTTCTTTGGTGACATTTTATGAGGTTCCTAAGTCAGCCTCCTTTATTAAGCATAACCACATTCACACAGCATGTGCTGATTATATACTGTAATGGATTTAAAAAGCATTTTAAGATAGTCAGATGACTCAATTTAATAATACAGGAAATGAAAACATCATTTCTAATTAGATCATATTACTGATTTAAAACTACAATTTGCGTGCTGTTCCTACAGTGTGATCTCAGAGATTCTAATTTAAAAACACAGTGGCTAGTAGGGCACATGACAAGATCAAACTAGATACATAACATTCCCTCAGCCCATTTGGGGAACTCCAGGAAGGCTTCAAGGATACATGAAATACAACCAATCCAAACAAAACATAAAATATTAACCATAAAAAACAACGCAGGAATTTTCCTGCTTTTTTTCCTTATAAATAAAAGATAAGTGATATTTAACTTACTTCAATCTGTCAACAGTTTTAAACTGAACATGACCTGTGAGAAAAATCATCATAACTGTGTTTCATTCCATTAAGCACAACTAGCTCATTGTCAGGAGAACAAGCAGCCTCTCCAGGTTTGGGGCTCACCTCAGCATTCTGCATTTAAACGGCATGGATCACTGGTTTGGCTCATTTACCAATGAAGGTAGAATAATATTGCTGCATTACAAAGGTGCTTCATGAGATTTCATTAAATCTAAGAACAACTGTGCTTGTCTGGATAGCGTGCATACATATAAAAAAAGATACATGTGTGGTGATAAATGTCCGCAGGCGCTTCCTTAGATGGGTCTTGGTTTCTCCAGAGGAAAATTTTCATCTCCTAGGTACAGAAAATCGTTGCCTACTACAGTCTAAGACTCAAGTAAATCTAAAATTGACCCCTCATCACTTTTGGTAGGAGGTCAAAACAACAGCACCTCACAGCTCAGCCATGCCCAAGGGCAACAGCAGTTGCATTTAAAATTCCACAATGTTACAACTCCGAAAACTACTGGACACAAGGCACTACCAGGGCTGAAACAGACAAAGAACAGGGAAGACAGAACAGCAGCAGCAGCAGCAGCAGCAGAAATACATCAAGTGCATTTATTTTCTAGCTCTTTCCTTCTCACTTGGTTTGTGGCTCCCTAAACTGTTGAGTTTTTCTATTACTGCAACCTATTTTTCAGAAGTCAGACTATGTGATTTTGACTTCATTTTCTGCTCATATACAAATAATTTGGAATTCCCACCAGATCCACCAACTATAGTATATGCTACTTTGCTAGCAGGCAGCTCTGAGTTAGTTCTTCAAATAAGTTCCTAGGTCACAAAATTAAATTAGTTTTATTTTAATAATTAAATCCATATGTATACAATCTATGTCAGTTACTCAGCTATAGTCTAATAAATCACCCTTTCCCAGAAAAAAGGCAATCTGCCCTCCCATTCAAAACAAAGTATGTAAAATGAAATAGATACAAAACAGCAATGAAATATACTTGATGTGAAGGGATGGGGACTTGTTCTGATTTTTACAACTTCCCTCACATTTTTAAGCAACTCCAACATAAAAAACAATGTGTTTTTTATTTAAATTCATCTCTCCACTGTACAGACAGTAATAAGACTTGAAAAAGAAACAAAACAGTGCTGTCTTCCTAGAGAAGACCATCAACCAGACATAAGGTAGGATGGATACCTGTAGTTTAGTAGTTGGTACACACAATGGACAACTCAAGCCAGAGAGGAGCCAGTGCACTCTCACTCCACCCTTTCTCCTTCAATGTCGGTTCTACCCCTAGTGACCCTGGAAGAGGTGGTAACCAGAATACACCCCACGTAACCACAACACGCACTTCCAGCAAACACGGCTGGTATTTTGCATACAATGCTCATTTTAAAGTTTTGTCAATGTTTTAAAACATTTAATACACTGCTGTCTTCTGGAATTTTAGGAAATAACGAATTGCGGAATGTAATCCTCTCTCACCTCTCCCCTATGCTCACAGCAAAGAAAACGTACGACAAATGAGTCTACGTGGCTTGTTCGGATTCAGCCTCTTCTTCCCAAGGGGCACTTCTGAGGAAATAAAGGTTACTTTTCCATTTATTATGTCTCTAATTTACTACTATTTTCATGTGGTCAGAGGAACACAAAATAGAGCTCAAAACAGCCCATTAAAAACAAGTTTCGATCCAACTATTTGCTCCACCACCTTGGCGTCATCCCCAAGTTCTGATTTCCTCGTTAAAAGACAGAGACATAATTGAAGCAGTATCTTCACTTCAGATTGATTATCAGGCGACCCTTATCCGCATCTTCACTCAGCAATTTGAATTTTAATGAAAGTAAATGGAATAATTAGCATTTCAAAGTGTTTGATACACTGAGGGGAGGGGGAGAGAAAAGACTTTTGTGTATAATCTATACACAAAAGAAAGTATTTGGGAGGGGGCAGAAAGAGGCAAGTACAATTGTAGTGTCTTCATTAAAATAACCCAAGGAACTACACCAGCTAGAGAAACTGAGATGTGAATATTGTGTTCTTTTTCAGCTACAATTTTCTCACTTTTATTTCTAAGTTTTAGCACCTTATTTCATTATCTGTTACCTTAATCTGGGAGAACAAAAACATATACAAGTAGAGTGACTGCCCAATCCCATAAACTCCAGCAGGATTTCTATGCAATACTATTAATGCTCCTATCAATCACCAGGAAGGATTTTCTCACCAGACCAATGATTTTTCAAAAATGTGTTGTGTATTATTCCTTCTACATATGAACACTAGCCCACTCACCACAGGGAAGAGTAGCAGGGTGATGCAAAATGTACATTTTATTCCACTAACAATGATATTAAGATACTCTGTATTTGAGGAAAGATTAAAGAAGTCAGCTCATTTTAACATCAGGGCAATATGAATCTTTTCCCAGTATAGGTTAGCAACAGAAGCTGACTGCAAACGAAAGAAATATTATGAAAACTGCCTAGTCTCCACAGGGGAGAGTTTTCAGGAATATGTCAACTTGAATTGGTGAGAATGCGATCCAAAGTTTCTGAGGTAGCCACCAAATTTCACACGAGATTAAGGGCAGGGTGATTAACTTCCCTTTGTGGTCCTCTACTGCCTTTTGCCCTTTTGATGGGATAAAATTTAAAGAGAGAGAGTGAGAGAGCTGATGACAAACACCAAGATCAGAGCTAAAATGGAAAGGCCACGTACCCCAATGATGGCGTTCAGTTCTGCCATGGTCACCTGCTTGGCCCGTTCCACAGCCTGCACCACTTGTTGCTGGTGCTATAAATGAAGATCAGAAACAGAATACAATTATTTGTTTTCTAGTAGGTCAAGAATAGCTTTTCCTAACATGTCCTCTAACTTCAATTACACGCAAAACAGGACTTAGGGGTCTCTATATTTCAAAGAAAAGCCCCGGGTGGTATATAACTCAATGCCTAGGTACATTTGGGTCTCTACTGCTGAGAGGTAACTGGGCATCCAACTGTGCCCCAGGAAGGATGCTCCCTTACAACTGGTAGAAGCTGCTTAAATCTTACTTTCATGTCAGTGGTACACTGAGACTCAACCTCTCTGACTAATACTAACTAACAAAGAAACACAAAAACCCATTTTACCTGCTTCCTTTGTACCCCCTCCCTCTCCTCTTTCCACCTACATAAAAACTTTCAAAATATTTTCTAGAAATAATTATTTTTAAAATTTCTCCTGATGTCTGTTAAACACTAGGACAACAGAACTAAATTTTTTGTGTGTTTCTTTTATAAATGTGAAACATGTCCATATCTTAATTCCTGTAATGAAGGGCTGCATAGTTAAGAGATTTAAAATGTACAACTCTCACTAGTAGAAAAGTATGAGGACTTCAGGTATTTCTTTTAAATGCAATGGAAAACCTAAAACCTCAAGTGTAAGTTGTTTTTCTTTGGTAAAAACTAGAATACATAGTATAGGACTATTTATCCACAATTAAGTTCCACAAAGAATGATCTAGAACTGATATTAGTAATTTTTGTGACGTTAAAAAAATTAAATACCACATAAGTCTCTGCATGGAGGCACTCAAATCTGGGCATACACAAGTGCCCCCAAATATAAATAGTTTTCCCACCTAAATACACTTGAACGCTCTGGTATCTGCATGCTCAAATTCGGTCTAAAAGAGGTCTCTTTTAGACTTCTTTTAACTAGGTTTAAGGAAGGAAGAGCCGAAGGGGCTGTGCTGTGAAAACAGGCATTCCTCTGTGTGCCTGGGAAGAGTCTTGTTTGGGTTGATCTCAGCTGAGAATGCAGCTAACTTTCTCTACTGCTTTAAGTGAAAATGAAGCTCAGCTACCTTACTACATAATGCATACAAAGAGCTAAGCCATTGGTTAAACATGAAACTCCCCTTAAGTTACCTGGTACTACATTCTAAAACCCTCAAATAAATCGTTACTGAGATCAGCTGGGGTGACGACCGTTCCACCTCCAAGCTGAACAGCGGAGACAGCAAGGGAGGGGATGTGGAAGAGGAAACCGCTGGAAATGCGTTACCTCCATGTGGTGCTTCACCCTAACAGAAACATGTGTTTGCTGTCTATAACTAACTGAAAGAAAAATGTCAAATAACAGATCAATGCATTTGAAGCTTTTCATAAACTCTGAACATTAAATATACCTTTGATTTTTTTAATTTTAACTGTTTTAAAACAAGAGCTTAAGAAGCAATCCCAAAGTCTTTATAGATATATCTGTCCATTCTCTTACTCTTTAATAAAATATTTGCCAAAGTGAAATCATTTCTCTCTTTCTCTGAACAAAGTAAAAATCCTGAAGATCTGTCAGAACACTAGAAGGAAGAGAGGCACATCCAATATAATGACCAGGAACAGTAGTCTTCCCTTAAAGCCAATCTGAGCACCTATGTTTCTGAGCGCCTACTATGCGCCAAGGACAGAGCTCATGTAGATTTAAGGTAATCTGGTTGTCAGAGCAGTGGAAAATGGCAGTACTTCGAAAGCAGAGAAAAAGACAACACGTAGGACAACTCTGGGATTTATCTAATACCCAAAGTGAGTATACGAACAAAAATTTTTATGGACTTTGCCACCTTTTATTTTCAACAATGAAACTGTTGAAATTTGACAATTACTGCTCAACGTTTCTGAAAACCTGAAGGCTCAAGGACCACATGTACGCACATCCAACATGTATTTCATTCTATTCATGCATCCATTCCTTCAACAAAAGCTTTTAAGCAAGTCTTCCTCTCTGCCCTTTGTCTATACTACTGAAATATCTCCATATTACTAAGACATCATCTCCTTTATATTAAGCATTCAAATAACAGTTTCATTAAGACAGAGATACAGAAAATATGTCTAGTTTGGGCCTTTCTACCATAAAGATAGTTCAACTCTTGCTTCATACACTGTATTCCAAGTGCCAAGATAAGCACAGACGCCTTAGGCAGTGGGGATATCTTTCTCCGGCTCAGCATTAAAATCAAATGTATTTATGGAGAGAGCCAGAAACACATCAGTGAACCATAACAGTGACATCTGATGTTCCTATAGAAGCTCTTGTTAAAAAGCTAAAATGACAGAAGTCATGATTCAGTTCCTTCCCCATCTCTCGTGGCAATGGCCATGTTATGCCACATCTAAACTTTACCTGTAGTTCAGCATTTTACTTCCCTATTTCTGCTTACAACTGTGAATCATCTGCTGTTTAAGGAAGGACCTTCTGAACAGAAGCTCGCTAACGCAAAGAATGCCTCCTCCCTATGTGCTCTGAAGGCACCAGAAACTCCCTGACATTGCTCAGTAACACAGCACCATTATACCACAGACTAAAGAAGCATGTACCAGATAAGCTGTGAAAATGAAAACTCAGAAAAGGGGCTAATGAAAAGAAAAAGCAAACACAAAGAAGAAGGCCAAAGTCCTCTTACAAACTGACCCCAAAGAAGCATTTTTTCCATGTTCAAATTGCAACAAATAACCTCTATGAATCAGAAAATACAGCGAGTTTTTCGCATCTTCTTAGAAACATGATGGTTTTCCCATTTTTTCTGCCACGTCTTCCCCTTTTCTTCCCCCTCCCCATCTGTTCTTCTCCTCCCACTCCACCCTACAGCTCATTTCCTCTCCTACTTCCTGCTTCTCTCCTCTGCCACCTCACCACAAGTTGTGACCACAGCCACTCTAGACCCAGTAACCTGCGTAAGGCAACTGTCCTCTTGGCTCCTCTTATTGCTCAAGCTGCTCCCTCAGATATAAGCTCCTGATCTGACCTTTACACAGTACCGCCAAATAAAACACCACTAAGAATGTATTAATAAGCCAAAGGTGATGCGGGGGAGGGGGTGTGTGGTATTCCTCTAATAAGGATTTGGAAAAGAGAATGATTTACTGTTTATTACTTAAAATGCTGTGATTTATAACTTTTAAAGAATCCTTTTTAAAAACAACCTATATTGTGGTTATGGTTATACAACTCTACATTTACAGCAAATCATTGAATTGTACACTTAAAATGAGTGAATTTTATGATGTGTAAATTATATCTCAATAAAATGCTATGGTTTAAGAAATACAAGCACAGTTGGGAAAGAATGGTCGGTAAATGAAATTCTATACATTAAATCGATTGCCTACTTTCATCATAAAATTATTTTTTGCATTTGTTCAGGACAAGTACTGAAAATATAAGCTTGAAATCCCAGAAAGCCTGCTAAGAAACAGACATTCACAAACCACAAATATGTGTGTAACAGGTGTTTAATGCATGTTTCTCCAGAGATTACGATGATGTTACCTGCCATGCCAATACTCTGGAGCATGGCAAAAGATAATGGTGCTTCTAATTAAAACAGTAATTTAAAAACAAAACCCTCTACAACAACTTAGAATCTTTTTTTTAATATCCCCACTCACTAATAGGGATAGTAAAAGGGTAGTAAGGGCAAAGATGTAAAGTGAAACGGGGTCCTTATAATGAACAACAATGAGGTTCCTGACACATGGAGATCCAACAGTGAGCAACAGATAATTGTCCCCCTAGTCCAAGAACTCTCAGACATACAGGACTGCAGGGTGTAAAATACTAAGGAAGATTACAGAAAGTAATGACAAAAGCACACCTCTTGGGGCATCAGGAAAGGCTTCGTTTTCTTATTCATTAAATGTTTATTTAGCACCTACTATGTACCAGACATTATAGTAGGAACTGAGATAAGAGTAATGAACAAGACATTTGGTGAACTGATAATCCTCAAGAGGCTCTGTAATTACAATTAGAAGATAATTTCCAGGAAGAAAATTACAAGATGCTATGTAATCACTTGTCAGGGAAGTATCTAATTGAAACTCTGGCCTGGGGGAAGATTCCCTAGGGAAGCTGACCCAACAACTGAGACTGAACAGATTTGCAGGAGTCCTGTGGATGAAGAGCAAGGAGAAAAGAATCCCAAGGAAAGGGAATAGCTCAGCTAAGGTCTCTGAAGGAGAAAGGAGCTTGTCTGTCGAGGAAGAGAAAGAATGTGAGTCTGGAGAAGGATGCAAGGTAGGGAAAAGCTGGGAGAGAAAAGGCAGTTTGGATCTGCCAAACTCCTTAAAGTGGAAGAGGTTTCACGGAAGAAACAAAGGCAAATGGGTGAAGTCACCTGAGTCCAGCATGCACATATATACTCTACAAACGACATACTGGTGGGAAGTGGAATCTGTAAGGCAGGAGGAGGTCAAACAGAGAGGGCTGCACACAACCACGCAAAGAAGCTGAACTTTACCTTTACCAGTAAGACAGTTTTCTTAATTAAAAATGTTTAAGCCCCGGAGTGCTACCATTTCTGCATTTTAGTAAGAAATACCTGGTAAGAGTAAGAAGACAGATGGCAGGGAAGTGAACCAGATTAGAGGGAGCCAAGTTAGAGGGCTAATCCAACATTCTAAGGTGAAAGATATTTAGAACTTGGACCAAATACCCTTCTTGCTAATAAGAATCACTAGCCACAAGTACCAAACAAGCCACTCCCTGAGAACTAGAAAGAACATGAGACCCAGAATCCTGTAGTCCTCAAGCACTGTAACAACTAACCAGCTAACCTGCCAACCAATCAACCAAAAAGTCTCTCTGTATTTCCAAATGCTGCCTGGGCTGAGGAAACTGGAGTGGTAGCACTGCTATACCAACCACAGGCCTAAGGCCATTACTATATCGAAGAGATAAATATTCTCCACTGTACTCTAAAGAGTAGTCAGAATGTCTCTCCTTGGTCACACATTCTTTGAAAGGTAACTTAACACCTCATGGATAAGCTTTTTCCATTTAGGAATAAATGAGCCTAACAGGAGTAGAGATTTCTTCCCACTGGACCAGTGTTTTGCCTCTAAATTCTCCTCCACTGGAATGTACTTCAGATATTTGAGAATGGCATAATACACACTTTCAGTTTTCTGCATTTCAGGTTGAACACCCCCAGGCCACTCATTCGTCTGGCTACTCCTCTGGTTGTGCTCAGTGCAACTAGACACAATACTCCAAATAAGGCTCAGCTGCTCAAATCTGAGTGTCACTCCAAGTCTAGTAAGTCACAGTAAAATCCTGCTGGGCCTTTTTTCAGCAACCCTACCATGTTTATTGACATTAATAAGCTTTAAATTTCACCAAAACTCAAGTCGGCCTTTTCTAAACAGTATTCTAGTAAGTGTTAGTCCCATAAGAAATTAGGGACTAATTTACAAAACAACCAGCCACTCCCACCAGGTTTAATGTGGCTAACACCTGGTAAACTACTCTGGGCTTCAAATCTCTAAACAGAAGTATGAATGCAAAGCTTCCCAAAAAATTTCGGCCCTGGAATTTGGGATTAAAGCTCTCAGGAGCACACTTTGGGATTTGGGTTTGACCCTGGGGCAGGGATTTCTTGACTGATATATCCAATAAGCTCTACAAGTCCACTTTCCAAGAGAACTTCCTGCAATGTTGGACATGTCCGAGGTCTGTACCAATAATATGGTAACTACATATGGGTGGACACAGAGCAGTTAAATTGTGGCTGCTGTGACTGGGAAACAGAATTTTTAACCTTATTTAGTTAATTTTAAGTTAAATCTAGACAGCCATTTGTGGCTATGGCGATATTGTACAATGCAGACACACTTTAAAGTATTTAAAGCTTAGCTCTGATAATAAGCTAATCACTACCTAACTGAAAGTAAAAAAATTAGCCAGTTTCTCAAATGCAGTTCATTCTTTTAGACACATACAGATGAGGAGTGGCACTGCTGCCTTCGGGAGGAAGGCTACATTTAAACCTTCAAGGAAAAAGACCCCCCTCCTGAGGCCCATCTTTCATTTGTGGAGGGCAAGCAGGCCATCGTGTCACCCACCAAGTTCTCACCCAACATCCAATTGTCACCAAAACACATAATCACACAGAAAAAGCCAACCAGTCAGCCAGGGAACATGGGACAGAAATATTCTATCTGATGCCTCATTGAGTATTGTGAGAAAAAAGTGTTAACGAAGTTATCCAATGTGAGAATTGGAAAACTGGACCAAATTCCCTAAGCCCCAATCCAGGTGCACTGAGTCATTTTAGGACATTCCTTAGGTATGCAATGCTGTCATGATACATTAATCAACACTGACAAAAATGACCCTGACTGGGAAGCAGATGACACTGTGAAGGCTGCTGACACTTAATGAATGATTTCTGAAGGTGGTCTTCTGGGTGTCACTGCATACTTATCAAGGAGATCTCTGGTGATTTCAGCCAACCTCTCCTACATCAAACCACATTATCACAAGCCATTGATTTCCTTACAAAGTTAACAGGCAATAAGACGAGTTAACCTGGTGCCATTACGAGGCAAGAACACTGCCACCAGTGAATGTAACCCACTATATTTTGTTCATTTCCTCCCTGAGGCACAATATGAAAGTAACTGACCATTTTTCAACCATCTATATTATAATTATTCTATGCATGCGAAATGTGGTTCAGAGTAATTCAGTGCCATTTTAACACAGGTGCCAAATCAATAGCATTTGAGATACACCCATATCTCATAAAGTAGAAGGGGTGTTTTTTACCATCAAATTAAAAGGACCAAACTAATGGCATGTCCAAAATAGAAATTCACAGATCATTTTATTTGACTAGTTATTCTAACCTGTTTGAATTAGAATTTTTATAAATGCATATAATCATGATTATGCAACTGTGTATTATTTCCTATTATTTAAATGCAATGCAGAACACCCAAATAAACCTACAGAATTCTAAAACAAAACTCTGACTGCTTGGTACTAATCATCACAACAGCTAAGAAGACAACAAATCCCATGTTCTGAGTTAAAATTAAGTTTGTATCAGAGAGCATTCAAGTTTGGATGTTCTCTTTCCCTAGGCAAATATAAGAAAGCTAAAATTTTCACTCCTAATTGTTAAATATGGTCAAAAGAAGGATCTGAATTCTTCATTTCATCTGTTAAATCAGTATTTACAGATGTGGTGGGAAAAGCAGTTCACGGTAAACCCCGGCCTCCAAGGCAGGTTTCCACCAGGACTCTAATTCCAGGGCACCTGTCCCAGCAACCTCTGTGCAGCCCTGTTTCTGCTCAAGTAACTCAAAGAACAAGACAACAGCTACAGAATTACACACAAGTTGGGGAGTAGGGGAATATTCATTTTCCATGGCACTGAAATAAGTTGTAACTATCTGCTGAAAACAAGGTTAAAGATGAATGCTATTTCTCCAAAGGTAACGATGACCAGGGGTTTAATAAATGGGAATTAGGAAGCCACTGGTCATAAGAAACTGCTTTTATGTTCTTTCTCTCTCTCCATACAGCACACATATTTCAGGTTACTTCATTCTGTGGTCTGGAAATGCTTTGAGGCCTGAGACATTAAAATGGATTAAGTCTGATGCTGCAAAACAGTTCACCTAAGCTAATTTTTCTGAGATGCCTTATAATTCAGAAAACAAAGAGTGACTTATCCAATGTATTTTCCATGATTTCAGGGGGAGGGTGGGGAGCTGTCAAAATTTTGTGCCCCCTTTTCTCCAGATAAAATACAATGCATATTCAAAAGATTATGTCTGGATGTCTGAGATAGGTAACGGGAAAAGTTATAAATCAAGGATTTGCAAAATGTTCCACTCATGAGAAGAGATTTTCTTAACAATAACTTCCAGTCAAGTAGCATTTTCCTTCCAGCCAGTTTACTACAAAATAGGGCAGGCCTATGTGTGATCTGCTACATTCCACCCTTCAAATGAAAGGTGTCTTTAAGAGTCTCTGTATTTTGAAAAATACAGGCATAAATACAGGCTGTGCATGTAGGCCACAGGGCCTGTAACTGTTCATATGGGTTCCTTTTCACCCCCTGTGAATATATGAATGTTAAACAATACCTGATGGGTGTTCATTTCCTTACAATTCATACTTTGGAGGAGACTTCTATAATAAGAACTATGCATTATTTATATTTTGTGATAAATTAAAATATGAGTTGTACGGATAATAAAATCAGAACTAGAGTTTTTCTCTTCTTTTTTTTTTTTCTTCGTAGAGAGAGGAAGAGAGGGATAAAAAGAGGGAGGGAAACATCGATGTGTGAGAGATACATCAACTAGTTGCCTCTTGCACACTCCCAACTGGGGATCTGGCCTGCAACCCAGGCATGTGCCATGCCTGGGAATCGAACTGGCAACCTTTTGGTTCACAGGCCAGCACTCAATCCACTGAGCCACACCAGCCAGGGCAGAGCTAGAGGTTTTCATATAAAGATACTCAACTGGCTCAATATGACTTCCCTTCAAACTAACAGTGACAATAATAATAATGGCCACTATTTTATTTTATGCATAATTATGAGGTCTAGAAGAAACTGGTAAGTTGTCCTCTGATACCCCATCTCTTACATCAGTAAAAAGTTTAGGTGAGCACAATGGCAACTGAACTAGGACAACATTTCCAAGTCCCCCTTGTAGCTAGCTGTGGGCAAGTAACCAGGTACTGTTCATTGCAAAGTGAGCAAAAATATGAGTATCTTCCAACATCATGTCCTGGGAGGGGGGGTGGGGGAGAACCACCTGCCCTTGGTCTTCTCCTTCCTGGCTGGGGCAGGATAGAGATATGATGGTGCCAGAGATGATAAGCAACAACACAAGAGGAACTTAAGTTTCCTACATCATGGAGCCACCAAATTAGCCACAGCAGCTTGCAAACTGTTCTGTGAGAGAAAATAAGCTTTTATCTTAACTAACCACTATTTCTTTGATCTGTTAAAGGAGCCAAATATCCAGCCAGGTATTTGCCCAACATGATAAAGGAAGCAAGTGGCTGAGTTGTGATTGGGCTCTGGGTCTGCCTGACCCTCAGGTTCTTATCACACTGTCTCTAACACAACATAACTCTTCCGATGAATTCTGTCTGTTCCTTGTTAGAGCAGCAGCAAGTTTCTGAAAAACACAACTGTACCCTGAGGAAAGAAGATTTTCAACTATAATAAATTTTCACCTATAGCCTATCAGGGGTTTGAAGTTCTCAAAAGTCTTAGGAACACCTTGCTGATCACCATGAAACATACCCTGTCTGTCTCAAAAATAAGCAATTTTATAATCTAGGGAAATAAGCATATAAAAAAACACAACTATCTTCTAAATCAGGTCCTCAGCAAGTTCCTAATATTTAATGTTTAAGCTAATAGGTTAAATCCACACTTAGTGCTTTACCAAAAATAAAGTATCCCCCTCCTTCTGACAGCTGGAAGTAGCCCCTAACTGCAAGACCTAGCTAACTCTATAGGAAGTCTGCCAGCCAGCTTGCTCTGTAATTACCTTTAACTTTTCCTACTTTTTTACTAAGTCCTTCCTCTCCAAATGTCTTGGGACCCAAAATAAGCTGGAATAGAATCCATTCTCCAGTAAAAGAAAAACAAAACTGGCATTTCTATCACAAGTGCTTTATACTTCAGTACATATACCATACATTATAAAGATGGGGTTATCCCCATCATTCTACAGGAATATTAAGGCTCAAAGGCTCAGGTAGATCGACTTTCCCAACACAAAGTCAAATTAGCAGAAACACTGCACCTTGCTGCCAGAGTGTAACAAGTGGCATACAGTTTTCAATCTGCATTAGAATCCCCCTTACAGGTATGTTCTTGGAAAAGGAAGAGGGGGACACTAGCAACATGTCTCTTTACTGGCACCCTTTAATTTTGCTAAGGGCCCATAATACCTAAAGGTCTACAAAAACAATATCCTGAAATCACTGGGGGGAAAAAAAAAAGACTCCATCCACATAAACTATGTGTAAAAACAAAACCAACTTCCGCTAAGCAATCAGGTATATTTTTAAAACAGCCAGATCCCAAATGGATGGAGAAGTTTGTTTTTCTACATAGCTTTGTGGGTAAAACACAGACCCCATCCAAAACCACTCTTCTTCTGAGGTGAGCCTACAGGTTGAGCACCTCGAGGAGCTGCCACCTTATGGATGGATCTCTGCTTGTGGGCTGGGGAGACACAGGCGTTTGCTAAATGTGAAAAACAATTTTTGGAGCTAGAAGAGAATCATTTTGGAGGCTACCTAATGCCTCACTGAGATTTCCAGCTAGTGTCAGCCCTGGGTTTGGTTTTAATTTGCATTTTTTCCTTCTATCAGAAGGACATTAGAGGAAGAAAACTCACAATCTTCCAAAAAGCAATGACTAAAAAGGGGAGGGAGGACTCCAAGTCCTCTTACAAGGAAATCTAGAGCTTCGCTGCTGTTGCAGCTGGTACTACTGCTAGTAAACATCAAGAGGTGCTTACTATGTGCTAAGCTGCATGTGTATAATCCCCAATAATCCTCAAAGTGATCACGTGTGTTCCATGCTATTATTAACCTCATTATACAGATGAGGAAACTGAGGCTTAGAGAGGTAAATCACTTGCTAAAGGTCACCCAGCTTAACTTGGCTATAGTAAGCCACTCAGTCTGTAACAGGGAGGCCAAGACCTGACCCAGATCTGACTGTCATCATCCTGGCATCTCTGGCTTATGGAACTGCCAAAAGAGAGTTGATTATTTATAGTTCCTTCCCTGCAAATGAGACCCAAAGTGGGATAGAGGAGAGCTTCCCACTTACTACTTTTTGAGATTTGCCTTTTAAAAAGAAGAAATTTGAAGGCAGCAGAATATATATTAGTCTTTACCCATTCCTAAAACCCAAAAGAAAAGAGGAGGAAAAAACAGCTTTAGACAGGTAAAGATTCACTTATAAGGTTTCTCTAAATTCTGGTATTAAGGATCCTATAAAGTTTTAAGAACTATCAGTGATACGTTAATTACAACAGTTGGCAACGTCTTTGAGTAATGCCTGGGATTTTGGAAGTAGTCATATGTCAGTACAAGCACATCATTAAAACATATATTGACTCTAATTTTTTTTTAATTTTTAAAAAATGTCTTAGTGAAATCTAATGGAAAAATACTTTTTTCTGTGATTATCATATCCACAGACACACATCAAGTACCTTTGATCTACAATTACACAATTTATTTCTAAAACAAAGTCTTGCAGTTAATACTAAATTTAACAGTTGCATTAAGCACTATAGAGTTTTTTAATTTTAGAAAATGTGCTACGTTAGACACAAGCAACATTAAGTAGGTACATTAATCAACTCGTGGGGGCTAACTTAAAAGTACACTTCATCTACATGTATGTAAAATCACCTCTTGTTTCCGTCCAACTCCAAAAAATATCCCTCCAACCACTGTCCTGTAGCTTATACACTAGTCTTCAGGGAATGTTTTTTCTTTCTCTAAATGTAATCATTTAAGTTTTAAATAAAACATTTTAAATAAATTCTAATACCGCAGCTGCCGTTTTGGCAATGAGACTGTCACATAGAGAGCTGGTGTTAAAAGATCAGATTAAGAGCCTTCAACCCTGGCTCTGAGTGAGGCTCGAAGCCATGCAAGAGTGATTTTCCATGCCTCTGAAGAGACAGGAAATAGAATTCATCTTCCTCTAATAACCTGCCTCCTTCCCTCCCTCCAGATTACGTCTATCTGGCCTCAGGGTAAAGGCAAAGAGTCTGATGCTCACAGAATGCCCAGAAGAGTTAAGAAGGTGGGCGATGTTCAGACACAAAACATCAGAGAGGACTGGATTGGACACGAACAAACATGTCTGTGGCCCACACATTAGAAGCTATAAACACACCTTGGGAAAGTGGAAAAAAAGAAGTCAATTAAATTCAAAGTAAACAGAGTAAGAGATATACACAGAATTAGGATTTAGAAAACCACAACATGGGTCAGTCATTACACATGAATCAAGGATTTCAACCAAGAAATGTCCAAAGTAGTGGGGAAATAAACAGAGAACAGCAAGATTATGACACCTACCTGCTCCCAGCCTAAAGCAGAAAAGGAGCCACCAGTATCTCCCCCATGGCTTTCTTCTACAGGGTACAACTTTCTCAGCCAATTAATTCCAGTCCAGTCTTGCTCAGCACCACCTACCATTACACATTTTGTTCCTACTGAGCCTGCTTCCACAAACAACAAAACTCACGTGGGAAAACAACCTACTGGCAAATCAGCTCCACCCACACCCCCAAGACCTCCCTTCCACTTCTAAACGTAACACTACAGATGCTGCAACCATGCCATGGGAAGAAGCTGTCAGGTGATTACATATAAGAGGTCTGTGCCTGCAGAGGCCTAATGCCACCCAAGGGATAATTCAAACTTTTCCTTCTGCCTTGGCTGTGACTCCTCAGCCTGGTTACAGCTCTGTGGGTCACCCATTCTTCCCATTCTCCACCTCCATAAAGCAGAAGTGCTTCAACTAAGAAGCACACACTGATGTGGAGTGATGAGCAAAGAGCACCCAGGCCTTCCTAAAGAAATGTAATCAGGCCCCTTGACTCTCCTTCGCCATTCCAGCTAACCTAGTTAGAAGCAAATCTGAGTGGAAATAGGTAAATGGGAATATAGTGGGTGGTGGTTTTGTGGTAACAGCAAAAGGGGGAGAAAGACAATGCATCCTTTATTGTTTGCAATTCAGAAGAGCATTTGAATTCAGGATTTTAACTCAGGTCCAGGGCTGGTGACATGAGCTCTCTGATGGGGGTGTGTATATATCCAATGAAACGTACCCACGGTTCCTGAGGTATAACCCAGTTCAGACCAAATAAGAAGTCACAGAGGACGCCACATCTCTTTAACATACATGCATGCACAAATACCAGCTGCACTCTAACATCATTAGCTCATGCCCACTGGTATAGGCAGGTGATGAATTGCTCTCCAGAAAAGCAGCGGTGCAACAAAAAAGAACTGAAGGGTTAGGAGGACAGTGCCTCGGTGCCTTCTATCCCACAACACATAGCACTTTGGCTGCAAAACATGCAGATATTTCTTTAGTTAGCTTCTTCCTTCTCACAGCTGATCTTCCCTGAGCAATGAAGGATTCCATACGCTGGAAGCAAAAATTATCCCTTTCCAGCATGTTCAACCTAAACTTTGCAACTACCAAAAGCAAGTAAGCAAACAAAAAGAATAAAAAAAGCCACATGGAAGCCACCACGCACTAGGAATGCACCTCCTCATTCCAATGTGTGTGCATTTGAGGACAGCTTGCACTGCCAGAGGAGGCGCTCGAGAGAGCATGGGAGCCGCATGCTGGCCTTGGCAATGAATTTCGGAGCACTCAGAACAGAGAATTCACTGATTCTGTCTTGCATGTCTTTTCTCAAATACACAGGCAACATAAAGCCTTCATCAAGTAATAATAAGTACTTTTTACACTTGATCTTAGCCAAAAGGCCGAGAAGCAATATAATAATAAGTACTTTTTAAGAGCTGCTAGCCAAAAGTTACATTAGTTTGTTTACTACATAAAGTACTTTTTATTTGGTAAGTTTTCTGCCAACTCCTACTGCCCAGTGACACAAATGTAGCACAAACTCTTGTCCTCTGGGCAATTTTTCAATCTACCCTATTAGATGCCATTAAGGCAGTCATAATTCTGAGCAACACTACATTGTCCAATGACAGCTAAATATTTTAACTGAATTTTCCTTTGCACATTATAAAGTATTTCATTATATAAACACAACTATATTCCACTGAACATTAATAAGGTGTAGAAGTTGGAATACAAACATTACATCTTAGAAATGTGCAATACAAACACCAAGAGACTGACAAGGCCAAAGCGTCAGTCCCATAATCCCTTTTCTGCAAAACCACTGAAATGGCACCTTTAGCCCAGTGCCTGAAACCGACTCCTTACCTCTTGGGACAGGAAGGGAATGACTTGTGCACAGATAGCATTCAGCCTCTTGACAATCTCTGCCTGCAAAAAAAAACAAAAACAAAAATAAAAAAAAGAAAAGAAAGCGATAAAGAGAACAGTCAGCTGGTTACAAATTCCCAAAATATTAACAGGATGGTATTAAAACACACTTTATGTTCTGGCTGGTGTATTTCATACGGAAGAGGAAAACTCATCAGCAAGCCCATTAAAGGGAGGCAGTGACAACAGTGCCACATTAATAGCACAATTTATTAACCAGAATTCATCTGAAAAAGTCAACCTTCAAGAACCAGGACAACATAAAATGGAATTTAATTTTCATAACTGGAAATCAATTTTCAAAAGCCTCTAACAGGATTCTTATTCATTCTAATGCAATTTTTTTCATAAAACCCTGAATTTTTAGAATTTAAATAGCAAATATACATTCTTCCCTATATCCCAACTTCTTCGATTATTACTCAATGGAATTTTATAATCAAGTCCCCAACCTCCTAAAAGAACAGTACCTAACAACCCCCAAAAGTTCATTAATTCAGAACCTTAGTAATTAATTGTTGAAGAATGGTACATGTTCTTCAACCATAAAAACTTCCAAGTGTATTCACCAAGATTTTCTGTGTGAAGAGGCTTAGAACCCACTAAAATCTTCCTATACTTAGCAGCAAGCAATATGTGTGTATATGAAGACTAACCTTGGAAATATCAATCAGCATTGTACTATTTTTCTGTAAAAGTCCCAATGTCAGATAACGGATTTTTCTCTAATATTTTTGTAAGTATAAAAATTTACACAAATAGGATGCTAGAGTAAGGTGGAAAGAGGGGTGGGAGGGAGGCAAGAAAGAAGGGAAGCAAGAAGGAAGGGAAGGGAGAAAGGGAGGCCACTACTGTTTTCTTTAAAATGTGACCCAAAGCTTCACCAACAGTCATTATAATTCGTATTATCAAATGGCTCCATATAGACTTTGGCATGTGACATGTAAACACTTTTTTTAAAATATACATACATATGAAAAAGCTTGTATTTTAATGATAGAGTGGGCAAAAGAAGAGGGGTGTTGAGAGACACAAAACAAAGCAATTACTACTCTTGATACACTCTTAAAATAAATTCCATCAGGGTCAGTTCCTCATTTTGTAAGAGGACAAAATGCTCTTTTTTCTTACAAAGTCATTACCAGCATGACAGCGACACTCTGCTTGTGCAACCTAGGTTTCCTTCTTTCATCAGCAATCCTTCTGACTTTACAGCTAAGCAATCTTTTAAGTGCACCTTAAAAACTTTGCCAGGCAAGAGTAAACAAAAATTTACCATAAAGTCTCAAAACCCAAGCTTTCCATTCCAGTTCTGCATTCCTAACAGGATGGACAAAAACCCAGCACCAACAAGCAGAAGTGAGTAAGGACCCAACTGTGCTGGCCTGATTTAATTTACGGCACTGGCCCCATGGAGCATTTAGCTCTCCTTTAAGAATGCTTAAATCACCATGAAAAGCTGCAAAGGGAATCACCAAATCACTCTCCAACCTGGATGAACACATACCACAGTGGTTATGGGGTGAAATTCCAGTGTGAGCTGAGAAAACAGACGGGCATTCGCCAGTCTAAACGCACGGCATCTCAAAGGCATTTGGTTGTTAAGCTTTTTGTAGGGAGAGGTGGGGGGAGAGAATAAAAGATAATGAGACACTTTGGGGCAGACCAAACTGATGATTCTAATGCTTAGAACCATCTGCCAAGCATATTTTCCTCATTATGTTGTTTACATAAATAAAATAGTCCCTTGCTAGGAGGGTTGAAAAATGTGTGGGCACATAAGAAAACTGAGTTCTTTAGTTTGCCTGCATAATCTAGGCAATAAAAACTACTCTTGAGGAAACTTACTCAGCTGGCAAAATAAAGATCAAGAGATATTTATTTAGCTCCTTTAACTCTGGACCTACGCTATTTTAAGTCTGACAACTATGAAAAAAAAACTATAGTTCTTTAAAAATAAATGTAGAAAAGTTATTTTACTGATTCATGTATATTAACACACACACATAACAGAAAAGGGAGGAGGGTGCCTTCCAAACATTTTCTTTAGAGGCCTCCTTTTGTTTAAAATACTTCTTAATTTCTTTAAGTTGTCATGCCAATGGATTTTCATGGTCAGGCTAATTGGCAGCAGGGGGGTGGGATGTGTGTGTGATTTCATAAAATTAAGCCGGTCATTCCTCACTTTGAAAGCTAAAGTTGCCTCGGAAACACTGCTGCTTTCATGGTCATCTAATTTTGCTTCTTTTGTCTCATAGGACCCAGCTTTTGGGAGGCATCATTTATTTACAGGCCTTTCCACTGGGCTTCAGTGATCAGCCAATAATACTGTGGACACACACTTCTAATGGCCTATGTTTTGAAACTGAGTCTAATCTAATGGCGTGAGGCCCAAACTCCTTTTCCAGCACAGCCATTAAAGGATGTAGGTTATTGCTGTTGTCACCATTGATATTTGTCATTGTAATGTAATTAGGGCCCTAAAATGATGCATTACAGCCCTTGGCATAGCTTCTATTAAAATCTTTTCTTCTGCTCACTGAACTGCGACCTGCTTTCTGATGAATAACAGACAGACAGCTTTAGGGTAAGGAGCAAATTCATCAAAGAAGTATTTTTCAGCTTTGGGGAAAGAGGGGGAAAACAGGCAACCTAGAAGGAAGAGCACTAGGGGAGGAAAAGCCACAACACACATTTGAATTTCATCTGACCACTTGAAATTCTGATTGTGTCTGATGAATCTTGCTTAGACAATATATTCCCAGTCTTTGAATCACATGGTTAATCAGGGCTCTAATCTGCTATCCATCAGCCTATGCCAGCACTGTAGCTTCCAATCAAATTTATAGGTGATGTGGCTCATGCATCCCTGAGCAAGTACATTCACAGATCACTGTTTAAACAGGCAGAGATTCTGAAATACTGCTGTTAGGGATACTGGATGTTATCATAGTATTCGATGCTTTATGGACACTGACACTGCTAAGTATTGTCTTCGGTTGCCCATTATATACCAAAATAGCATTAATGGCCCCAATAAGAGAACAATTGTTCATGTCAAAATATAGCAAAAAGATTGTTTTTTGCAGCCACAGTTTGTCTAACACATTAACAATTTTTTTTTTTAATTTTTTATTTATTTATTTTTGGAGAGGGAAGGGAGGGGGGGAGAGAGAGAAAGAGAAACATCAATGTGTGGTTGCTGGTGGCCATGGCCTGCAACCCAGTCATGTGCCCTGACTGGGAATCGAAACTGCGATGCTATGGTTCGCAGCCCGCGCTCAATCCACTGAGCTACGCCAGCCAGGGCTAACATTAACAATTTTTGACACTTCTATTATGTCTTCCTCTATCCATCAAAATATTCATTTAAAAAAAAGGTATACATATTTTCCCACCCTCGACTCAATACCATTCTGTATTTCATCCTTCTGTCATTTCCCACCTTTATGCCACCCCTTCGATAAAAAGAACCAATAAAAATAACTATCCCCAATTTAAAAAATGACCCATTTGAGCAAAATATTTTAACAAAATGTTAACTAAAAAAGGCATCCCATGAAAATTCCTTACCTATGCATTTAACACCTGGCCCGTGAAGGCTGACAAGCTAACTCTAGAGCAGTGAGGCCAGTGGACCAGAAGCATCAGTAATGAAACAGAAATACACTGAGAAGAACCTCTTACCCTTTTTTTCTTCACACCCCAACTCAAGAACCAACAGAAATGTGCTCACGACCTTGCATCATGGAAAAGCAAGGGCATGCATTCACAAGAATGCCACCATTCAATCACTAGACTAAAAAGCAACAAACACTAAAGCACACTATCAAAAACTTATTTTATCACTTATAACAAATTACTTTAGTCATTTAAGTAAGACAAAACACTAGTTAATTAAGCCTACACTTAAATCAAATTACAACCTCTCAAATAGTTCTAGTGCAATAAACCTAAATTTTATTTAGATTTCTGCCAATATAATTTCCTTTAAAAAAACTAAACAAATTTTATTTTAACCACACAATAAACTTGAGAGAAAATACAGATGACTTTATTTTAGATTTATCAAAAGCTATCACTTTAAAAAATGTTTCTGAGAATTTTTAGCCTCTCATTGAAATAGGAAGAACACTATTACAAAGTATTATTGAAATGAAACAGAATAACAAAACATTATTAGAAAACCATTTCAGCAGCCAACCAGAAAAAAAAATAAACAAAGAACAATAACAAAATAAACCCAAACTACTATAGTTTCAGAAAAACATTCTTGAGTAACATTTCACAATTAATTTGTTTTCTGCAGCGGTTTCTCTGCCAAAACTTCAGTTCAAAGATGACTCTATTTTATTATATGTTTATCAAGAACATAATACCCACTATATATAGACACTTTTTAAAAAGTGAAGAAAAATTCATTCTGTCTGAAATCTTTTGTGGAGTAAGTGCCAATAAATCTTCCAACTCTTTTATCCTCCTTTTACCACCGCAGAACCAAGACTGTAATTTTAACTCAAACAGAAAATAAATTATCTTGATTTGTTCATCTCTCTACTCCAAATTTTCTGAGAAACAATATAACGTCTGAAACTGATCTTGCCTGCCCCTAGATTTAAAAATTCAGAGGACTAATGAGAAGAAATTCTTCCCAACTTAGCTAAAATCCACATTAAACATAACGGAAGTATTCAAGTAGTACTGATTCTCTACCCTGATAACTCAGTTTTTATCTTGTTAAACAAATTCAACTTTACAAAAACATATAAAAGATAATACTGATTTATTTTTTTTAAAGCAAACTGGTATAAGGCTTAGAGATTTTAGATCAAAAGTACTATGAGCACAGCTAGTTAGCTGGTAAACCAGATGCCTAAGTTTTATTTGAGTTCAGGTGCTTATTTCGCACAGAGTATTTTATATTACTTAATAAAACAGTAAACTGAAGTGATAACATATTAATAATCAATTTCATAGGACATCTACAGTTTCCTAAAGGAGTGGTTCGAACTACCAAGACTTTTTTTATACAAAGTATTAACACGTCCTAAAAGCTCCCATCATCCCACTTCGTCCAGGGAGAAAGAGGTACTGCGCCTAAGGAGTGCTCGACTGGAACTGAAAGCACCAATGTTCACCATTTGTTTGCCTCTTACCCCAGGAGTGTAACTAAAGCAATGATTCTACTGATACCTTCAAGCAATGTCAGCCTGCTTTGTGTTTTGAACTCAGGTTTATGCTATTTTCCTGTGTGCTAATAAGTACGCAGTGCACACACCAAAGTGCTCCATCTGTTTGCCCTAACAAGACACACATATGGGTGCTACAGGAAGTAGGAATACACAGGACAACGACTTTCCCGGAGAGGATGACAGTACACCTCCATTTTGTGAAACTACTCCAATCTGTCCCCAAAGGTGAGGTGGTATTTTACTGAAGCATTTTTGCAACGGTTAGAAAAAAGCAACCATCTCTCACGTCTTAAAGCTTTTTAAAAGATCTTTAAGGGAAATCCCAGATATTTGCCTACTATCATACCTCCATCTTCCAGGCTCTGGTTATTGTTTAAACACTGCTCCAAATATTAAGAGTGATACATTATCAAGGCTGAGAATAATGACCATTGTGCCTGACGTCCAATTACTTCTACAAGGTCAAACCATTTCAGTCCCCAGGTCTGAAAAACACTGTAACCAATGCAATCACAGTTATGCTCAAGCTCCACCAGAGGCGCAGGACGGACAAAATGGAAAAAAGATGGGAGGGGAAAGTAGGATGTCAGGAATAGGGGAAAAAATGTCTTTCTTCATGAGCTTAAATTCAGCCTTCACGGAACAAGGTAGGGCTGGTCACAGACCCTGATTAGTCGGTGTACTAAACACCCACACCCAAGTTGGCAAATGCCTGTTTACTCAGCACTCCTGTGCCAGCAAACCCCACCAGCTACTTTTTGATTTATCTTCTCTTCTCCTTCGTCTCTGAAACTGAATCTGAATCTCTACCTACCTACCTACCTACCTACCTACCTACCTCCCTCCCCGGCTCTATCTCTTCCCTCCTCCCACTCTTTCCTACTGTCTTAAATGTACAGCAGCCTTTGCGTGTTGATTCACAATCAAGCATTTTGATAGTTACCTATTAACAGAGGGAACAAATATTCTTTGTGCCCACCATAGGTGAAGATCATTCACATTGTTTTTCCCCAACATAATCTATGTGATTAAAATGTATGTGAGAATTACCTAAAAGACAAAAGAACTTTGGATACTGGAATAAAACCAAAAAGAAAAACAAAATCACTAACTTCATACCAAGTTCTCATCATGGACAGTTATGACCAGGAAAACAACAACACACCTTTCACACATTGAGAGCCATGCTATATTTCTTACTCTGTTTTCATAGGTTAAGCTAAATACTTTTTTTAGATTATCTCCATTTTTCAACAAAGCTTCATCAGTATACACATTCCTCAACAGCTTCTTTCCTCTTGTCCTTTCTATTCTAGCCTCTTCCCAATTATATAAAATTTCAACTCTCTGAAGCCATAACTGCCAAGATACCCTTCCATCCATCCCCTTAGATTGTGTTCTTGCTTTGTTTAATGGCCAGCTCTTATTAAAACAGAAGATTTGCTCTTCTGCTATCTGCACTTCTACTGCTCCGCCAAATACTCCCATTACCAAACAGGCACAGCAGACAGGTGAATCCATAGACACCGACCTGGCCAAAGCACAAAGGAGGACAAGTGAAGGTCTGACCCCGGCATCAAAAAAGACAGGAATGAACAAAGCATGGCAAGGATGAAGGAGGGCCCCTCTGTCTGAACTGTGGTCCCCAGATCTGCCCATGGCCTTTTCCCCGACAGGACTGCAGTCTCCACCCACAGGACACCTACTCAGACTCCTTCACTGCCCCTCCTCTCCGACGCCACTCCCTTGGCCCGATTAAGTCTTTTCCTCACAGCATTTCTTATAATCATCTGAAATTAGCTGACATGTTTTATTTTCATGGACTTTTCATGTACTTCTCAAACTTGAATGTGTACACTAATCACATGGGAAACATGTTCAAATCCAGCCTGCAGTGAAGCCTGAGAGTCTACACCCCTAACAAACTCCAAGGTGACATGATCCTGTGGGTCCAGACGACACCCTGAGAACTAAGGTTCCAAAGAATGCAGGCTCAATGAAGGCAGAGATATCTTTGTCTACAGCCTCAGGCTGGGTATGTGAAAGACACTCAAAAACATTTGTTGAATTAAGAGAGGAAACTGCAGCTTGTGTTAGGTGCTTAGAATCTACAGAAATCTTTGCAAGCTTGCCGAAATTAGGGATTATTACAGCAAAACCTGCTTAGAGTCTGATTTGGTTTATTTACCTTCCCAACACACATCCTTTCTGGCATTTAGGATGCCCAGCAACTCAAAAATAGAAGTAATCACAGTGGACCACCAAAAAAAAAAAGTACATTCACTCAGGACAATTCCTCACTGATAAGTAAATGATTAAAGCTTCCATTCTGAAAACTTTGCAGGACATGTTTTAAAGGACTATTTTAGTACATGAAAGAGAAGCCGCTTAACCTCCTTCCTGAGATTACTCACGCGAGACTGCCGTCACCTGACCCACTGGAACTGGGGTAACAGTAAAGACGTCACACTGGACAGGCACTTTGTGTACTGAGTCACAGTCGATCTCCACAGTGGTATCTCCACAGTGAACCAGCGGGATGATCCCAACAGCCTAAGGAGAGGCCCTAGCCATGCACCTGCATCTGTGGCGTCACAAGAAGTAAGAGTGGGTTCTGACCATCTGAGGTGCAGTGGGTTACAGAATTATACACACCACCACACAATGAACCAGTTTGCACATTATCAACCCCACTGAACACCTGGGCAGTCAGAGACGGACTTGGGGAGCCAGGGACACAGCTGTTGCATGAGGACTCCTAGGGAGAACATGCTGTGGGAATTCCCCACAAACAAGGTCCGAGAATGCTGCAGCCCCAGATGGATGGGGTCCCAGGTACGGACTCTGATCCACAGTGCCTCTCCCCACTGTCCCTGAAACCTGCCTGAATCTTCTCACTGTAGAAAGGTTCTACTAGTTAGAAATTTTTACTTAGAACCTACTAATCCCTTGCCTGTCTTTATCATTTTTTTTGTTTTGGGGTTTTTTTTAATCACTGGTACAGGGTGTCCCACACAAAAATCCACTATTGCTCACTGATTCCGCACCCAAATTCTTTTAGTGACTCATATAGGTGTGACCCCTGTACACTGGTTAAGAATTTAAGAGGAAAAAAAGTCCCATACCACAAACTGAGAACTCTCTCTAACAAAAAATAATAATAGTATTTCTTATGCAATCAGGCTCATATCTACTTTTGCTTATTTTCTTCTTCTTCTAATACTTTATTAAGCATGTTGAGAAAATTAAAGGTATAGACAACTACTGTCATCTATTTTTGCTCCTGTATTCCTAGTTAGTTTTAAAATGTATTTCAAGCTTTTAGTTGTGCAAGCAGTTCCAAATATTTAAACACATGTATATTAGTAAAAGCCAAAACCATGAAGGTACTGCTTTCTGCCCATTCAAATATTTATCAAGCACCTACTATTTATCAGGCCGATTTCAGGGGATGAATGAGGACACGGGGGTGAACAAGACAAGCTCCTGCGGTCATGGAGTTCACATCATCGGGGTGGGAGACAGAAGCAAACAAGTTAAGTATATAAAGGGGAATTTCTAATACTGAAAAATGCTAAGATAAAATTACGGGTCTAAGAGAAAAGCCTAGGGCGGAGGTGGCGATGGTATGGTTTAGATAAAATCAAGGCAGCACAAATTAAAAAGTGACTTAAAAGCTGAGAGGTGGCTGGAGGAGGTATCTCCCAAAGCAGGTTCTACACCAAGTTTTGCAGATATTATTAGCAAGTATTACATACACAAAGAGCTGATCCCTGATCAGATGATCACACAGAGCTTAAACAAAGTAAAACAGGTTTCTTTCTTGTAGGACATCTAAGAGCCTCTCAGTTGATAATGTTAGTTATAAATCTTTGAAAAGGAGCACATAAAATGTAGTCCTAATCAAACCTCTTTGACTATAAAACTCTTTCTTTTCAAAGCTCTTTAAAGGAGATTATATTACATGGGAAACATTGAGTTAGTCAGTGGTTTCCAGCCCTGGCTTTACACTAGCATTACAAGTGAAATCTTTCACAAACACCAATACCCAGGCCTCATCCCAGACCAATGAACTCACACTCAGAGGGTACAGCCCACCCGTCAGTATTTTATTTTAAAGCTCCCCGGGTGATTCTAATGTACAGGCGGGATTGAAAACCATTAAGCCAGAGCACAGGATGCATGCAATAAAAACTAAGTGAAAAATAAGGACAGAAAGGGTTCACTGGGGTCAGACTGTGGAAGGTCTTGAATGCCACACTCAAGAGCTTGAACTTTACTTGGAAGGCAGCAAAGACCTATCAAGGACAATTCCTAGGAAAGCTATGATAAATCCCAGACAGGAGGTTAAGACACTCCAGTGCATTTCTGCCCTCCACCCCCTCCCCTTTCTTGCCACTGATTATATTTGAGTGGCTGTGGAAGGACAGAGGAGATTTATAACCACAAAACATACCACAAGAGGAAAGATGGAGAATGAAAGATAATTTCAGAATAGAAACAATATGAATTCCCACAGCACCACAGACTTAGGAAACTCAACAAGATGTTTTCAGATATCAGCTCATTCATTCACTCCTACCCTAAGCTAGCAGCTATGGTAGAAACAGGACTGAATGCCCAATTGATTCGGGTCCTTGAAGCATTTATAATCTAGTACACCAGAAGAGCAAAAGGAAATAAGCACAGTAACAGACACCATGTGGTACCTAGGTAATACACAGAGGAGCCCTAGAAATGCATAAGTGAGGATGGCAGAAACCTCCTCTGGTTAAAGTTAACACAGTGGTTTTGGAGAGAGAGCAATATGTAATCCATATCAATTCCAGTTTTCAGTATTGTCTACAATACTGTCAGGCACAATAGTACAGTCTGAGAAAGAGTAGGTGAACAAGAAAGATTTATAGAGCTCATAATCTAGCAAATGAGACAGACATTTTTTACAAATGTAGGGTATTTTTAAATGCTTAACAGGGGACTCTGTTTCCCAGACTAACTGATGGTGAAGTGAGTTAGTTACTTTGCTGGACAAAGAGAAGGACAGGGCAAAAGGAAAGGGTAAAAATGATCCAAACAGGGAGGGACACTCATGATGAACGGCATAAAATAAGGCTGAAGAAGCCGATGCAGAAGTGCCTGGTGTGCCAGGATTATCTCCACCTAGGTTAGTCCAGTTAGGAGGTGACTGCATTACTCACAGTGAGAGTCATTTTAAATATGGTGGCTCAGGGTGCCAGTCATCATAGTTGTCACTGTGTCACCACCACCACCATCCTAAAATTCATGGAGGGCTTCCTTTATGCTAGACATTTCATTTAAAGTCTGAACAATTTTAACAGGATTACATCTTCTCATTTCACAGATAAAGCCAAGGAAGAGTCAAATGGTTAAGTAATTCACCATGATCAGGCAGTGGGAGAGACGTACACACATATAGGAGTAACTGGGAGTAGATTCCAAGGGGCCAGAGCATGACCTGGGCGCGGCTAATCGTGAGAGAGAAAGACAATCAGCATCTTCCCTTGGACTTCTGGCTTGAGCAATTGGGTGGATGCTGCTGGCATTTACTGAGATCAAGATCACTGGACCAAGCACAGGCTTGTGGAAGATGTCTTTTTAGGACATGTTGAGTTTAAGTACCTGTGAATTCTCAGTTACATGTAATGGTCTCAGAGGAGAAATCTAGGCTACAGAAAAAATTTGTGGATCCATCTACTAAGCAGCATGGACAAGATCACCTACATAAAGGGTAAAAGGAAAGAAGAACTTAGAGGCATGTTGGGAATATTGGCTGGATCTCCAGGAATAGGAGAGCCACTAAAGAATAGCCCAATATCAGTAGATGCAGAAGTGTACCCTGAGCTCCTTAAGCCCAGATAAGGGTGCAGAGAGAGCAAAGGCTGCGGATGCAGCAATTAACCAGGAGACCAGCACAGGAGTCCAGGCATAACAAGAGTCTGATGGAACGATGGTGAGGGCAAGGAAAGGAGATACAATGGACATGGAGAATCCACAGCACATTGAACTCTACTAGATTTGGACAATGAAAGTAGGAAGTCCATGATTCCAACGTGTAAAGTCTGGATATGGTGCTACCATTCATTCAAACAGGAAATCACAAGGCTGGTTTCAAGGTCTGTTTCGGGGGGAAAGCTACGGAGAGGCAAGGGAAAAACCCAGATTCAAGTGGTAAAACATTCTGGAAAGCTCACCACGTGCTGTGAATGATACAACTGTGCAGTCTCGAGTCCCAGATTGACTCTAATTACTAATCCAGCCGAACCATGACTCTAAACAAACCCCTAAGTGATTCTGGACTCCGTTTCTACAACCATGTAATGGGAAGCTGCGCCATATCTGGTTGGCAGAAATAGTTACAAGGGTAGACTTGTAAATACAATCTTTTAAGGTTAAGTAGTTCTTTTCTAAAACAGAACTGAGATTACACAGTGCTACAAAGTGAGTAGCTGTATTGTTGGACACCAATTCAAGCTTAGGGGATCTTCTTGTATCTCAACACATCCCTCCCTGGTGTGTCAGAGGGGGAGCAGACTCACTGACACAGTAATAACAGAGGACAGATAGTAGGACAGTGCCTCCCAATCGATAAAGAGAAGTGAGGTCACAGGCCCAGGCCCAGAAAATTTGCTATTTCCTACTTTCTTGAACTGTGACCCAGAAAAGACATTCTGAGTATTTATGTTCTGCTACTGGCAAAGGACTTCTCTTCCTCTTTTCTTGGTAAACAGAGTCTTGCCCTGGATGCAATAAACTTTATACATAGTAGTAAAAGTAAAGAATAGAAGGTTGGGGGGAGAGGAAAGGAAGTGGAGGGAAAATCAGGCTTAATTTCAAGGCCTCTTACAATTGAAGACTACAGAATAACAGTTATATGAGTTACAGAAATACGTGCTTTCCATCAGGAAGATAAGAGAAATGAAAAACAAAAATTCTCTGTAAGACAAGCTATTTGGAATTCAGAAGTACTCGAAAGAACTTAACCAAGTTTTGCATTAACCAAAGCAAACTGCATAGTCTCTTACAGCTTCCTACTTATGAATGTGTCAACTGTCTTGACATAACTTACTATTTTGCACATGACCCCACCACGTTGAACTTAATCTTACCCTTAACCTAACTTGTCTCTGAACTTACCTTCTTTTTTAGGGGTTACATTTTCCTTTATTTTATGAACTTCAATTTCAGCCTACTCCTAATTTATAAAAACAACCCTAACAAACCTTTCGATTGAGTGACTAGTCCACAGCAGTGCTACTGCAAGTAGTCACCCCCAAACTGTTATCCACTGGCAAGAAAGATAATGGGCTTGCACTGGAATTAAGCCCACTATTGTTTAGTTCAGTTAGGTGGATTTTTTAATTCTTTGGGTTTTATTTATTTATTTATTTTTTAAACAAAGGCGTTCTCCATAAAGTAGTGTGTTGATTTATAGTTGCAACTAGCCCCTTACCATATCGCCCACCTTTAAAAACAGCAGAGTCCACAGACTGCTCTGAGCGGCACTGCTCTGGAGCAGCGCTTCTAAATCGCGAACTGCACTCTTACTGCCTGGACCTTTACAAAAGGTGGTAGGTAAGTTTCTCCAGGGCAACGAAAGTCTCCAACACAGCCTTAATAAGCAGTGTAGTCCATGACTCCTTGTCTGGTTTACATACAGAAACTACGGGTGCACAGTTATATTTAACTACTTAAGGGTAGGTGACGGCTTAAAAATCAGTTCTGCAGACACCCCAAGCCAGGGGTCTCCCACTCAATCATGCTGCCTGCCCGTCTGTTGCTGTGCTACAACATACAAACGAAAGACACTACATGGTTATAAGCAGTATTCTCTTATTCCTAAACGATGCAGTTAAGAAGAGATTGAAAGACGTTACAGCTTTAGGATGTTTTGTTGTGTCCCACAACGAAATATACTGCGAAATTGGAGTTCTGCTTGGTTTATCTTAACATTTAATAAATTTTCTGCAGAGAATGTGCTTAAAGAAGAACCAAATTAAAATAAAATGTACTACTTCATGATTCTTTTTGCCTAAAATATTGCTCAAGAATTAGAAATCAATATAGGCAGGCAGCCACTGAAGGGTGAGAAGAAAGGACACAGAATTTGACAGGGTAGGTACCCATCTCTGTGGAGTCTCGGTGAGCAGGGGAGAGAGAGACGGAAAGTGCCCCTGCTCTTCTCTGTACAATGTGCCCAACCATCAGCCACCAGCTGGAGCTCAGCCAGGGTACCTAAAGCAAGGTACCACAAAAATTACTTAAATTTGCTGAATTATTCCAGAGGTGGAACAGAGGTTATGCAGATATACCATATTATGTATTAATCTTGACATCCTAATTGGGGGTCTCATTCAGGCAGCACATGGATCCCCATATACTATGTAAACTACACCATGGAAATAAGAAATGACATAGCTATGACAGAAATTTTAGACATTTCCAGGTCCTTGCTACTTAAAATGTGGTCAATGGACCAGTAGCACCGACATCACCTGGGTGTTAGAAGTGGAGAGTATCAGGCCCCATCCTGGCCTGCAGAAACAGAATCTGATTTTAACATGATCCCCAGTGGCTTGTATACACATTAAAGTTTGAGAAGCACAGCTCTAGTTCATCGGTTCTCAACCCGGCTACACTTTAGAATCACCCCTGGAGCTTCAGAAAAACACTGATGCCCAGGTCCCAAGTTAGGAGACCATGGAACCAGCTTTTTATAAACACACTGATCTAGTTCTATCCCCTCCAGTTTTCCCCTCTAGTTTTATGAATACGAATGAGGAGCTGAGACTCAGAAAACATAAATGATTTACCAAGATTACAGGGAGTTGCTGAATGAATTTAGATCCTAAAAAATATTTAGGATTTTGATGCCCATATCAAATGTGGAAGAAACCATAGTTATCAATAAATCAAAATTAACTTTAAAGATCTAAGGTTTCATTTTACTATATACTGTATTGTACTTTGAAAAGAAATAAAGGCATGTTCATGTTTATTTTATGTACTACCTTTTAAACCTTGACCTGTATTTTTGATAGGAGTTACGGGAGCATCATTCTCCATCTGCCACCACCAGCAGAGACCCGGTACAGCCTCAGCCTTTGGCTCCTGCCTAGGTCAGCAGTTAGGTCAGAGTGGTAGAACCATGGTGATTCTTTCAATTTCTTTTGCTTTATAATTCTCTAATGTGAATGAATATATTATTTTAGGGGGAAAAAAAGCACTTCAAAACTACCTTTAAAAAAAAATCTCAATTTAATCCAAAAAACAAGGACAATCACTGTGTTCTGATTATAAAAGTTTCCCAACATGGAGAACTGATACTTAGCACACCAAAGACGAGAAAGTTTTGCCGCAACTGCTGACCCTTTTGGTGGTTGATGATTATGTCATTACATTTCAATTGCCCATAAATTAGCGCTAGATACATGGGCATGTGGTGGGAGGTGTGGGTGGAGTGAAGGAAATTAAAAGCTGCGGTCAGACTTGAAAAAAAAAATACCCCATAAAGCAACGTATGTTTCTGACAGTTGAAAACAGACTGCATGACAGACAGCAAAACCACATTTCTGCATTTTTTTTTCTTTTGGAATGGATCTGTGGCTTCATGCCACCAAGCAATTTTTTGGTTTACCAAAATGTACTCTATGGCCTTTTTAATTTCATGTTTACTTAACTTTCCTTACTATCACTGCTGTTCTCACTCAGCTACAACAGCTTAAGACTAGTATCTAAAGGGGTAAAGTTTAAAATGCCTCACGTTAGGAAAAAAGGAAGATTAACCACACACGTAAAATTCACATGCACTAAAGCACCCACTGTCATTTCAGTATTTAGCTCATACATAATTAACAATTAAAAGAATTTTATTTCAAAATATAGTAGTGATTTCTCAAGATAATTACAGATGCAGCCTCATGTTTACATGAAATTTCTCAACACAAAGGAAACAGAGTCACTGACCTATCTCTACAGTTCTTGGCCAAATCATATAAAAGTTAAAAAGAAACAGAGGAAAAGAATGAGTAGAACAAAGAGTCTCCATAACTGATGAGTAATTTAAAGGACTGCGTGTCTATTTTTAATGTCAAAAAACTTGAAAACGAAAAAGAAAGAAAGAAAAAGAGATAATTTGCGAACTCCCACTATTATATCTTATATAAAGGTGGTAGCGGTAATCAAGCAAAATGAAGAGAAACACTCTCTTGCACACTGACACAAGAGTGAAACACCTTCCTTAAAATCTGAAGTTCCTAAAACCACTGCCCACAAAGGGCTGCCAAGCAAAGTCCACTGCAGTCTGGGTATAGAATAAAGGCACAAACACAGGGTCTTGCTGTAAAAAGAATCCTAGAGGTTCTTGGCAAGACTACAGATTTGCCAGGAGATGAAGGGAACACAAGGATATAAAGACTTGAAGAGGAGAGAAGCTCATCTCCCTTTCCTTCCCTCCTCCTGCTATCACTCCTCCCTAGGCGCCCAGCCCCTCACATAATCAAGACCAAGTTTCCCTCTCTAAGGTCCCTTTACCTATTAATGGTACGTACTATGACTCTGCCCGTCTGCAGAGGTCACTGTCTTAGGCCTTTCTCCCATGCATTCCTACAGCATCCAGTGAGTTGCTAGGGTCACTTGGGTTCCTCCTTTCCAGCCACATGACACCAGCCCAGCCCTGTCCCTCTCCATCATTTACTGAAAATTAAACAGACAGGATCCTTCCCTACTGTCTGATTAACCTTCCCTTTGCTTTCCTTCAATAGCCCATGTACTGGAACTAGTATTTAAGGCCTTAATGCACCCCAAACCTACCTTCTTCATCATTTTCACCTGTATCACCCAACCAAGCTGGAAACGCTACCCACCGCCTGAATACGTGCAGCATTTTCCTCATTCTGTGGCTTCCACTTGGAATCCTCCCCTTCTTTTCCTCCTACCTAAGTAATCCCTCACTAAAATGTCCCTCTATCCTCTCTAACAGCATCCTGAATCGCTTGTGAATCTTAGGAAGACTTCCTCCTCTTTCGGTCTGTATCACAACAGGGTCCTCACCACACTGCCTTGTACAGTTCACATGAGTCCAAATGCTCCCCCCCACACACACACAGATTAGAATCTCCAAAGAGGCAAGCGTTTTACCTCTCACAACTCCCTAGCTCTCAAAGCACCCTGCATGTAACATGAGGTCAAGTAGCATTTGCTGAATGATAAAAAGCCACCACAGCCTTTGCCTTCTATCTGGGGTAGCTAACACTCCCTTAACCGAGTAACTCTCTCAATGAAAGAATACAAAAACCTCTGAGGATTAAGTTCTTTTTCAGGTTTAAGTCTTTAGGCTATAATCTTAATCTCTGTAAATCTAGTTCTAGATATTTCAGTTTGAGAAGCTAAATATTTTCACTCAGAAAGTTAATTTTGTGGGTATGCCTCAAACAAATATGACAAAAGCATGGCCCCAAACTATAAAACTGAGAATCAAAAAGAGTGGAATTAGTAAATCTAACCGGGGAAGCAGGCACAAATAACCACCTCACAATCCAAGTCCAACAAAGAGCTCACCAATTTTTTTTCTGTATGCATCCTAAACTAATGCAAAATATCCTAAGAGTTCTTGCTTAGATTATAAGGAAATCCTATCAGGTCTCCTTAGATCTGGTTAAAGCAGGTCTTAACAATGGGCTTCCTTCTTAGGCCAGCCACAGCCAAGCATTTGGAAATGAGCTGCCATATTAAAAAAGCAACGTTTTTGTACATAAACGTGCTATGTCTGACCCCGCCTCTCCTAAACCCTATGAATGTAAGAAAAGGGCTTTCAAGGAAGTAGAGCTGTCATCTCCACATTCCTGGAACTTACATAAAGGAAGAGCTCGCTGGAATTTTGGAGGACACAATTTCTCCATTAAGAAGCCCAAACAAGCATTTTGTCTTTTCCAACTTAGCCAGGAAAACATTCAAGCAAGGAACTGTGGAATTACCACCATGCTTTTTACTGTCCACTTTAAGTGAACTATAATATTTTTCGAGGTTAACCAAGGCAGACATACTTAGAGGTAATAAGCCACACTCCAAAACAGTTCTATGTTCCAACAAATCAAAAGCCTTTTTAAATAGTTACCCACATTCATAGCAGAGTGCAACAGAATATGCCGGGGGAGGGGAGGTGCAGAGTAAACCCAAGCTCCAGTAAAACTGAGGTCCACTGATCAGTGCCCACACATTCAAATATAAATGACCCTATGTTCTAGACTCACAGGCTACTTAGAAAACCCAAGGTTCCATTTTGTTTACTCATTACAATGTGATCAGGACTACACAAAGACAAACAATGCATTTTCACCTAACCATGAAAGAGCAGGACTCTTTTGCAGCAAGATCTGCAGAATTCCTCAGCTGGGGCAGACCAGACCAAGGTGTCAACGCTGAATTCTCAGGTGACCCAGTCTGTCGTGTACATCTTTGTACTAACCGCAGGGGTGTCCAGGAAATTGGCTAAAATGACTGAGAGTGTTCAGCACGGACAGAGGAAGGCAAATAATAGTATGACACTTGACAAACTGTTACCTACAAAAGAACTAGGCCTAATTCTGAGGTCTTCAATGGGTAACCAGGACACATGGGCATCATTTCAAGTATGAAATTTCCGCTAGCCCAATGGTTCCAACAAAAAAGTCTATTACTCCATCTTCTTCAGGAAAAAGACGATTATAGAACACCCCCAATCTGAACTTGAAACAAGAGCTTACTACCCTTTACTCATGATAAGCCCATCATCATGAGAAAGGGAAGAGAAAATCATTTGTATAGATTGACAGGTTCTCTATCAAAATGACCTCACTAGAGAAGCCAGACAAAACTGATTAGACGTTTGCAACACCTCTACATGGTGGCAACCAGAAATACCTGCAGACAGTGCCAAACATCCCTGGGAAAAAGCAACTGTCCCAGTTTGAAACCAATGCTCTAGAGAAATAGTTCACAAACCCCTCTCTTTGGGTCCCCGTTTCCTCACTGTATCAGTCAGTGCTAAGGACTCCTTTCCCACAGAACGGGGCACACAATTATGCATGTAAGTTCAGGGCCTACATGGATCCTTTTAAAACCCGGCCAATAACCTCCATTGCCATTCTCACCCTGGGCAGGCACTCAATGGCTTTTCAGGCCTCTGGACAGTCCCTGTGTGGTTACAAAAAGGTACTGTGCCTGTCTTTGAAATTTCATGATCAGAAGCACCAAATATATACAGGCTTGTGGTCATCAGGCCATGAGCCAGCAGTGGACGCTGCAGTAAAGATGAACCAGTTGACTCACTAACCCAGTGTACTTTTTCTCACAAAAACAAACACACAAACAAAAACAAATTTTCCCTAACCAGGAATATCTAACGAACTTAGAACCATACATGGCTTTGCAGCTCTGGAACCCTGAATGAAAACTACGCTCAATATTTCCATTCAACAGTTACACTAGTAAAACGTCCGTAAGTGAAAACTAAAGGAACTGTTTTACAAATTAAAAACTGAATCTGAAGACAAAGCTATTTCCACTTTTTTTTTTTTTTAAAAAGTGTTCCTTCTACTTGCACGGCCAGAGAAACATAGCCAGGGCAGAACTGCCACACTGAGCGCCAGGGTCCAGCAGTCAGGTGGAGAAAGCCACTTTAGTTTATGAGAGGGCTGCTCCCCGGCTATACCACACTGATCAAAAAGGTCTAAGGGCACAGAACTTGCTGATCTGGGAATTCAAACAGCATCTTTCTGATACAAACTTACACCTAAAAAGGATACCTATTACTTGTAACACTTAAGCTCACAGTGTACAGAACACAGCAGACTAACTAGATACATTAAAAAATAAAATAAAATAAAATAAAACGAGCTTACCATATTTAAATAGTCACTAAGGCAGGTATGGCTAATGGTTCAGAACGCAGCTCTGAAGGTGGGGGGGGACCTCCTGGGTATGAATCCCTACTCTGTAACTTACTGGCTGTAAAGCCCTGGGCAAATTTCTCAGTGTCTCTTCACTGTAGTTTCCATACATATTAGGGACAACCAAATCGCTTCCTCAAAGGGTTATGAATTAAACAAATTTATACATCCAAAGCACTTAATGCATCACCTGGTACACAGGAGGCACTCAGTAAATGTTAACTGTTTGTATTATCATTAATATTCACCAAAGATACACATATGGAAAAATCTGTTAACTATATGTGGTCACCAACATGTGCAACCTAGAAAAGGACATGTAAGATGTGGCCTAACACCTCAAAGTAAAGTCCTTCAAAAAATATTAGTATTTCCTTCATATATAAAATTGCTTTTAAACCATAACTCCTCAACTAGAGTGCTCTAGTGTCAAGCAATGAAATTAGGAACAGAGCTTCTGCTAATGCTGGTCATTTTAAAATCATATGATGTAAAAGTTGAAAGATTCTCTACAAATAAATCATCATCTGGAAATAAATCAAATCCTAAATTTAAAAAATGCCCAATTGCCAGCTCATGGACCTCTGGCAGAACTACGATGAGAACTCCTAACCTTGGATGGCCTGCCCAAGGCCTACTTTGCTCATCACAAAGCCCAAGAGCAAAGAAACAGAGGTCAGAAATGGTTGACAAGCAAACATAGAGCACTATGGGAAGTAAAACAAAAAATGAAAGCATTCCTCCAGTTTTTCCAACAATGATTCATTTTGCTCTACCAAACATCGTTTTAAGCGCTAGAAAGAAAATACACTCTTCCCTTTGGAACTTACATGTTAGTGAAGAAACCTGATCTCTGCTTGACTCATCAGTTCAAAAGAGCCAAGATTAAACATTTCCCCCTTCTTTTATTTATCTAAGATTAACTTAAAAACCAAGTTGAAAAGTCCAAACCATCCCTTACTAAAGGATCCCGATGAAGTGATACAAGAAACCTCAGGACTTAAGATATCACGCTCATTGTTTGCCAGTTTACACACACGCTTTCTGATCCCGGGAGTCTGTAGGTAAATCTTAGCCGAAGAAACTGATGTATCCATTGGATTCTAGCAGGGTAACTAATCAAACGACAGCTAACAAACTACTACATATCCCCTTCAACACTTTGGGAGAAAGTTCTTGGCCTATATCATAATTCATTTAATTTCAGAAGTTGTATGATTAAATATATGCCAAAAGAAAAGCATAACAATTGATCACTTTAAAGAAGAACGTTTCACAAATACAGGAGGGAGGGACCCAAAAAACACCAGGATTTATTTATAAAAATTATGTATTCATTCTTACATGTTTAAACTTCAGTCACCTTCAAAGTAGTCTCCATGCAATACCTTTTCAAGACTTTTCTTTCCACTGCTCAAAACAGTTTTTGAACTCATTGATTTTGATGCCTTTTAGTGCTTCTGCCATTTTTTGTTTCACCTCTTCCACGTCAACAAAAAACTTTTCCTTTGAGGACTTTTTTCATCCAGGAAACCAAAAAAAAGTTGCTCGGGGTAAAATGGGGTGAATAGGGAGGGTAGGGCATCGGGGTAATGCCGTTTTTGGTCAAAAACTGCTGAGCACTCAGTGTGGTATTGGCAGATGCACTTGTAAATCACCCATCGTGAAACGGACAAGCCCACTGAAAGTCTTCAAAACAAATTCACTGAAGCCGAACACAGTCTCTCACAACAATACCAGCTGGTACGATGATACAGATGGGTTCCTAGAACACTCACCATGCAGGGGAAGCCTGTATCACAAGGCGCCTGCCCTCCGGAAGATAATTCTGGCTTTTTTGGTTCCCCCCTCCATATATTTTCATTTGTTATACATGTTTACAATAACTGCTGTAGTTCTGCATCAACATTACTTTTGCCTGAATGCTAGCCCTTAAGAGAATCAGTAAATTCTAACCATCTACTAATTAACTGCGGACTTCATCATTTAACAGCTGAGTCATTTTATTTATCCTCGTGGAGGGGGAAATGCTTTAGCAACATTACTAGGGCTTAAATAAAGTAATAAAAAAGTACCTAATAAAGTACAAAATCTATGTGCATATATCTATATAGGTAGATACAGGGTACAGCAAAAATAGGTTCACAGTTATTTATATGGAAAATAATATAACAATAAATAATAATACAAGAATAAACTGTTTTGCATACTCACAAATGTACAACTACTTCTGCTCCACCCTGTATAGATAAAATAAGAAGTACTCTCTATATAATGTATAGACAGATACCCATTTCTATTCATAGCTTAAGCAGGTTAATTTTTTTGGACTTAAATAAAACCTCTGAAAACTCTTGTTAAAAGGGACTTTTTGATACTAAAAAGAAGTGATAGGAAGTCTCAATTTCTTTCAGTGGGTCACAGAAGAAAATAAATTAATACAAAACAGTCATCTTAGACCAAAGGGGCTAAAAGAGATCTTGGTATTCCTTTACACTCTAAGTTGAGAAAAGCAGTCCTGAGAAGTTAGAGTACTCAGCAGTATCACACAGCTGGTAACTGGCAAAGTCAGAACTAGAATCTGAATGTCCTGACTCAAGTATTGTTGAGAGAGTACCTTGGTAGGACACAGTATTCCAAGCATACCATTTGGAATACAGAAGAAAAGCCTGTCACACCAGTGACCTGAAATGGAGTCAAACTCAGGACCTATTGTATTTTACTGGCTGGCTGATCTCGAGATGTTATTTAATTTCTCTTTATCTCAGCCCCCTCAATATATAAAATGGACATATAATAATAATCTTATAAAGTTGTGAAAATAACTAAAATATCAGCTGCACAAGAAGCTCTCTAAAACCGCTTATTAAAATTTTAACTCTTTCAATGCTGTCCCATCTTCACTAATAAAATACACAAATATCTTCAAAGTTCCTATCCCTTGAAAAGAACTAGAAGTTTGCATTTTTACTGACTTGGGAGGGAAGTTAGCTAAACACACCACAGTGTAGTTAAGATCATTATCTCCCCACATTCAAACCACATGCACACTGACCTATTAATAGTACAAGAATTCTATATACAGACTAGTGATAGAACAATGTTCAAACTGAATTTTAAATTCAGTTAGGAAAAATTCAGGTTTGCATCTTCAAAAAGGCAGATTCCACATGCTAAAACACACATATTCTACTTCAGCTAGCCTAACTCTCCTGAAAGGCACACCAAGTTCAGGTGCTTTCACTTTCCCTTTCCTTCCTGCCTGGCATTTTCCACAAACTTCACAAGTAGGCACTACAGACCTACCCAAGCTGGGAAGCTCTGCATTTGTTATCCTGTAAACTATATATGCCCTTAAAAATATTAAATCACACATATTCTTGGCTGGATCAATCCAAAGGCAAGTACTCTCTCATTCACCAAATATTTCCTGAGCACCTACTGTGTGACTGGCATAGTTCTCAGCATCGGAGAACAATAAACACCCATGTTGCCATGGAGCTCACACTCTAGCAGAAGGGAGACTGGCAAGAAACGAGTTTATATCCAGTACGGTGTTTGCATAGCACACTTTAGGTATGTGGAACAGGCAGTTTTATTAAGCGCTTTGCTAACAGGGGATCTAAGCTTCATATTTTAAATTGTAGATCCTAGCCTCAGTTTGATCAAGACCCAGGCATTGAAGGTAGAGGGAAGAAGACAGAGGCTGTGTACTCACACACAAACCACAGATCAGACCTCGAACTAAAGGTGATATGGTAACACCTCCTAGACTGCCAGTAGCACCCCTTGTTCCTCATGTTGCATAGAGTCAAGCACACATCATAGAAACAAGCATACTATTTGCTGTTTGGAAACAGTGCGGTCAGTGATCAAGAAACTTATTTCCTTTTCTGCCAGAGACTCACTCTGGTTGTGTGACCTCAGGCCCTTTGCAGACCTATGTAAACCCTGGTCTACCTGCAAGCATGCTGATCCTCCAATATTGTGACACTGGGCTCCTCTAAGCCCTTAAGCCTCAGTGTCATCTGTTCACAAAGGCTAGTGGAATGACACTGCTTGGCAAACTGTCAGGTACTCCTCTGACAGAAGCTATTTAAATAAATACATGGATCTAAGCTTGCTACTTGCTTTACAGGAACATCAGGAAGATTAAGGAGAACATAGAAAATGTCTTAAGCTCTCTGTAAAGAAAGAGTACTAGAGCTCATAATTTCTACGATTACTGTATTTTCCACATTACACTTCCTTGCATTTTCAAATTCTTTAACCAAAACAATCCACAGACCTTCAGAAGCGGCATACAAAGTCAGAAAATAAGAACAGAATCCTAATAATAATAATAGTAACAGTAATAGTAAAACAAGTTTGCTAAAAAACAGAAAGTCAATATTCATCTTCCTTTTCTCAATCTTTCACTGCCTAGGCTGCTGCAAACGCCAGGACACTGCAGGCTCAGAGCACACCATGGCCAGCAGAGCTGTGCATGGAGCCCACGTCTGCGCCAATATAGCAGCACACCCTTTTTCCTCACGAAACACAGAGTCTCCCCTCACAACACAAACTGTAAAGTATCTGCGGGCACAATCCTCAAAAATGATGACAAACTGACCCACACACCAGAAAATAGAGTACGTAGGGGGCAGCAGGGAGGATTTCCCTTGTTTCTTTCACAATCTAACTAAAAGAATCCACACCTTGACCTTCGTTCCCCCTGGGTACAGTGCAGGTCACACACTACAGCTCTGAGGAAAGTTGTGGCTTAGTAATAGAGAAATAGCAAGGGCTTGGCATAAACGCTGGGTCAAGTCCAATAAAAACAGAGAGGGTATACAGATTTGTGCTGATGAATGCCAGCACAATCCTCTTATAGACATAAAACAACTACCACAAGCAGCTGTTCCTAAGGCAAAGTCAAAACAACTCCAATTTTTGCTTTTGACTCTAACTTTTGCGGCCCTTCCCCCTTAAAGTACAGCGATAATTTCATGGCCTGTTTGAAGTGTACTTACTCCAAACAAGTCCAGTCCTAAGCCTTTCACACTGTCGTCCTCAGCGGAAACATGCAGTTGCCCACACCTGAAGGTGCGGCCTCCTGTTTCCCACAGCCATGCTCGCAAAACTGGTGACACCTCAGCCACGAGGCCACTGAATGTGCTGCCATGCTGGGGCGGTGGGAGTGTTTTAAAAGGAAGTGTGGGAAGGGATCCAGGGAAAGCACCCTCTAAATATCACATCCCTTTCACTCGCCCCAGAGCCATCAAATGTATTATTGCTGTACTGAAGTGATAAACCAGAATCACCAGTCAAATCAAAGGCAATAAAAATGTTCTCATGAAAAACAGACAGAATAACTTCTAAGCACACATTTTAAACATTTAATTCTCAACTGACTTTACCTATTCCATTGTGCACAAAGATTTAAGAAAGGGGATTCTAGAAAAGGACAGACAAAATGAAGAACGTGATATGATAATGCCAGTGCCTGCACTGCCTCAACTTCAACGAGGCTGCATCTGCACCTAAGACTCACCTTACTCGTCAGTCCATTAGTCCAACCTACCTTCAAAGGGTATTACCTAGGATACAAAGAACTCTGCCCATCAAAACAAAATATAAATAAACAGTATCCAGTAGGGAATAAGGGGCAGTGAGAAGGGAATATCCTTTTGTTTGAAGACTGCAAAGAAAATCTTTTAACAGTAAAAAACAAAACATTTGCCTTCATTTAAAAGTTTGAATTGCGTGTGATTTCCTGCAGCTAAGAACCTCTTTCTGAACTACAAAGAGGCCACAAAACATCACATTTTCCCCTTCCAGCCTCCCCCTTCAAAAACCCACAAGATGGTGATTAACAAACAGCCCCTCGTCTTCAGGCACAGTTTCAGAAGCCACAAGGAAAAGATAAAAGTTAAATGGAAGAGCAAGTCTATAAACAAATGAGAAATAGGTTGCCCAGGGAGGAAGCAAACCAGATCTTGATAAGCAGACAGCTCTTCACCCCACTTGTGGGAGACTCCAAGTCAGAGAAAGCAACCGCTCCCTGCCTTCTTATCCACTAAAAACAGTCTGGACGGAGAGTCTAAGACCAGCCTTCAGGCTCTAACTCTACCTGTGCAGAGCTGCAAAGAATGCCCCAACACCCTAGGCGTCCTGTGTATAAGCCTGAAGTTCAGGGACTCTCCCAGCCCTTGAGAGGCTCTCCACTCCAGGAACGAACTGTGGCGGGATCTCCAGCAGGCCCGGCTCTCAGGAGACCTCCTCCCAGGTAATTCATCTGAAGCCTGAATCCACTACCTGACAACTATTACCCCCCCGATGCAGATCTGATCCTTTTTGATCACCCCTTAATTGGACATAACACCTTTCTCAGAATCATTGGGAGAATTACAGAATTCTGACAATGTGCCCAGATCAGTGGTGAGCATGTGTCAGATACATAGTAAACGTTCACTTCCATTAAAAGGAAATTCCAATTCCACTCCACAATTATTGTTGTAGGTGAAACATCTTCAGATATCCTATGAGAACTCAAGAAAGAAAAAATTAAGACTCCAACATGCAAGAAGAAAAACAGAGGGAAACCAATGCTATCCAGAAAACACTGCTAAGTATGTACATATCCTGACAGGTGAAATTTCCTGCACCAGATCTGTTTCTCTAGAAGATCCTGTGACAACTAAAACAACAGCTCACTGGGTTCTGCCCAGGGCACTGTGCCACTTGGTATCAACTGTTTAATACTAGATTCTCTCACAGCTTTGAAAAAATCTAACTTCAAATCTACATATATCTAGATTTACTCAACAGTGCTGAAGTTGTCTTCCTAGTCCCAAAATGTCCAAATTGGAGCAGCAGGGAGACAGAAACACCATCAATAACTTCCATTTGGTTAATATTAATTGTGGGATATTATCAAAATATGAGTAACCTTAAATTAGAAAAGGTGGCTTTAAACCTTAATAAAACACAAATAAAAACAAAAATAATCCCCCATCACACAGGTACCTGGTCACCTAATTGTATCTGGAAGGCTTTTGCTCAGTCAGCAAAATCTCACTTATAATCTCTCTTTGATTTTCCAATCCAGGAGTGTCCAGCCACTGTTCAGTCCCTTTAGATTATTTCCCAGTGTTTATACAGCAAAAGAAAGTTCTCTCAGCAAAATGTTCATTCGTTTACTACTTTCAGATAGAACACCTGAGCTCTAATGGTACATTTTCATTATTATACAACAGTTTAATCACATCCATTTCTAAAAAAAATTAGTCACTGTGTTAAGAACACAACAGACACATTTTTGCCTACATTCTCAAACACCTACTCCTGCATCTACTCCTCAAAATCCCAGCATATACAACCCAAGACAGGAGATGTGCACAAAATTAGTAATGCTCAGAAGAAAAGTTTTCTTATGGGAACTCTGGTCTAAACAGAACTTGAAACAAACTGACTTCCATTGTAAGCACTGTCCCCAAATAAATTTACTACACCCTAGAATCAAGTACACTCAAGGCTGGAAAGTCATGCCTGTCGTTTATTACTTCAACCTCAATAAATCTCCTTCCACTCTCCAAATCCTCCGCTGCTTTCTAAAATAGTTCACGAAAAAGCACCAACCTAATTAACAACAGCTTCCTCTGCAACTGTGTGGCCTTGATTTCACTTATTTACACATTAACTGCAGCCTCCTTTTGGCCAATCCAGTCTATTCTCTTTACCATGCCGAGCCTTTTATCTGCCCTGGACAGCATTTTCTCCAGCAGATGAAGTAGATGCCGATTGATTTGCTGTCGAGCATGGTAAATTAATAGCAACAAATTGCTGAGGGCCCGACTCGCTGCTCCACCATGCTTCGGCAGTTTTGCTTTATTTGCTCCATGATGGGCAGCAGTCGGCCTCTTCAAGTCAATTTCTTCTTAACAACCTGCAATACTTTTCAATGGTGAAAATAGAGCTGTTCCTTGTAAGTCAGAAATCAATATCCTATTGCCCTTAGAAAATGCTAAACAAGCAGTATTGGCAATCCACTTGGTACTAGAGGGTATCAGATATAATGCAAATCCATACTGCTTCCCTCCTTGTAGTTATTACAGTTTGCTAAAAGGTTCCTAATGTCATTTATCATCATTTACCATCGACCAGAGAGGCTACGATTATGATATCCTATCAGTTGGCAAGGCCCTTTCATTTCTATTCAATTAATATTTTAGCAGCACTCAAATGGTTGTGGCCCAAATCTCGTAATAAAATTTATATGGCTTGAAGTGAAACAGAAGTTTTCTCGCTCTGATTTAAAAAAATAGTACGTGTGTATACACACACACATGTACATGCATACACATACATATGCATTTCTATACCCATGTGTATGTAAATATACAGTACTCACTTCTTCTAGGTTGTACATGCTGCAGATTTCTAAAATGTTCTAATTTCTAAAATTCAGCTAGGATGTTTTTTCAGAAGCCTCAATTACAGAATATGAACTATGAGCAAGTCATGAAATGCTCTAAAAAATGTGGTATGTTCATTTCCATTTACAGTTCTTATAAGTTGAATTCACATACTACCTATTTTTCCTAATCAGCATCCAATATTTGCTTTTTAAAGTGGTAACTACTGCTGTCAGATTAAATCAGGGCAGTCTTCTGTAATTACAGCATTACAGGTGAAGGCTGGGAACAAGCAGCGTTTAGCAATGTTATCAACCGCATGCATCACCCTGCTCTGCCCACAGTCACTGACCCATTTAGAAGCCACACTGTATTTATAAAGAAGAATCAGCAAAAAAAAGTAACAACTAAACGATGGGTCAACTGCCCCATCCAAAACAAAACAAGAACTCCATACTTAGGAAAATCCTTAGGGAACAAAGACCGATGTTCTTTCGTTTTTAAAAATTCCATCATGAAGACATCACAATAAAACATGTGCCACTTCTAACCATGTTCCATTTGTCACCTTCACTTTCGTCCTAAAACTGAAGACAGTGGTAAACTGTTAATTCACATCACAGCCTAGAACACTCCTCCCCAACTTTTCTGGGGTTTTTTCCAGCTTCATCTGTTCAGCTCTATCGATCCTACCAAAGATTACCAGAAATTAGATTCATATTTTGTGCTCTAATTCCATGTTATGTCACCAAGTTCCCCTTAAAAAAATTTTCAACTAATTCTACCACACTAATGCTATTTACTCAGTTACCAAAATTTAAATTAATTATGTTCTCAAACATAATTGTTAAAAATTGGCAACATTATGCAGGCTTAATTAAGATTAAATCCAATTTACTAAATGTACTTTAATTGGTACTAATTACATTAGCTTTCATTTCAGAATGACAAATTCCCCATAGGTTTCACTTTATAGTCCTCCATCAGAACCAACACAGGGTGACTGACGATGAGCATCATACAGAAAGGGGAGGGGCCATAATGCCAGACCCCCGAACCCTGTTTGTCACTGCTCTGCGCGCTTTTATCCTTTCATCAATTTGCTAAGTCACAGAGTCATGACTCCAGCACAGCCATCATTTTCTGTTCCAATGAAAAATTTCTCTAAAAATAAATACTCTGTGGCTGGCAGCAGCCAGGAAGAACAGGAGCGTTAACCAAAAAAATACACAAAGGTTTCAAATATCAGGGCCACCAATTACTAGGGTACTTCCAAGGACTCCGGGGACTCCTACTCTTGAACCCTTCAGAGACATAAATCTAATAAGTGAGTAAGCCTAACCGGATCTTGAGAACTAGGCCCAATTATGCCGCAGGGTAACTTCCCTGCATTATTGCTGCTTTCCATTACGAGGGTATCCAGCGAGTGCATCTGGAAGAGAGGCCAAGAGGAACCAAGGCTGTCTGCCTAGGAAAACAAATAAAGACAGATATGCCTCTGCGCTTAAGGGGGAAAAGAAAGAAAATATAATAAGTAGGTGGTTTGCAGGGCTGTCTGTATTTCATAATGTGATAAACTGCCCTGAGGATTCTTGATATGATTGAATTTAAAAGCAAGAGAAAAAAAGGGAAAATGTACTCCATTCTCAATTTTAAATAGATGGCATTTGAGGCCAGCTAGACAAGAAAATGACAGAATTACAGAAGTACAAAATGTGTAAATTAAGGGATCCCACACAGTCCCCCACCAAAAAATTATATATAGCCAAATCTATCAACTCTGTGTGTCCTGTAAATGGTATAAAGAGGCCTGGAAGGTAAGTGGCTATGGTAAATAAGATACAGGAGAAGAAATAAAGGGACATTAATCATCTGTTCCAATCTTTAAAAAGGCCCCAGTTAATCTTGGATGGTGGGGTGAGGACAAAAAAGGCAAGTACACAATCCAGACCTAAAATGACATACAATGAGGATAATTAACAAATAGTATCTCTCAGGTAATTTATTCCTGTAAGGTAAAAGCTAAGGTGAGTCCACCCGTAAGTTTGATGGATTTTGCTTAAGCAGGAAATACTTACATTACTAATCTAAACAGAAATGGCAAAGATACCAAAATAAGAATTTAATTTTAACACAGAGCAAACTATCTAGTAGTTAATACTTACATAACCAAATAATGTATAAAGTGTAAAAGATACCTGAAATAAAAACTCCTCAGTGTAAGCAACAACTCCTTCCCCCCTCAACTTTTCCAAATACTGCCTACCAGATCACTTTTATTGTCTAACAGTCATCTTTTAGACCTCTACTGAGTATATTCTGAGTACATGCTAATTCACTACATCCAAAAAGAACTCCTTAAGTAATGAAAGCCTAATATGTGCTCATTTCATATTTTTTGAACTTAGAAGGTAATGACGTTCACCAAGAGTATAAAGAGATAAAAAGCATTAAGTTTTCCCTTGTCTTTTCTCAGCAGGTAAACACATACACACCTATTCTGGAGAAAGACCTGAAGCATGCTCACTAGGCAATCACTAAAAATTAATGCCTCCTAGAGAAATTATTATTGCCAAACAACATTTTATACATATATGCTATTTTTCTATCTAGGAAACTTAAACCATTTTATTCAGCCTCCTTAAAAAGGGGGGGGTGCTATTTGAATCATACCTCTCAATGCTTTCTAACAATTACTACTACTATATTTTTTTTTTGGCTGAACTAATTAGTAGATTTCAAGACCCAGTGTTGAACCTTATCACATCCTCCTATCAGGCTCATTCACTCTGTAAAATTTTGGAAAGTAACAGTTGTAGTTTCCGGTAAGACTCAACTAAACAGCCTCAGGGGGACCAGTACAAGGATTTTACATCGATTTCTCTTGTTATACCACAGATTTCATTTTGTCCTCCCAGCTCACCCTGGATCCATTCTTTCACACCGAGTCAACGAATTTAGTTATCCTTTTTAACATTTTCTATGAAAAGCTCTTTCATAAGACAAATCTGCAATGCCCGAAATACATAAATTAACTTTCAAAAGAAAAATAAGACCTACTTTAAAATTTAGCTTCTTGGTTTTGAAACTGTAGAAAGTTGAATATGCCTTCAGACATTTTAAATCACATTTTTAAGTGATTAAAATTAAGATAATATGCAAAAAAAAGATGGAAAACCACATCTGAAAAAGTAGCATTCTCACCACTAGAGTCTTTTAAAATACAGATGTAGCTACAAAAATGTTCAGGATAAAACTGCAAAACATACAATTTTCTTTCGAAACTGCCATTTAAAATGGTTGTAAGTAAATAACTCACCTGCTTGTGCATTTCTATATTCAACCCATAGGACATCTCATAATACTGTCAAAGAAGAAAAAGCAATTAACTTTGTGCCTTTCATCAATCACCCTTGTTTGTTCAGAATGCCCCGAAGTATGTTTAAAGCAAACATAAAAACTTCACCTAAACCAAAATATGCGTAATACCTATGTTGTTAAATGAGAAAAAAACATTCTACCACTATCTCAGCCTAATAAACTAGAACCACCTTAAGACACAGACTCTAAGAGAATAGCTCACAAAACTAAGAAAATCAAGTTCAAACCAAGCATACTAAACATCTTCAGTTGTCTTTATACATTACAAGTAGGTGAATGAAAAAGGTCTGATGAAAATTTAGTACCACGGCAACTCTAATTCTTAGGCACAGCAGGCAAGTTAATGGCAAAAATGTGCCCCATACAAATGCAGATGCTTTGAAAGAACTGCTCAAAAAGGTGATGCTACTTCAGAGTTCAGTTTCTCCTATGTAGTGCACTGCTAATGTTCACACATTCAAAGGAAAAAGGCTTGACAGGAAATGAATGGGTTACTCTGGAGCCTTCAAGAACAAGCATAAAAACATGCTTGGTAATATTTTTGAAAAAGCAGATTTGATTTTTTTTTTTTGAACATGCAGTATAACCGGCATGACAGAAATGCGGTTATACAGGGGAGGCAATACTCATCAAACCAATGTTAACACTACAGAAACTGAAAATGCACAACACATACATGAATACACACACGTAAGATAACAGTGGGGGGGGGGTTTGAACAGGTGTCTAGAGTCTTTTGTTACCCATCATTTTGCAAAAGAAATAAAACATTAAAACGTTAACAGTTTCCAGAAAAACTGGTTAAAATTGTTTGGAGCGAAAAGCAATAAAACAACAAAGAAAACCACTAACACAAAAACATTTTGCTTGTGACTCTAAACAAAACATAAACGAGGTTTTGTTTTTTACAATCTATAAACACAAAGCAAGGAAAATTATACCCCATGCAGCTGAACTTTCTGAAAATTTGAAGCAAAGCTAGTTGTCAGAGCAAGTTGTAATATCATGGAATTACAGGTTGCTCATGGTCCCATTCCCACAACCGCAACTGCACGAACACTGTCACTGTGATCTACCCTGCAGCCTCAAGCAATCTGAAGGTATTCTTGCTTTTGGTGTCCCCAACTAATAGATGCTATGAATCTATGACACAGTTTTCTTACCATGACATAATGCCGCTGCATTTCCGTCTTCTCACTGGCCAGTTTCTCACATTCTAGCTTCAGGCTGTTCAAGACAGAAGGAAATCTAAGCACAACACGGATCTTGACTTACAACCTTTAAATGTAAATATACATTCACTCCTCTAAATCATCACCTACAAAACACCAAGTCAATTATCTTAAATACCACCCTCATTATTCAAGGAAAGGCAGGAGAGAAAAAGGGTGATTGGATGCAGCCTGGACTTGTCCATTCAATGAGAATCAAATGTGGGGTTTTTGTTTGTCTTAAGAAAAAAAAAACTCTGCAGCCAATTTAATTCTGGAACCTCATTCAGACTTAAATAGTCATTAAATTCACATAATGAGAACTAGAATAAACATCAATAATACCTACATATTCGCACAAATAAGTCCCCCAAAATGTCACAAGGGAGTTTTTTCTTTAATGTTCCACAAAGAGATTAATGAAAATATGAATCAAGCACGTCTTATGAATGATGTCTTATTTTTTCCCTCCAAAACAGAGACAAGTTGAATACCACCACCCAGGGGCAAAGTGTGGACTGGGTTCAGTGGCTTGTTTTGGTTCTTGCATTTATGAAATAAGAATTACACGTCACTAAAAAGCCAGTGAAAGAAAAATATTTCAAAAACACCCTAAGCCTACTGATAGTTTCTAAAACAAAAATATTTTTTCAGCATAAAAGTAATGAAATCGCTCAATTGCGACTTCCAGGGATCTCACCTCACGGTATTTCAGTGAAACGGTAGAAAGAAGGAGGAATCAAGCTCGGAGTAATAAAGAACCAAGGAAGTCAAAAGGCCCCAGAATCTTCCCAACCTTCCATTCTCCCGGCCCCAATAAATCAATATCTAAAGTTTGGCCTCAGCGTTTTCCAAGTCTCCCCAGTTTTGATTGTTCTGCCTTTTTTTTTTTTTAATTTACGGGAGAAGGGAGAAATGCTTAATTTCTTTACACCTGCCTAAGAAAAAGAGGCATTCACTTGTCCTTCCTGCCCACAAGGAAAAATAATCATAATACCTTTGTGGTGACCACAAAAAAAAGGGGGGGAGGGGTGTAGGGGTGTGTGTGTTTGTGTGTGTGTAAGCGTGCGCGGGGAGGGGGGGCGGGAGGTGAGGGAAGACAAGAGCTAAGCAAACAGGAGGATCAGCTAAAGTCAATATCGTTACCTGTGGTATTGAGCCTGTAAAAACTGAAACTCTTCCTTAATCCGATCACAGGACTCGGAAATTGTAAATTTAAAGGGTTGAGCAGGCTGATGCGGTGCCTAAAGAACAACAATAAAATATTTAATTAGCCCACATCACAGGCGAGGCAGGGAGATGGAGAAAACATACCACGCGGCGCTAGCGGGGTAGGAGGGGGGGTACACATCGCGCAGGCAGGCAAAGAGCGATGAAAACTCCTCCCGCCACCCCCACTTCGCCGCACAGACCGGCTAGGGCTGACTGCAGGTACCCTCGGACCCCAGCATCATCCTACCCAACCAGGACGTTGGGGGTTCGAGACTCCGCTACCCTCACTCCCCAAATGCACGCGCCTAGGGGTCGGCGCGCCCAGCCCACTCCCTCTCCGCACCCGGAATCGAAAGTGGCCCGTCGGGGGGACTCGCGCCATGGCGTCGGGCCGCAGCCAGGTCAGGGGAGAGGGGAACGAGGCCGCCACCCGCTCCAGCTGGACAGCCGGCTTGATCGCTTGCTCATCGCCAGGGCCCGCAGCGAAAGGGGCAGGCGCCCCGCACTCCGAACCGCCGCCGGACTAGCTGCGCCGCCGCCGAGGGCGCCCTCCCCGCCCCGGCGCGGAGTCGCACCTCCCTCATCGCTCGCCCCCCCACTCCCCCGAGGAGTCGCGGCGCGGGGACGACAAACGGCTCTGCACAGCTTCCAGAAGCTTCAAAGACAACAATAAGAAAATGGCTACAACTCAATTGCCTCTCCGCAACCCCTCTCCGACAGTGCCACCGCGCCCAGCGCGGGGGGGTGAAGGGACGGGGGAGGAAGGGGTGGCAGAAGGCTCTCCGAGCGGGGCGCGCGACGCAAGCCGCCCTCCACACCCCTGCGGCCAAAGACACACAACTCCGCGCGCAGGGGGCGACGCGGGGAATCCCCCGGCGAGTCCGCGCCCGGCCGCCCGCACTCACCGGGTGTCTGGTCTGAGGGTACATCTTGCTCAGGTCGCGAATCATCCAAACCGATTTAGCTGGCTGCGCTGGGCAGAGGCGCGCGGCTCATTGGCTTTAATGGCCCGGAGGAGGAGGCGGCGGCGGCGGCTGCAGCCGGCCGGGTCCGAGGGGCGGCTCAGGCGGTCCGGGCCCCCGCCGGGTCTCGCGTGATGCGGGCGGCAAGAACGCGCAGCGAAGGCGGCAGCAACTGGGTGCGGACCGGCGGCCGGGCCGCTCCGCATTCCCTGCGGGCTTCAATGGCCCGCCGCGGGCATTGTCCGGCGCGCGTCTCTCGCGGCAATGCTCCGACGTTTGCTCCGCCGAGGCGCTCCCGCCGAGCCCGGCGTGGCAGCCGCGCAGCTCACCCGGGCCGGGAAAGTGCGAGCTCCGCGCACCAGCACCCGCCGACAGCGCCGCCCGCCTGCTCGCTCGCTCGGCGTCCCACTCCAAACTTTTTTTATTTGTCTTTTAATTGGTTGTTATTCCTCCAAATGAATGATCTCTCTCTTCTTTCCTAAAAGCAAACACAAACTCCTTTGGCTCGGAAGAGGTCTCGGCGGTGCTTTTAGGTTTCTCTGGAGATTTTTTTCACTTCACAGCAACGATCTTTTAAAAGGCACCTTTTAGCTTCTTTTACCACATCTCATTTCCTTATTTTTCTTCCTTCCTGTTTTCTTGTCTTTTTTTTAACCCCAAATTGAAAGGGATTATAAAAATAAGAGTGAAAGGCTTGAGGCTTTTTTTTAAATTCTCTCTCCTTCCAAACTCTGCGAACACCACCTCAAAATAATATACAAGTGTGTGAGAGAGGGGGAAGACAACAGCCAACAGCCCAAACACCCGCTCAGAACAGCTCCAACAACACGCTCTGTGTAGGTGACTTCTTTGACCAAATTTAGCATCAGCTAATCATTAACATTCTGATACATATTCACAACCGCCGAGGAGGGACCGCGGGGCATCCCGGGAGATGTAGTGCGCCCCTTGGCTAGGCCGGCTGAGGATTCGGCCAGATTGACTACAACCACCGGCCCGCCACGCGACTGCTCTGGGGCGCTCTCCAAGAGCCCCGCCCATCCTCGGCGCAGTAGGCGTCTACAGCAACCAATCAGAGATGGCTGAACATTAATCGCCGTTCTGTGTTCCTGCCCATCATTTCTCTGCTGACAAATGGTGAGCCGGAGGGGTGGAGCTGATCGGGCTGGAACCCACGTGGGGGCCGGGCGTCGATGGTATTTCAGACCAATGAATAGAACGGAATGGGGTTCGCGAAGGCGGAGCCGAGATGGCCCGCCCAAGGCTGAGCTGCGCCCTGGCTGACGTTCCTTAGCGCGAGCGTTCGAACCCGGCAAACATTTGTTCAGCTGTCAATCAAAGTAACGTGGGCCTGGGAGAAGTGGCAGTGGCTGCTGGGCTGTTCCTGCTGTTGCTGCTGCCCTGGTTGCATCTTCAGAACTGGGTGTTGGTGGCGGCAAAATAAAGAGGGTGGAGGGGGCGGTGAGATTGGAGGCTAGTCTCATCCTCCCACCCGCCCCCCTCCAACCCAAACACCTCGGCCCCACGCTCCGCGGCAGTGCCAAGAATGCGGACTAATTAGGGTCCAATGTCTCCTTAAAGAGACAAGCTCGGCCTTGTGTAACGCGCCGAAACCCCTGTTGAGACAAGAGAGGGAGGATCTGGACGATCCCACTTCGTTCGGTTCACATCAATTTTACGCGCTGCTGGAGCCGGCATAATTTTCCACGTGAAGGCGGACTCGGGTCCCTGTTCTGGTTTAGAGCCGGAGAGTGAGCTGCAAGACGCTGACCGGGGCGGGGCGGAGGAGGACGCGGATGGTGAGGGTAGTCCCTCCTAGTCCCGAGGGGGGCTGTGATTGCCGCTTAACCCCGAAGCGAAGCCGCCGTCCTCCAGCAACTCTGCAAGGAAGTACCCCAGGACGTAGCGCCGGGGGCTCGCTGGGGCGTAACCGTAGTTTCAGAGAGAATCTGGAGGCCCGGGGCAGGGGTCGCCCGATTCCCAAAGAAACTTTGTCCAGGGGACCACCGGCACCCTGCAGTCTTAGCCGGCTCTAAAGCAGTGTCCATTGAGTGCTAGCCCAGACACTGGGAAGAAAACCCTGCGCGCCCTGACATGCTCCCTCCCCCTGTTCAAAAGGGAAAAGATTGCCCCTCTTCTTCCCGCTTTTTGAAGGAACAAGTCAAGTTTGTCGCGGATGAAACGGGCAGGGGGCCACGCGTGCCAAGGAAGATGGAGGGTCGACCACCGCGAGGAAAGGGCTGGGAAGGTGGGGGTGGTTAGGAGGCAGAGGCTGGGGGAGTAGACGTGGGGGCGCGTTGGAGGAGGGGCATCCTTCGGGAAGGTGGAGAGGGAGGACTGGTGGAAAGAAGGGGGACCAGGGTCTTTCACCCTTAGTCCTCATCCAGCTGGGGTCAGCTCCTTGGATTTAAGTGGAGTCCTTCGGCTCTTAGCCTTTCCTAGTGAACCTCTAACCTTTGGCGAGGGGGGAATTTGGAAAAAGTCAAGTCTGGGGGTGGCTAATTTAAAGATCTGGGCTTTGGACGTTAATTTCTTTGCCTACTTTATCTGTTGGCATTGCCCGAGATGGTTCATCATTAGTGCAAAAGCATTCATCTTAATGATATTCCTCGCTGCAGATCAAACAATGACTTAAAATTCAACCTCACACATTGTGTGAGCCTCTTTCTGTGTTGTGCACTGTGCAGGACTGAAACAGAGAAGGGCTAAGGTGGTCTTCAACATCCTCTAATTTTTTTCCTGAAATCCTGGAATTAAAGAAAGATGGAGGGTCGACTCTCCATCGTCTCCATCCCCAAAATAGGAGATAGAGAACCCCGTGGGCAGTTTTCTGAAATTTCTTTGTTCACACATGGCTATTGGGCACTTGAAATGTGGCCAGTCCCAAATGAAATGTGCTGTTAAGTACACATACACCGATTTTGAAGAGTTGGTACAAAAATAGGGAAGTGAAATAGCTCTACAATTTATGATTGCATGTTGAAGTTCTAATTTTTTTAATGTAACTGCTCAAAATATATTACTAAAATTAACATTGTCTATTTCTTTTTACTTGTTTAACCCAGATACTGGGAAATTTTAAATTACTTTATGTGGGTCACATATTTCCATTAAACAGCACTGTTTTGAAACCTTTGCAAGAAACAAAAATTAGAAGACCTGAATGATATCATTTCTACACTAGGACAGTGAATTTCCTAAAAACACTAGCAAAGACCATGTTTTATTCTACACTTGGTAATTCGTTCCCAGTGGAGATTTTCAATACTTTGTTAACCCACAATGCCTCTGTAGGAAGTCACATGTTATCTGTTCTAGCCAGAATCTTAAGTTCCACGAGAAGGACCTGGTTCTAGAATGATGTTTGGCACAAAGTTGGCTCTCAGTAAATATCTGTCCATGATATTCTGAGTAAATGCCACATTGTGTCAATATAGAAAGCTTCCTCATCATTTGGGCCATACTTCTTGAAATTCTCTGCAGTCATTTCCCAGGACAGAGAATGAGAAGCCCAATAACAGAACCTGAAGAGCTATATGAAAGGGTCAGTGGACAAAGCGGGAAAACTGCTCTGTTAGGAAATATCAAATAGCTTGCAGCGGGATCGTTTTTCCTAAACTCTCCTGACAATTTGTGTCAACAGAAGAGTGGCTAGAGAAATTAGGATGTTTCCGTATTTTTTTTTAAATAGAGTTGAAGATACAGCACTTGGATATGTTTCACATTTTGCCTACAAGACAGATCTACATAATTCACCGTGATGTCTCAGAAAGATGCCAAGTGAAGCAACCCATGGCTCAGCCTGGGCCCAGACACAACGTGGAGCTCACAGCTGCCTTTGACTCTTCGTTCTGCTTGTGCTTCTCTCATTGTGCTTCTCACAAACCGTTGAGCCAAGATGTGAAGTCAATCGGTGTCTTGTTTTATTCCTACCATACAGTGGGGAGCTTATCAACAGCATTCATATTGGAAGCTAGGCCTGAAGGTTCCAATCACAAAGTGATATATGGAAGCAAACACATTGTTTTTACTTAGGTTGTATGTTATGCATCATTTATTCTTCCATCAACTATTTATTGAGCACATAATGTACATGCCAGAATAAGGGCATTTAAGCTATTTTTATTTACTGTCTCTCAGTTCCAAATGCATCCTCTTTGCCTGCTGTGTGAAAATGGATCTGGGCCTTTTAAAACTTCCTTTGACAGCTGTTGCTAAGCTTTGTCAATAGAGGGCATTGGAGAGACATTACAAGAGGAAAAGTTTTTGCCTCCTCGTTCAGACACTCAGGCCAAGCAGGTTCCTACAGGACAGGTGGCAATCAGTAGCAGCCAGCAGCTTCCTTAAGTGGTTTTGGAACTGAGTATGTTTGAGGAGACATCTCCCTGAATAGCTTTCCTGGTACTCCAGAAGATGGATTTCCAGTAAGTTCTGGACTGTGGATTTCTGGTAAGATTCTGAAGGCCGATTCCCAGCCGGATCCACCTACTCCGGCTGTTTGTCCTCTCAAACAAGGTCTGGATTTCAGCCATAGGGGTGTGTTGGGCCTGGGGACACTCTTTCTTGAGTCCTCTATATCAGCCATTGGGGTAGCAGCTGCTCTTTATATCTGCCACTTCTATATTCTTTAAGGTTCTCTTTACCTCTCACTCACCAATCCTTTTTTATTCCCATTTCCTGGTATAGTTAATATTGGGTTGCCAAAAAGTCCGTTTAGTTTTTCTCTAAAATAAAAGACACATTTTTCATTTTCATCAATAACTTTATTGATTTAGACATTTTGAGTATATCAGCTATCTCCTGCTATTGACTTCTAGTGGGTAGAGGCCACGGGTGTTGCTAAACATCTTCCAATGCATAAGACAGCCCCACAGCAAAGAATTATTTGGCCACAATGTCAGTAGTATGAAGACACTCTGCATACCATTTTTGACACGTTCAGTCACAGCACCTTCTCCATACACTGCACAAATCTTTTGTTTTTGCATTTCAGTTGTGTTGCTACCTTCCTTGAAATAATAAAGCACAATAAGTGTTGCATATTTTCTTCTATTTTCAATATTAAAATGACTGCACTAAAATTCACAAATATTGATTTTTTTTAAAAAATCAGGCTAATATGACAGCTGTCACAATACAATCTAACAAAATTGTTTCGACTGAAGCTAAGAACTACTAGAGCCATCATACAGAAAAAAGTAAACAAACTTTTTGGCCAACCTGACAATTCTTTATACTGAACATTCCTTGCTCAAGTTACTTTGTGCCTTTTCTCCTAATTAAACTCAGACTGATATAGTAAGCAGCATAAGCAAAGTCTCTTCCCTGCTAGGCTTACATTCTGATCAAGGGATGTAGACAAACAATCTGTCTACAAGCAGCAGCATAATAGGAAGATGGCAGTGTGTGCTGTGAAGAGGAAACAAAACAGGGTAGGGGCATAGGAGTAATAAGTGGTGGAATTCATACAGATGGTAGGTGGCGGAAGGCTTCTCGGGGAAGTTGACAGTTAAGCAGAGGCCCAAACGCCAAGAAAGAGCCACTTAGGCAGAGATCACTGAGAAGCAAGTACCAGGTGGATGCAAAGACCCCATCTGGGGAAGTGTTGGTGAATGTGAGAATTTTTACAAGACTGATGTGTGCCAGAGTAAAAATAGTGTAAGGTCAATTCACGGCCACATCTATGGATCCAGATCACATGGAACTTCTTATACCTGATAAAGGCATTTGTTTTCTATTCTAAGTGTAATGAAAGCCATTGTTGAGGAAGAAGGTTTGTAAGCAGGGAGTGGCAGGATCATTATAAATATGTAGGTGGTTTCTCAGCGCCCTTATTCCCACTTGGCCTAAGATTAAGAAACACCCTTTTCCATATTAAAGAATAACTATTGTTTTTATTTGGGGCAGCTGATGAAGACTAGAGAGGCACATATCCCTTTGACTACCCCACTAATTAGTGATGGGTACATCGTAATTTGAATAGAGACCACCCATGCAATTCAGAAATGTTGAGCCCCGGTTGGAACATACACTAGAACAGCAATGATTTTAGAGAACCAAGGGCATGATCCACTTCTAGATAAGCAATTGACTTGCTCGGTAGATTTGACACCACCCTCCCTTTTATGAGAAGATGCACATAACTGTATAATATAATTCTTATTTTAAAAGATTTAGTGCATCAGTGTCAGTGAGAGTGCCAAATTTCTGAACGTGTCAGTTAGGCAGAGCCTTCTTTTTGCCAGCAGCCTCTGTGTTTAGTGGTAGAGATTGCCAAGCTGTCTTTTTATTGGAATATCCCTTTTTAACTTGATGGACAAAAGGCAAGCGGACACCTATTGCTTGTTATTGTGTGGGGGCACTTGGCTTGGGAGTAAGGTGGACAGATTTGCATAGGAACTAAGGATGTTTCTGGAAAAAAAGAACTCTCCTTATTTAAATGCTACATTGTTTGAATCCCTTGAGATAGATGGTCCCTAATTAAGTTTGCTGTCCAGAAAAAACAGTGAGGCCTTTTCCTCCTCTCCCATGGGTTGGGGTGCAGACAAAGTGGGGTGTAGAGAGTTGTCTAGACTTTACCATGAAGTCAACAGAAGAATAAATCTGTTACCAGATTCAGCATCAGTAGCTACAGGCAGGGAGTTGTGGGTCTTTCTCATTCTGAAAACTCTTTGGTTCAAAGGCATTCCCTTTTGAGGTTACTCATCCTAGCACAAGTGGGGTGCTTTGGGAATAATGGCTGAGTGTACAAGGATGATAATAGTCTGTATAGGACTCCTGTCTTCAGTGGTCACACCTTAGGTCAACAATCATCCTGAGTGTCTGAGAGGAATCCAGGACTTCTTGCTAGACTGAACAATTGATTGTCAATATTTTAAGGCATCCGTGAAATTATTTCTACTCCAAGCTGGTAAATCAACCCATGTTTAAGAAATACATTATGAAAAATAACCCTTCTGTTTGAGAAAAACTCATGTTATCTTTACTTTCCTTGGATCTAGAAGGGACCTTTAAGAGATTGTTCTTTTCCATTCTCCTGCCTTTAAGTAAACAAAGCAGTATTATTCCCACTTTGAAGGTTAATCAACTGAGGCTCACAAAGAAGTTACCTGCCCTAGGTGATATACCTTGTTAAGTACTGAAGCAGAGATCAGAAATTCTGTCTCCTACCTCCTTATTTCATCCCCATATAAAACCTGAGTTTTACAAGAGGGTATTCAATTAAGTATGCAGTGTAAACACTGACCAGCTCACCCGCTTGCTTTACTCCTTTTCAAGGAGATATTTTATTGCTTAAATGGGGGTGGAGGATGAATCAGGGAGATGACTGTGTTGCAGCTGCCGCTGGGCAAAAGCTGGACCTGAGGGTTCCCAAGGCCAGCCTCCAACGTGGGAGTCTCTGAAGGTATGATAAGCACAGTTCAAGAGAAATGAATAGGGCTTAAGCTTCAGCCCTTTACTTTACAGAACCAGCAGGGCTCACACCAATTCAGCTGCTCTCTCCATGCCTTCACGCAGGCTCCCACTCCTGCCATCACAACAGCCTGCAGGGCAGATATTATAGGAGACAAACTGTGTATTTACTTTCTGAAGTGGGTGGCATGGGGATGGGGTAGGTATAGGAAAGAATAACTAGATACCACACTGCTTTGTGCAAGAACATTCATGTAAGCCCAGTAATATTTTCCCTGGACTGGGGCTCAATTCATAATCTACCATGGTCTGGTTAATTTTGGTTAGTCCCTTTAACCTTTCTGATTTCATTCGTACGGTGTCTCACTTATATAGAAAATATGATCTCTACACTCATCTTCACTAAATGCAAATATTTGCAGTTCTGAAAACATTTCATTTTATCACCAGAGAGTGGCATTGGTCATAGAGAATGGATTTTGATTCAAGGTCATCTGCTCAGCTTGATCACTCCCCCACCCTCTTTTAATACCTCCAAAGAAATGAACTTCTGCAATGAACGTTATTTGAGGAAACTGGAAGCAGACACATTTTGTTGAAAATTGATTAGTTGTCTTATAAAATGATCAAAACTGAAAGGATCTATAGTCTTTGTGCTAGTATGTGGATTCCCACTGCTATAATTTAATTCAGGACTTGTCCTCAATATTATGTAGCTTGGAACAATTCTGGTTAATCACATGACTTCCTTTAATAGAAATCCTTGTAAAATAGTGTGAATGAACAATCATTCACAGTATAATATCTAGTCCAGTGCACTACTACTTTTAGAAAAGGCTATAATATTCTGGGAAATTTTCATTCATAGAGCTATGTGCTGCTTCCACTGCTTGATTTTATATAGAACAATATTTGAATGCTTTCATTGCAGATTTTTATTAAATATGTCCACAAAAACACTGCTTGATGCTTGATACCTTATATCTGTATGGACCATGAGTGTTTATATAGTGCTGTCACATATTATTACATCTGGTAAAATGTACAGGCACTGAGAAATAGGAAGGATGGATATTAAAATACCCATTTTATAGACTAGGAAACTAATGTCCAGAGAAACCAAGGGCCTCTTCAAATGTATACAACTAGTCAGCAAGCCAGTTGGAAATCCTAATTGAGCTTTCAGATTCCACTTCTTTCCACTACACTACAGCTTCCTTTTAATGACTTACATCAATTATACTTTGTGCTTAACAAAAGTGTTTCCACGTGCCTCCTACTTCCTTACAAACTGTGTTAGGTAGGGAGAGCAAGTACTGCACTCAGCTTACTCACATGAAGCTGCAGGTCAGAGAAAGCTTACTGACCTGACTCATGTGTGTATACATACAGGTACACATCAACTCTATAATGCATATTTATATGTATAGCTGTATATAATAATAATAACTAATAAACCCTAATATATGTAGTCTGAAGCTATGTAGAAAAGTATTATAAATATAACCCATATGTCAGCTAATTGGATGCCCTCATCTCCCAGCCTGCTGGATTCCTTGCTCTTACAGCTCTCAACAGGAATGATTCATCATCAACCCATGTTCAGTCAGAGACCCAACATCCTTCTCCGTAGCTCCAGGGATTCTGAATCATCACTGGCAGTGATCTCTTGCTTCTGATGAAAGCTTGATCTCCACTCTATGCCTCCTGCTCATCTGTCTCTTTTCTGTACCAGGCTACCCTTCAGGACATTCTTTATTCTTCTGAAGTACCCTTGACACAAACTGCATGTGATGCACACTTTTACTGAAGGTTTGGATGATGGAGGGAGTTGGCAACTCAGGAGGGCAAACAAATGAAAGTAGACTATTAACCATGCCTATCCCTTGCTTATCTGAGTCCTCTTGAACCGCTCCATCTTAGATAGCATCCAGCTTTTCTTCGTCTAGCTACTCTCCTTGCTTTATCTCCCCTCATTTCAGAGGAAGGGCCCTAATAGTGTGGTTGGCATACCTCTTCCTGTAGAGTTACTGCTGTGTAGCTTTTTTGTAATTTAGGGTTGACTTCTGAATTTGACAAACTTTTGCCAGCAACTATTTATATATGAAAGAAAAATGCAGAAATAACTAACTTATTCTCCCTATTCTCAATTTGTAATCCAAATCATTTTTTAATAATTTATCCAGTTTTTATCATTTAAAAAGAAATTAACGATTTTAAAAGTGAGGCTGTGCTGGAAATAATCTTATAATCTCCAGGAATGACGTTCATCAAGGATTTAAATAGCAGCATAGACTAGTTTTCCTTTGCAGACTTCAGAAATTTGGCACTTATGCTTTCTTGAAAGGAAATGGTTTGTTTTTAAGTCCTTGGAGGATTTCATAGTCTTTGAAAACTGTAAGATATATAATTAATCATGTGGAAAATGATTTATTATGATGGTAATTGTCATGTATAAGTATAATTTAATAAGACACTGAAATGTAAAATAAAGAATTGTCAAATACTTATTGCAAATTGTATTGAGAGACCTTTTTATAACATGGAGATTTCTGTGCAGCAACCAACGTTCTCTAACAACTTGCTCCCAAAACAGTGAACCTGGGGATCATGTTGTAGAAATTAGATGTAGAAATCTACTCTAAGCTGTAAAAACGCTACATAGTAATATCTGCACTGGCAAAAGGTATGCAAAGTGTACATTTTCTATCTGTTCTAGAATGTTTACAATAGCCTAATACAAACAACCATATTTAACACTGAGCTTTTGAAAGTTTGCTTTTGGTTGAATGAAGTATGTTAGTCACATACATTTCTGAATTATTTATGCAATGCTTAGGAAAATTTATCATCAGAGTTGCATCAAAGTAAGTTTAATTAAATTTTTATTATCTGTAAGGCTACTGCATGCACAACCAGAACTTTACTAATTACTAAAACCAAGGATATTGAAGTCATAGCTCACGGAGGAAGAATTGCCAAATAAAGTACTATCTGGTCAATTCAACTGGAAATTTAAATAGTAGTAAAAAAGGGATATGTAATTTTGTTTCCTACATTTTGAGTATCAAGTCTCAGGGTGGCAGAAAGCCTCTGATTTGTATTATGAACTTTGATTCATGGCTTTCTGTTATAACCTGGGAAGGACATGTATTAATTCCACAGCTAGGTTACATGTAATCAACCCCATGGTTGCTAGCATTTTCTGAGTGCACCAAACATGTCATATAAATGATCTCATACAATATAATATGTTAATCTCCATCTCAGCTTCATTGTAAAGGTGAGTCCATGGACTCTTGGGCAGGTTCCCCAACTCGCATAAATTTCCCAGCCTGCAAATTGAAGAGTAAGATTTAAACACAGGACTGCTTTACTCTAAAAGGTCTTTTGTTTTGTTTTTGTTTTCAGGAAGTAAGCTGTGGTTAATGACACAGTTTACGTATCCCTCTGTGCTGTGGGATCTTCTTCAGAAGGATTTTGATAGGAACCAGTGAGTCAACAAATGGTTGCTAAATTTACATTTCCTCCATTGACAAATCCTAAATCCGATTGTTTGCATGTTCTGAGGAATAATCAAATGACCCATTATTTAAACCCATCTTTTTATTTTTTAATTCTCAGCAGAGGAATAATCTGTGAGATTAGTGTTTAAACTGTAGAACTAGGAACCATATTCAAGTAACTATCCAGAGCTTCTTGTCAACATGCTACCCTGGAATTTGGGAATATTTCCTAAGTTTCAGCATGGTAACATGCAAAAAAACTAATCACAAAGGAAGTCATCATGCATGGGGGAAACACACACACACACCTATGGGTATCAACATTTGATTTCATAGATAATTTCCTACACTCTGATGACTGTGTCCCCAAATATTTAAACAGAAGAAAACTGATAATACTTAATAATATAGCTTAATTAGCTATGTTCATTATATTTAGACAGATAAACGGTGTTCTAATGTAGTTGTTTTGATTAGAATAAAAATAAGTAAAGCAAGAACAAGGCACTGTATTGTTTGAGAAGATCCTTGACACATTTTAGGTTGACTGTGTTATAAAGACCCTTTTTTCCTCAGGAAGTTTCACTCAAGATAGTAGTCTAATGTAAAAAAAAAATGTAAAAAGGGCAAGAAAAAGAATAGCATAATAATAACTGTTTTTTGCTAACAAACAGATTTATGAGCACTATGAATGTAAGAAAAATCAAAATCAGTGAATTCCTGCATTTGTTTTCTGAAACGCTGCTGAATACATTGTCTGGATTGTACCACGGAAGGCTGAAAGCAAAACACGGGTGGGTCTATCAAACAATCCCGGACTCTGTTTATAACAACTGAAGCTGGGCCTTTCATATCGCAGTCCCATCGGAAAGGGGATGGGGGAGGAAGAGATAAGCCCATCAGTGAAATAGTCGCCTTTAACAACAACCAGTCACTTCCTGCAATCAAAACCACGCTAGCATGTGGCTTGTTCAAATAAAAATTACTGGACTGGAGCCAAACAAGGAGAAAGTAATTGATAATGTGGTTTTTCCGAAACCATCCATCCATCCAATGTGTCAGTCCTTCATAATACTTTATTTCCCTTCTGAACAAAGATCTTTAAAATTCATTGTGTGCGCTTAAAAACAAAGTGTCCTTGTGCTGGTTTATAAAGATTCTCTTTTAGTTTGGGTTTGTTTTGTTATTTGATTACATTCCCTCCCATCCTGCATTTTTTTCTTTGCAGATAGTTGCTGGAAATTTCTGCCATCCTAAAACAAAGCATCTTTGTGCTGTATCAGCTTGCATTTTCCTTGGATTGTATTTGGATGATGCCTTTTCACTGACTTCAGCACTGGAGTATTGTAGCCATAGCTTTAGTAAGTAGACTGTAACAAACAGATTCACTGGCCCTTTTTGTGTGTTGCATCCTATTAACCTGCTGGTGGGAAATGCTACTCAGAGTAAGGCACAGGAGCGATTGCAAACAGAAAGAAGAAAAACCTGATAAGGAAATACTTGTACCTAGAGAAAGCCTTTAACAGCTTATAAATATATACACACAAACTATATGTGTGTGTGTGTGTGTGTACATATACACACATATACATGTACGCACATACACACACATATATACACACACATATATACTATATATATATATATATATATATATATATATATGGTGGGGCAAAAGCAGGTTTACAGTTTGTATGGAAAATAATACAATAATTAATAATAATACAAGAATAAACTCTGTGTTTTTCATACTCACAGCTGTAAACCTGCTTTGCCACATCTTGTATATGTAAGTTCCACCTCCAATAATCCTCCCAATATATGTGAATATCTTTTAACTAAAACATTTCATTCATTTTAGGATCCTGAAGGTTAGTTTGCAAAACAGATAATAGTTTAGCTTCTATCAAAATCCAAAAGAAATGTCTGTAATGGGAATTTCAGCAACATTCACTCACTTCTGCTCTTGATGCCTTCTGTATTAAAGTCCAGCATACTAGAGATAAAGTGCTACATCACACAATTTTGCCCTGAAATATGGTAAAGATCACAATTTAAAATGCACATTTACAGAAATATGGTAGTTTCCTAGAAATTATATTTTAAATGATGGTTATATGATTAAGACACTGCAACTGAAAATAGAAGAAATAATGAGGTTTTGGTGAAGAAAAAACAAGAAGGAAAAAGTCTGTGTGATTCTGTAAGTTTTTCATTTCTATCACCTACCGATTTACAAGTCGAGGCAATCATATTATGATCAACCGTTGACCTGCCAATTATTCTAAGTTTATATTAAGATTTTGTCATCAGTGACAAAATACAGGCAAGCCAGGAGCAAGGCCTTTACAGATAATTAATAAATAATAATACAAGGAGAACCATCCCTCTTACCTCATCAGGAATCTCAATCCCATTAACCTTACAGCCTATGAGAGATAAACCATCTTTCAACTTATGTGTAAATTAGCAAATTGTGATTCTATGGCCTATATTTTAGTATTAACAGTATTTTAGTTGAACCAAAGGATGCTGTCATTAATACTGTTTCTACACCTTAATAGTATTACTTGATCCTAGTTAAGAAAGAAGCAGATGCTATGGGTGGAGTATCAGCTTTTGATAGTAACATGTGAACACAGAAGTGTCAGAATTGGAAGAAGTCATTGTCTGCTTGCCAATGGGTGCCACAAAGAAAAAGCCTCAGCAGTAGCATAAACCCTCTACATTACAAGTCCTGCGCCTGGAATTTCTCTTGTGGCCTCCACCAAAATAATAGTTTTAAAAAGTGACATTTATGTAAGATAAAAATAACAATTTTCATATGTAACCTCTATTCTGCCTATGAGATACTAATAGTAAAATTGCAACAAGAACAAAATCACTCACTTCTTATCCGAAGATTGCAACACACAGAAATACAAACTTGCATAGTCTCCGAGTTATTTCTGTGGGAGAGATATTATCAACTTGAAAATGGCAAAGAGTTCAACTACTAACTCAATATCCATGGTTGAGTCCCTTAAAAATTAGCTCTAATTTTTTTTTTATGGGAAATTGCCAAGAAAGTCAATGATACAAATTCTGCCTTCAGAGGTGCTCACACAAAAAGGCTGTGGGAACCAGTAGAAATATTTTGTTTCTTTGTTTTTCTGCTAGAACTTACCACCGATTTTGCCCGTTTCTCCATGCTAGGCTTTGTGGGGAGAGGAAAATAAAACAAGATAATTTTTTCTGGTAATGTTTTAATGTGCTTTGATTTTCGTTTGTTTGCTTGATATTTTCTTAAAGTGAGCTCCTCCCTATTCTGCCAGAGGCATCCAAAAACATGTTTCCTAGAAGCTTAGGGTTCTTATATAAATGGTTTTAAAAGAATTTTGTCACAAGTCCGTGTAGTCTTAAAAGCCAGGTCTTGTTGAAACAGAAAGGACTTTCCAAATTCATTCTATCATTGTGTCAAGAGCTATGCGTGGCTGACTAGCTGAGTTTCTTCCTTGGGGAGAGGAAGCTAGGTGGTGAAGCTTGCTGCCCTAGGGTAGCAGGAGGATGCAACTGCAAGAAACGAAAAGCCCAAAGCTCATGCCTTTTGGCCTGTGGGACCATGGAGAGAAGAAAGTGAAAGAGGAAGGTTAGTAGTGGTCAGACCCACAGCCCCATCTTTCTTCCTGAGTCCAACCTTTGGTCGGACTTATACATTACATAAGTCATCCACTGATTTAATGTGCTCATATTTTCACACCTTTACATCCCAGAAGCCAGGATTCATTGGGCTGTGTCGTAGTTTCCTAGGCACTGTTATATTCTCTTTTAGCAGTGTACAAAACAATCTTATGCCTTAAAATCAAAGGCTTCTTTGAGTCAATGACCTGTAGTACATTGAGGAAAAAGGTGAAGAGGGTTCCTCTGCCATCCTTTCCACTTGGGGATCCATGAGGTCAGAGGCTTGTAGACCACCCTCAGCAACCAAGAATGGCCACAGCAAAGGAAAGCCACATATACCCCAAAGGGAGGCAGAAGGCAGACCTCCTGTACTGCTCTCTGCTTCTGCATGGCACGAATGAGACCCAGAAGAATGAAGGAGAGTCTGGAAAATTAGGGAGGGTCTGACAGGAACATTCTAGAAGGAGGACAGTCACTGAGTTAGGGACAGCAATTGAGGATGGCCAGGCAGGCTGGCTGGGCCCAGACCTAGTGGTAGTCCTCAGCACCAGCAAGGATGAATGCACGAGTAACTCACCAAGGGAATGACTAGTTCTGGACCAAGCTGAAAGAGAAAACTGATCATTCATTTCACTAGCCCCAGGCTACAGGATCAGTTCCCAGAAGAACCTTCTGGAAGGAGAGCCACTAATCCTTTATGGTCATTAGTTCCTGGGCAGCCCAAGCCATCCCCTCTGCAGTAGACCCAGGAGGACTCAGGGTGGACTTCGCTGATGGGAGGACCTTGTCACCACACTGCCACCCCAGAGCCAAAGAAATCTCACCTTGTCCCATGGAGACAGTGGACATCTTGGGAAAATAGGGAGAGGAAGCAGAAATTTAAAAGTGGAACAAAATAGATGGAGCATTTAGGGAAAGTGTAAAATTTAATAAAGAGGATGAAATTTTATGGCTTGTTAAAATAAATTTAGTGATTTTTTCTTGATAAATGCTCAGGTAGGCATTTATAAAGGGAGTCAGTTTCTATCAACATCTGATTTGTACTATAAGTGAAAATGTGACTCCAGGATCCCAGAATAATGAAGAGGCTACCCTCAAAAAGTCTTGAATCTAAAGAGTCATAATACGAGAACCTGTAACATAATGTACCCATTAACCTTACAGCCTGTAAGGTTAGATGAGAGATAAGCCATCTTTCAACTATGTGTAAATTAGCAGATTGTGATTCGACGGCCTATATGTTAGTATTCACGGAGTTTTCATTGAACCAAAGGATACTGTCATTATTAACATTGTGTCTGCATCTTAATAGTATTACTTGATCCTAGTTAAGAAAGAAGCAGATGCTATGGGTGGAGTATCAGCTTTTGATAGTAACATGTGAACACAGAAGTATCAGAATTGGAACAAGTCATTGTCTGCTTGCCAATTGGCCTTTTCAAGATATAATACAAAATAGTAAAAGAAAAAATGAGCAGATGTCAGGGACATACGGAGAAGTGCATTTTCAGGGCCTGACAAAACAAGCACAGACTTTGTTGGAGAAGGTAAACAGGATTGGGAGGGGGAGAGAAATGGCACCATGGATCCTTCTTGGATATGTCAGCTGAGTGATTTGCCCCTGGTACCTTAACTCCCTGCCTGTGCCCCAACCAATGGCTGTGGTTCGGGCAGAGGAAGGCAGTCAGTGGGCACTACCCACTCTTGCTCTGGAGTTGAATACCAGGGTCTCCCCCACCTCAGCAGGGTGTCATCAGCTACTGGGAAATGCTTCCTGGGTGCCAGATATAATCTGCTTTATTCTTCTTCAGCCCAGCTCTCTGGATTCTTATAGCCCTCTGGCAGCCCTAAAAGGTGGGGGGTGTTGGGTGAACAGAGTATCCACCAAAAGGTGGGGGGTGTTGCATGAACAGAGTATCCACCAAGTAGATGGACCGTTTTGTCACAATGAGAGAGAATACATTGAACATCCCTTTTAATGCAAATGAGTCCCCTCTTTAGAAAGCTGGGCTTATTGACTAAAGACCATTATCGCGGTGAGATCCAATGAGAGAAAGCAGTTAAACATGCTCTTTTTCCCCTTTTGTGTTTATAGCTGCCCAGAAATGAACATCAATATTTAAATGTCTGAATTATCTTAGGCTTGTAAAAAACCAATTAGCCGTTCCCTGGGCTCAGTATTTGGGGCTTCCTCAGAGCAGAGTGTGGGACTGTTCAGTTCTTGCGGTCAGAGGCAGGGAGCTCAGGAAGAGGTCAGAGCGGCAGGGGTCATGGCTGGGTTAGTGGGGTCTCCTGAGACCATTTATTCCTGGAGGGGCTGCCCCTGTAAGTCTGTCAGGAAGGATGGAGCTGGGCTGCTGGCAGCTCGGGCAGGATCGGCCAGCATAGCTGCATCACATCACAGCCTGGAGCCTCTCATTCCGGGCAGTTTAGGGCCATCTATGTCTCCAGGTAGAAACCTCTAGGCTAACTATAGTAATTCTGGGTCCCCTGAAGAAATAAGTCCTCCTCTCCAGCCAGATCTTACATGTTTGCATCAGAAAGCAGGGCCTGTATTCATACTTTGCATTTCCTCTGCAGGGGACATCTTGCTTGGCGTGGGCAGAGGGAGTGGACCATGGGAACCCAGGCTCATGTTCATTAGGAAGGTTTCCCACTTGCTTTGCAGTCCAGATTCCCATGGTCTCTAACTCTCAGAGGGCCATGATTATTGTCTCTTTTGTACTAGATTTTCTTTTTCTGGCAGAGATCACTATTTGCTTACCCTATTCTTCCTTACTGACAGAACCCTGTATCTGTTGGTGGCAACAAAGAAGCCAGCCCCACATGGGATACATGAGTTCCCAACCTCCATGGTCGCTGGGGGTGGTGAAAGAGGAGTATGTAGAAGATTTCAGGGTGGTGGTTTCTGGGAAACATTCACCTCTCTCGTCAAAGAGGGCAGACTCAGTGGGCATGGCTCTTCCTTCCTTGACATCAGATGCATTTGCTGGGGCTGCAATGGGATCAGCATGTGACTGATTAGAGTACAGAAGTTAGAGGCTAGTTCCAGTTCTTACTTGCATTTATTCAACAATTGCTTACTGAGCACCTGCTACATTTCCAGCATAAGACACAGATGCAGAGCCCATATTCATTACTCTTATTGGGTATTGCATCCCCCAGGGCTTCTGTTTGTAATAGAAATTATGGGAATAAGTACATTAAAATATAAAACATATTTTGTAGAAGATATTGGGTATTGAGATTTTCACTGGGAGATGGAAAATGTGACTTAGAAAATGGATAGAAGACCAGGAGGGAGGCCAGGCATCAGGAGACAAGCCATGGTCACCCCCAGGAATGGTCAAGTTAGAATTGGGTCAAGGCCACCATCATAGCCCCCTAGTAAAGTGCGGGCTGTATCTATTCCTGCTGCTGACCTCCCCTCCTATTTTAGAGCCGGTATCTCAGGAGAAGGCATCAGATTCTGATGAGCTTTCTCACATGCCTGCACATTGGCAAAACGAGTGGAAGCAGGATATGGTGCCTCCACTCCTGCCTTACTTATGTGGACGGGAGTACTGGAATCTCCCTCCCGCCAAGGTCAAACTCCCAGTGCTCAAGGACAACCCCCACGGGAGATAGGAGCACTCTGGGAAGAAGGATCAATGTTAAGTAGCCAAAATAAAAAACTGCATGATAACAAAAACAATTTACATAGAGCATTACAGTTTTCAAAAAGTGGAAAGCAGTAAAAATAACTTTCATACAGTATTTTAAAGGTTTCAAAGTACATCTGATCTTCACAAGAATGAAATATACGCAGAGTAGGTATTATATCTGAGCCTGAAAAAATGAGATTATTTTTATAGAATGTAAAATATTCAGTTATTATCTGACTTCTTATTTAAAAAAGAAAGAGATATGTAACCTTAAGTCTGAAGCACTTTCAGCTGGGGATGACTTCAGCATATTTGGAGTACAAGCAAATTTTCTGTCAACAATGTTGATTTATATCTATAAAAGAATCTACCAAAAAGTGAAAGTATTTTATTTGGAAGTTAAAGTGATTATTTTTCATATTAGGCTCTTATTACATTTTATTTCCAAAGCCTATCAAGTTCTCAAATTCTTATCTTGTAAAGACAAAGCCACCCAGCAGACATGATCTTGTGCTTAATTGGTGTAGAACAAGGGTGGGAAAACCAGGCATATGTCTTACTACTGTTCTTTCTCTTGACCTTTGCAGGCATAACTAGTTGCTTACGGCATTCTTTCTCAGAGAGCCCCCACCCGGCCTCAGAATCCCACTCAAGGCAGCAAGGAAACAGTCCCTACCAATCGATCCTAGAGGAGCAGTGCTCCGTGTGGAGTTACAGGACACAGGGATTTCTTTTGTTTTCCGAGAAGGCTGATGTTCTGGGAAGAGCAGCCTTCTTCCTCTGGAAAGCTGTCCAAGCATGTGGTGCAAACCCTGGGCTGTTAGGCAGATTTGAAGTTGCTGGTTAAACTGTCCCCAGTGGTCTTCTGTAATCTGAAAGATGTCTATCAAGACTGAAGTGTTAAGGATGTGGTAGAAAAATGTCATGAGAGTAGAGTAAGAGGGCTGCCTCTTAGGGCATCCAGGATGAAATGCCCTAGAGAAAGATGTGCTTTGCCCATGTCAAAGGCAGAGCATCAGGAAAGAGAAATGGCTTTGTTAGGAGAAGCTTTGTATCCCTCAGCAGTGGGCTCTGCTGCTGAAGGTCCAGCATTTATGCACATTGCAGAAGTCCGTTTCTCAGCCCAAGCTAAAAATGGAAAGCCCAGGAAAATCAGGCAGTCTGATCTCCCAGGCCCTCCCAAGCCTTAGCTGGGATGAGAGGAGAGATAGATTTGCCTCCCTTCTCTACCCACCCTTCTCAACCGCAAAACAGAGGCAGAGATCTAATACTTTAAACTAAGACTGGACAGGTAGAGGTTAGGAGAAAAAAAGTGACAGTGGTGTTTAATTCAAATATCAGTCTGGACCTCATTTCTGGCGCTGGTGAATACAGTCAAGATGTTGCCAGACAAACCTCAGATCTGGACACAGGACCCAGAGATTGTTTAAACCCCTGAGAAATCCTTAGGCCTCTAGATCTGCAACATTTGTAGGTGAGTTGTATGGGTGAAGTGTTAAAGCTTCCCAAAGTCTCTGTCCCTTCTCTTGGGGTTGCTGCTGAAGAAAATGGAGGAGGAAAATTACCCAACTGGCAGAACCTGAGCTACCAGATTGGCCAATTAAAGAACTCAGTATACTGCCAGGGAAATGATCCAACCATGAAACCTACTAAAGTCATCATTTATCTTATGCTTGACCACAAGGATTTTTTTTCTTTTTGGATGAAGGGTGCTGGAAAACACCTCCTGCTAAGGCCACATCGACATAATTCTTGAAGGCAACTCTCAAAGGCAGTTGGAGCAAGATCAACAGCAAGGATCAGCGCTGGGCAGCATTTGCCCTTGCATGTGGCTTCTCTGTCCCCTGTTTCTAAGTGGGAAGCTTTGATTGGCATCATTCTAATTTTCTGCCACATTAAATATTAATATCAGAAAAGTCACATTTATACCTAATGGACAGGAACAGACATTACTCTGTGATACTGGACATTTGGCTGTTGAGGTGGGCTGGATATATCTGTGCTTATGTGTGGGATTACTGCATTTGTAAACTGGTGGCTATGTTGGTTATCTATTTCCACAAAAAATTCTATGAACATGCAACCACAAAATCCAGTGGCTTAAAACAACAACCATTTATTGAGCTCATGAGTTTGTGGGCTGGTTGGGCAATTCTTCAGTCCTGGCTGGGCTTGACTGATGCTGGCTGAGCTGACTGATGCGTCGATGACTCAGCCAGTGAGTTGGCTGGGGGCTGTCTGGTCTAAAGTGACCTCACCTAGCACAATCTGGCTCTGCCTCCAGAGACTTCATCTTCCATCAGACTAGCCTGAGCTTGTTCTAATGGTGGCAGGGTTTTAATAGAAAGAACAGAAGCCCAAGCTCCAATTAGCCCATGGTCACTTCTGTCCTATTCTATTGCCATAGCAAGTTATAGGCCAGCATGGATTCAAAGTGTGAGGAAACAGACTCTACCTCTTGATGGAAGTTGCAGCCAAGTCACCTAGCAAAGGGCATGGATAAAGGGCCAAGAGAGGAATTGGAACCGTTTTTGCAGTCAGTCAACCATGGAGGTTTGGGGGAAATTATGTAAATAGCAAGAAGGCGTATGAGAGAGCTAGGTGGCCAAGAGAGGGTCAGTGGTGCAGATTTATCTCTAAGATCTGCCCAGTACTCTACTAATCTTTTACAAGCAGCACGCACCTCCTGTCTTCTAAGAAGTGCTTATTTTAACCACAGGCCTCACTTAAAAGGAAGCTGACATCTTCCTATTGACTCTGCATCCTTAGCCATAGTAATTAGACAGAGACAGGCACCTGACCAAGCCTATGTTATTTGGAGCACCCTTAGTGCTTGGTCTAGGTGTGGATACGGCCTCATTCAAGATACTCAAAATACTTCCACAGGTGAAAGAGCTGAGAACCTGTGAATCCAGGAATTGACATCAGCCACTGCAGCATGAGCAACACAAGATCACAGCAATGAAATTGACATCCAGAAAGAAACAGAGGAAAAAGGAGGAGAAAAAAGGCTTGGGGGTATTCCAGTTCCTGGTAGTTACTCCTGAGACATGTCACAACTGTCCTTCCTATCAATTGGTTTTAGAATACAGCTGTTCTCTCTCTTTCCTTCTCTCTCTCTCCTTGAACTCAAGCTGGGAGTTGGTCCATTGCAACCAAAGTAGACTACCATAGGTATGTTTCATGAAATAGTCACCCTCCCCCCACATATCCTCTCATCTTCTTAACAACTAAGACTGAAGCAAGTAGAGTTTCAGTTTTTTCTATTAGCAATGCATTCTTTGGGTTAGGATGGTGTGTGAATTAGAATGAGCTGTGCACTTTGACACCCCCATGCATGGCCCAGAAAGTCTTTCCAGTGCTGACCGTGCAAAACTGTTTTCACCTTTTGACCGACACTCAGCTGAGCATCACCCACAATTTGAAGCTTCTTTTCCTCTTCTTTTTTCTGCCACTTCCAAATTATTGTTTTTTTGCCTTTGTGCTTCCAAAATATTTAAATATATTTCTAGAATACCACTCATATATCACATGTGATGCTTGCAGCTCTCTATATATCTCCTTAGTTAAATTATGATTTCTTCCTTTGGTAGACATTTTTAAGAAATATTATTGAGCTTTGTATTCTCGGTGCATAGTATTGCATTGCTTTTTATAAAAATGCAAGTATTCTAAAGGTTAGCCCATTAATACTTTAAGCCATTAATATCTTAGCTTGAATTAATTGATAAACATTATTTAAGAACATATTTAAGCCTCTGTAGTTCTAACCTTGGTTGCACATTAGAATCACCTAGGGAGCTTTTTAAACATACTGATGCCTGAGCATCACCCCAGACCAATTAAATCAGAATTTCTGGGATGGGGGCCCAGATATCAATATTTTTAATAGATATCCAAGTGGTTCTAATATGTAGCCAGGATTAAGAACTACTGCCCTACGTGTGGTTTCTAGCTGTTACAAAGAGCTAGAGCTGAGGCAGAGATTCCATCTAGTTGGAAGGGATCCTTCAGATAAGCAATGGATTTTGAATTACATTTTAATAAATGTGTAGAATTTCAGTTGGGAAACATAAAGGTAGAAAATAGAAAATATGAAGATGGAAGTACCAACTCTGTATGGGAAGTGGTATATCCACCTCGTCTGTGGTGCAAGGGTGCACTGAGAGACAGTATTTATTGAGTATTTACTCTGTGCTAAGCATTTTACATGCCTTGCTCAATTAATCCTCACGATTATCTTCTGAGGAAAGAACTGCTTTGGGGATGAGAAGACTAAGAGGCATAGACAGTTTAAATATTTGCTTTAGGTCATACCGCCTGCTGGTGGTGGACCTGGAACTTAAGCTCAGACCTAGGTTAGTCTGCAGGCCAATGCATACAACCCCAGCCTGGGCTGGAAGGTGCGCTGCACCTGTTGGCAGCTTCCTTGCTTCTCTGCCTCTGTTTTCTCCAGCTAAAGCTACTAAAGGGCTCAGGACCACCTGCGGAAATGTCAACAGGGTGAGTGCATTTGGTAGTGGCCTGCGTTCCCCTGCCAGGTTAGGGTGGCTGCTTTCCAGAGTGAACCAATGGACTGAGGGAAAGTCACCTAGCCCTTGAGCTTCAGTGTCACTGCTACTCTTTTTGATGACTCCAATTTCCTAGAATGACATCTTTGAAATATTTGTCGTGTATCTCCAATTGTCCATGCTTATCTCACTACTGATTTTAGAAGTGAACACAGGGCACTGTTCCTAGTCACTACTACAATCATCCTCTCCCAAGCAGGCCACAGGCCCCTGACTGCTTTCCATGAAGTCCTATTTGTTCTTCTCCCAACTGGCCTCATGCTGCCAAGCCATATCCCTGCTCCAGTCAAGGTAAGGCAGAGACCAGATGGTGCCTGTCACTGTTAGATGCTCTTTAACAGGAGGGTGTTAGCTCAAAAGGAAGATCAATAGTGGGGCTTTTCTAGAACTAGAAGGTGAGACTAAATGTAGTTAGAATATATATTATTTAAAACTCTCTTGTTGCATGTGACAGAAAACTCAATCTAAACTCACTTAAGTAAAAAGAAGGATAAATTAATGAATATCACTGAAAGTCCAGTACTCATATCTTTAGGCATGACCTGGTCCAGGGGTGCAAACAACATTACTAGTTATCAGTTTCTCAGCTGTGCCTGCATAACATTCATGGGCTTCATTCTTAAACACCAAATAGGTGCCCTGCAGCAATAAGATGATATTATTTTTAGTGCTGGCCATTGTAGCAGAAAGGAGTCTTTACAGTGTACCTTCTTAACACTCTAAATTAACTGTGATTGGATTAATTTGGGTTTGTGTCCCTCTCTAAACAAATCAATATGCCCAGAAGGCTGCAATTCGGATGCTAGGGCAGTCCTGGTTCATGAGCCCATCAGTGAACCAATTACCATGGCTAAGGAAATTCAGTGTGTTTAGCACCTAAGCACGGGTCATGTGATCCATCTTAGACCATGGGATCTGAGATTTGGAATGGGGTAGCTTCCCCCCAAATTTTGAAGTAACCTAGAAAAGTGTGTCAGAGAGGCAAAACAACAAACAAGCCCTAAAGAAGGCTACTTCAGAAGTCCAGGTCTAGCCCAGATAAAGTCTCTTGTAGCATGTGACAGAGACTAAGGACATAACAAGATCATCTCCAGCTACCTACCATTCGCACATCTGCACTAGTACAGACCGCCATACAACCACAAGACCAATCAGAATGGCAAGGAGCCAATCAGATAGGCGAGGAGCCAATGAATTCTTTCTCATCTCTTTGGCTAAATAAGGTTTAAGCTATAGGGCAGTCCAAGCTTGAGGAAATTTACAGCAACTTCTTAGCCTTCCAGGCTAATGGATATCATGGGTAATTGAATCCCACTGTTACCTCAATATGTCATCTTACATAAATATTTTAAATTCATCACCAACCTTTTTGTCAAAGCTATTAACAAGTCATTAAATTAGCTTTCTGAAGGGTTCCGTTTTTATGTATTTTTCTGGACTATCATCTGATAAGTAGGAAAAATGGGCCAAGCAGTCCAGAGTCAGAGAAGTATCAAGCCTCAATGATCTACAGTTGTTTATTTATCCCTCAATATTCCATAGTGAGAATTGATACTTATTTCTTTATAATATTTTAATGTTTTCAGCATCTAGGTCTATAAAGACTTTATTTGGTTGGTTTGGTTGATCAGTATGTTTTGCAAAAGCAGCTTAATGTGTTAGTAAAGCCATTTTGCACTGTCAGATGCAGCGTGGCCATATGTACGTTACACAATTCTTACACGTTTCTCAGAATTGTTTTGAACAAAGCTGGCATGGGACAAGCTTAAGGCCAATGGCAAAAGATTCTGTTAGAGCTTTGCTTGTAGGACTTTAATATAGGTTCAACAAAATGATCAGCCTTGGCTCCCAAGTATTCACTGAAATCATTTAGGAAAGGGAAGGACAAATATTCCAGTTCCAGTGGAAAGGCACAGAGAGAGGACATTCGTGAATGGCAGGAGCCGGCAAATAGATCAATTTACAACCTTCCCCATTTGACATTTCCCTTCAGTTCACCTTGCCTCTGATATCTTTTTTTCATATTCTTTCTCCATCTTTGGCAGTCTTGCATTTTATTTGATTAGTTTTCAAGCAGAAGTTCCATAGAACACCAATCATCTTTTCTAATATTAAAAAAGGTGTATAATATACTGTAAAGAGAGAGAGAGAAAGAGGGAGAGAGAGAGAGAACACAGTGCTTAAAATGTGGGGCTCTGTGCTCTGCTGTCTCCAAAGCCACAGTCATTCATTCCTGGTGATGTGACATGCAGTAGTTAACGAACTTCCTTTAGCCTTGATTCTTCACTGATACAATGTGAAAATAGTGACAATAGTAGTAGTACCTACCTCATAGGTGCTTTGGCACATTAGTAAGCATTTAATACGTGATAACTATCAATATCATCACCATCATCATTAACTTACACTTCGAGCAAAAAAAAATATCCTCTGAGGGAAAATTTGGAAGTCCAAAGAGTTGTAACGAGGGATAAGGGTGATATATGTACACATGCATATCGCTTAGAAGAGATACTTATTTATTTAATGATTTTTTCTTTTGTGTTGAATTTATTGGGGTGACACTGGTTAACGAAATTACACAGGTTTTAGGTTCACAATTCCACAGCACATCATCTGTACACTGTATTGAGTGTTCACCACCCCAATCAAAAGAGAGTTTTATAACAAAGGTCTCACTTAGGTTCTTCTTATTTTCAAACCCATTAGCCCTTGCTATTAATACAAAAGAGAGTGCAGGATGTCTTGGAACATTTTAGTTCAGCCAAGCAAACACAGCATGGGCACTCTTTCACATAAGGAGAAACAAACATATTGATGCAACACTCCAGGTTTTCGGAAATGCCTGTAGTCATATTTTTGTTGTTACCATTACCCTGAAGCACTTAGCAGGAGCCCTCGTGTGAATCTGTGTAGAAATGCACAGATTCTGTTCCTGGCCCTGGCTACTCCCTTCCACTTACCCCTCCAGATCCACAGTGCACCTTCTCCCTTCCTGCTCTGGGCTGTGGGCCAGCTCCCTTTGCCTTTGGTTGGGATGATGAGGATGCATCAGAGGGGATGAGGAGCATGGGGCACGTGAGGGTAGAGTATCTATTCCTCGGGCTCCCCCAGCCAGGATGCTGTGCTTTAGCTACCCCCTCCTTCAGTGGCCCTTTCCATTCTGCTGCCTAGCCTGGGTCCCAGGGCCTGCTCCAACCTTGTTCCTTCATGTCCAATGGGGACAACAGCTCCCTGCTTAATATCCCCACAGACACTGCCCTAACATTATTGGTTCCGCTAAACCCTGCTCACACCTTTATACATAGTCTGTTAAACCTTCAGTTGTTCACTTTGAGTGTGCCATCTGGTTCCTGCTGAGCTGCTTTTCTGTTTCCTATGTATAGCTTAGTCTTATGTACCAACACGGACAGAAAGTTGTGTTCAGTGAACATTTCACCCACTCCAGCCAAAATTAACAAAACAAATATGGTATTTTTCCAAGTCCCATTGACATGATGAGTACTCTTTCCACAGACCCATCAGCAAGAGCTGTCTTAACAGACTTATTTTAAATAACGTAATGTCTACTAATAGTGGAAATACAAAATTAGCAGAAATCAAAATGATAGAAAAATACACTTGTGATTTTATCAGCCCACATTCTTTTTTTTTTTTTAAAGATTTTATTTGTTTATTTTTAGAGAGGGAAGGGAGAGGAAGAGAGAGAGAGAGAAACATCAATGTGCGGTTGCTGGGGGACATGGACTGCAACCTAGGCATGTGCCCTGACTGGGAATCGATCCTGCGATGCCTGGTTCGCAGCCCGCGCTCAATCCACTGAGCTGCACCAGCCAGGGCTCAGCCCACATTCTGAACTGCTTTCACTGTCTTATCGTCCACTTGTAGGAAAGATACATTTTTGTTTATTAATTTGTCAGATAATGTTGTATCATATAATTTCTCCAGATTCTTACAATTTTAAATGTTTTTAAAAATTATTTTTCCATTGAGAGTATGCCATGTGTCTTCTCTGGCATTTTTCCTCTCACTATCATGAAGGTTGTAAGTTATTTTTATTTAGGGATTGATATGAAATTTTATTATAGAACCAAACATGTTACTTTGGAAACAGGTTCAAAGAACTCATTACTGGACTCGAATCTTGTAATTGGAAACAAATTCGCACATATCAAATTCCTTAATTAGCACATGCCAAGCTTTCTTTTGTTTTTATTGTTGGAAGTAACTTCACTGATACTTTTATGTTCCTGTAGATTCATTTCCTTATAACCTTTCTACCTGATCTCACATGCCTTTATATTTTGTTGACAAATTTTACTACAGAAACTGCTAGAGCAGAGTGGGGAAAATGATTCTTGAAGGATAGGCCCAGGAATTTCAAATCTGAGCTAGGAGAAAAAAAGAAAAAAACATTTTCTGGAGAGAAAAATGTTTAGTCATCTTTAACCCAGATCTTATATGTAACAATCTAGTGAGATTAATCTTTTCTGTTCAGTTGAATTACAAACTATTTGTCAGTGTTCAAATTTTTAAATTGGGAATAGGCTCCATGATGATGCAGAATTCTAAACTGAAACCCAGACATTTTTCTAGTAAGCAAACAGGTCTCTAAATTTATCAGGTAATACTTAGAAACTCTGAAATCACCCCAAGTTGTTAAGTATGAAGACCCAACTTTAGACCTTTAAATGTATAATTAAAAACTTATTTGCAGTAGTATATCCTTATCTGCGAACTTTCTAAATGTCCTAAGGTGATCATTGTTCAAGTGTGACTATTTTTTTTTCAGATCCCATATTGTCTAGATTCTTGCTACTCGAAAAATGGTCTATGGACTTGTGGCATGGATATAACCTGACGACTTGTTAGAAACGCGGAGTATCAGGTCTTACACAGACTTTCTGAATCAGAATCTGCATTTTAACAAGCTTCCCGGTGTATGTTAAAGTCTGAGAAGCATTGAGTATACTCACATTTGTATACTCAATGTGCAGTAAATGAAGAGCTGTGTTTCTTTCTTGTTTCTCAGACATTTGAATCTGGATGCATAAATGGATTTTAGAAATGATCTAACCCTGCATTTCCCTCATGTATTCCATGGAACTTTCATTTCTATGAACGTCAATAGAAGTTATGTTGAAAAAATTTAGGAAATACTGCTGGTAAATAATGCAAATGATTTTCTTTACTACAAGACTTCTGAGTCTTTAATAAACTTCTGTGCATTGTGAGTCTCTAGGGAGGGAGGGGGAATAAGATTTAAACAGTGAGTGTGTTGTAAACATGTTTGAATACAGAACATGATTTTCACCAGATAGGATAGGACTAGTGAATGCTTTGAAACATTTTCAAAATATTTATCTAATTCAATATCCTCACTTAACAAATTCATATGCTTTATTTTTATCTCCTTATTCCACAAAAATAAGATAATTTATTCTAATATCATATTGATTTTTCAATAAGAATATGACTGCTGCTGTACTGGTTAGGGCTGTGAAAAACAGACCCAAATGTAATGGCTTGCTCACATAAAAATGAAGGGGATGAGGAACAGGGAATATCTGAGATCTTATCCTACTCTCAAGCCCACGAGTTAGCCTGAAAGCTAACTTCCACAGATTTCATGGAAGCTGGCAGAAGACACGAAACGTCTGTGTTAGAGACAAATGATTTTATTAGTCATGCCACAACAACAGGGTAAGCTTCATGTTTGTGTCATTTCTCCATGTCCCCAAGTCCTACAGGGACAATGTAGAGTGTCCCAAGTAAACAGGGCACATGGAGTGGGCTTGAGTCAAAGCTAAGGATCTTCCAGTTTAGGGAATCCCGATCTTGTACAATGAGCTGCATGCAAGTACAACTACTCTTTGCCCCAGGGGCGGGGGATATTGCTTTTATTACACCAGGCAACAAAGGAACATGACCTTTGCTTCTAAGGGAAATGCTAGCTCTGTGTTCTAAAGCTGTTCGTAATAGCAGTGAAAAGATAATCTGAAACAAAGGCAGCCAATGCCTGTATTCACAGGACATGTAGACACATGCAAAGCCCTTGGAGAATTCTCTCCCAACATTTCTGTGGTGAGAGAGGGCGTAAGTGTCCTACTACACAAAGTTAGTCGAAGATACAGACTTATGGTGACTCTACTATCTTCAACACATGGCTTTTAAGGTGGAGCATGTCAGCATCACAGACAGCTGGAAGGTGGAGGATGTGAAGGAGCATACCTGGGAGGTGTCATGAGCCAAACTTGAAAGTGGTGCACACCACTTCACTTTCTAACATCCCATCCCTAGAACTCAGGCACACGGACACACCTCACTTCAGAGGAGGACAGGGAATGTAGGTTAACTCAGTGCCTGGGAAGAAGGAGAGAACAGATTTTGGAGCGCACCCAGTAGTCTCTACTGCATTGCCAGTTTTGATAGTGATTAAGCTACAAAGTTTCTCTGTTTTCATCTCAAGTAAAAATATATAAACGTACACACAAACACATGAGTGTGGGCTCTGTATTTCAAGCATAATAGAATTTTAGAATGGAAGGACCCTTCATATTAGGAGTGAAGAAACTGAAACTCAGAAGAGTTAAATGGCTTAGGTATTTGACTTGCCAAACTCAACTGTCGGTTGAGTTAGATTTTTCAGATCTCTTTCACCTGTACCAAACTTGCACGCTCATGGGACCTTTTTGTATTTTAAATAATTATTCCACAATTAATCGTATTTTTAATATTGGAATTTTGATTATTAGGATTTCTTAAATCACAGAATGTCTATGCAAATTGTTCACTCATTTATTTAAGAAACATTTATTTATCCTACTATGGCAAACATTGTTCTAGTTACTGGGAGTACAGTTGTGATGGGGCTGGGCAAGGTTCTACTTTCATGGAGCTAATATTGAGGCGATGTTCCATGATATTTAAAATATAGTTGACTTTTCATTGTGAGAGATGCTATAGCTAGTTTATGATATAAGCTCAGACTTTACAGCTTTTAAGTTTGTTTACAATTAATTTATAGCAAGATTCCCTTTGTATTTCATATAACAACATAAGCTTAAAATGAGCCTTTTGCATTACTTCTATAATAAATAAGTTATTATTTTGTTGTTGCCTTTGGGTTAATAGTTTTTATTGTGTTAAAGACAGAGCTTTATTTCAAGTCTCAAAACAGATTGGAACATTTTTAATAGAATTCTCATTCACACATTTTGATTTATCATAGCAGTTTATGTTTACTTATAAAAAATTTCTTCCTGTTCCCCAGAGGAGTCCATAATGTACTCAGTGCAAGTTGAACATCAGAAATATAATGCAGTCAAATGACAGAATAAAATTCAAGAGAAACTGCTGAAGCTTTGCTCTTTAAAAGAAAAATCTATGTTTCTATGTTACAGTGTGTGAATGTGTTATGGAAATATCGAAAAGATATACAGCACCCCATGCACAAAACTATTGTTTATGAGCAAGTATATATAATGCAGTTTATTGAAAAGGGGTTCAATTTAAAGTAATAGTGCATGTAATAAGTATAATTTGGTGTGTTGCAAAGAAGTCTAGATTGTGAGCCTCCACAATCAGGATTTATTTGTGAGGGTGCTTAAAGAACTATACAGTATAAATATTTGTATAGCATTTTATGGTGGAGAAAGCTTTATTCCCCGCATTTAACAGCAAGTAACATTTATGGAGTACTTCTCATGTGCCAGATGTGGTGATGTCATTTAATTCTTGCAACACCTGTATGAGATAAGTATTTAATGCCTCTTCAATACCCCATTCTCCAGTGTTACCCTCACCTGATCCACCGACTGCCTGGATACTCGCATCTCAGGCTGGGGCACTAGTGAGAGCTTCTGCCTCCTCCTTCTGATATATGGTTCCCTCTTTCTGGTACTCGAATTGGGTACATGGTACTGATTAGTTGAAGGAATGGGAGAAGCGACCTGGATACACAATCACGTTATTTTTCAGTTTCTATATCTCACCAGGGTCAAAAGGAGAATTAAGCAGGCCCAGAGTGGAGTTTCCCCAAAGTTCTCAGGCATAAATTTATGTATTTTAGATTTCAGGCTTATATTTATATATTTTACAGACTTCACAAAAAACATTTCTTATTTTGTTGCTTCCTTTGACTGTACCCAGCTGTTGTCCCAGAGGCAGTCTGCGTTCCCCACCCAGCGGGGGTGGTCCCCTGTGCTGCCCACTTCCCTGCCCAGCTCCGAATTGCACATCTGTGCCTACTGATAGTGTGCCATTCAGTACAAGGCAGGGAAGGGCTTCATGTGACATCAGTGCCCGTCTCTGTGAAATAACTCCAGTTCTATTTTGTTTCTATTTCTTTTTTGTTTACTTCCATGTGTGCAAACTGTCTATGCTTTTTTGATCCAAACTTTACAAAGATTGAGGCATTTACTTCCCATTACATCTTCATTTTGTTTCTTGTTTTCCCATGGCAGCCCAATTTTCTTCACTTATATCTGCTTATTTTTCAATTATCATTGGACCACCTTTTATATTGCAAATCTTTTCCCTTCGGTAAATACTCTCATATTACATTGATTCTAAGGTGCATATTATCTTGTTATTTTAACATCTCTGAAATCAGCATGCATCTCTGATGGTGGTGGCCACAATTACAGCACTTCTAAAATTTCTTAATGGAATATGAAATAATGGTGCATTTTAAATAATCACGGCTTCTTATATTTGATGAAAGAAAGCAAGTATAATCATAAATGAAGAGGGTGAAGTATAAAGAAGCCATTGACTTGCCCAAGGTCTAGCACTGTGACAGATAAAGTTGGGTGGGCTTGTCCCCAAGCCAGTTGACTCCTAAGCCCTTGCTTTGTGCTCCATACTATGGTGGAGGGAAGTGCGGTTTAGAGAAACAAGTGTCTTGCCTAAGGGCACCAGGCTCCTGTGGGGTAGAATTAGAATTTGAATCCAGAGCTCTTTCTTTTTCCACTGTAACACACCAGTTGGTCTATGACCTTGAAGGTCACTTAACTTCCCTAGTCCTCAGTTACACCATCTTAATTCAGGAATTTGGCTTAGAAAAGTCCCTAAGATCCAAGTAACATCTAATATTCTGATTTACAATAGAGCCAATTCTATTTTTTTATGTTAAAAATTTAACAAATATTGTCTGCTGCAGGTTATGTGAGAATTTGGTGCAAAATTTAAAAAGTAACAAAGAAAATACAAGAAAAATAATTTTCTATCTTATGCCCCAGCCACCCAATTCTGCTCTCTAGAAATAAACACTGCTACAACTCTCCTGTGTATAATCAGAGATTTTTTATACATGTATATGCATATAAAGTATATATGTATATGCATGTGTGTATATATATATATATTTTTTCCAACTGATCAATCATGAATTAACACTGATATCTCTAATCCTAATCCCACAACACAGGAAGCATTCTAGTTTTCTCCCTTTCCAAATGTATAATTCACATCTCCAACAAAATTCTTAATATTTTTCTTTATTGGATCAATTCTCTTGTTTATAAGCAATCTCTTGGGCCATCATCCCTTTACTTTAGGGAAGTCCTTGTCATCTCACTTGACTCCAACACCTTGTGCTAACCTGCTGCCTGTACCGTCCCCTCCCCATGTCAATGCCCTCCTTTGCTAGGCTGGACTCTGATGTTCCACACTGGTAGGGTTGGCAGACATAAAATAAGATGTCCATTTTATTTAAAACAATAAATAATGTTTTTAGTATGTCTCATGAAATATTTGGGACATGCTTACACTAAAAATATTATTGTTTACCTGAATTCAAATTTAACAGGGCCCCCTGTATTTTTATTGGCTAAATTTGGCAACCACACATGCTGGGCCACCCACCAGGACCCAGTGAGAAACTTCCCTCACCTCCCTGGAGTTTTAACATGCCAGGGTGATCTGTTCCCTGCCCCACTGTGTCTGCCTTGATCAGTACTATCTAAGACACAGTTGGCAAACGAAAGGGCCTTGGGCTGAATCCGGCCCTTGGGCCTAATCTGGCCCTCCACCTTGTTTTATTTGGCCCCACACTGTGTTTCTGCCTGGCAGCAGCACTGAGATCTTTGCCCCTAGTGAAGGAGTAGTTACACTTACACAGTTCTAAAATTATATTCAGCCCTTTGAAGGCAACTGCGAGGCTAATGTGGCCCCTGGTGAAACCTGTTTGACACCCCCAATAAGAGTTTTTGGGCTGAACTATAGGGAAAGAAAGGGGTGGAAAAGAAAGGGATGATGGAAAGGGAAGGAAGGGGAAAGAAGGAAGAGAGAAGAGAAAAAGAAACAAGGGAGGAGAGAATGTACTAGACTTCTAAAATTCATTAGGCTGCTAACATTTATATTATTATTTATAATAATAAATATTCCACTTCACCTAAACTATATGTAGATTGATAATTTTTAAAAAAATCCACCTGGACAAAAACACTACCTAGAGTCTAAGAATACTAAACTATGGCAAGCCTAAGCCAACTAATACTGAGTTAAGTCAACTGGAACTATACCGATGAGGCAAGTGGAAGTCCAGAAAGATTACTGAGTCCTGCTTTGGACCGAATCAGGTAGGCAAAATGTACTGTTGGTGCTTAGTACCTCCCTATTCAGAAAAAATACATCTTATGCGGAAAAATATATTTCAGACCAATGAGGCTTCTTTTAATTATTGTAATAAGGGAACACACACATTACAAAAACACAAAAAGAAATAATTAAAAAATTCCTCAAGCCAACCTTACCTACTTTACAGATTAAATATTACCTTTTAGAAGACAACAACAATGAAACATCAGGTTAAGACGTTTTATTTGGCGCAAAAGTCATCTCGGCTTTTTACAGACTAATTAGAGAAAATAATTAATCCGAAGCACAGGTACATTCAGAGTAAATGATTTTCCCGCTCTGCTATTTTTTTTTCTCCTGGCACAAAGTGGACAACCAGCAAATGTGGATGCTCAAACAAATGATTCAAAGTCAGAATTAGGGTTTGGCGAGACATCCATAGCACATGGAAGTATTTAAAATGAAAAAAGGGGGAAGACCCGCAGAGAACACAGTGGGCTGTTTCATACAAAACTACCTGGCTGTAGTTGTGCTAAGGGGAAATGCTGCAGTCACAGGGGAGACTCGAATTTATTGGCAAAGGCATCAAGGGTGAGATGCATGGGCAAATCCCAGACTTCCAGATGTTATGTTGTATGTGGACCAGTTGGATGTTCATTGTCGCTTCGTTCGAGGAAGTTTCTAAAAGCCAACTACTATAAGTACCTGGATATCACCTTTTGGGCCAGGGTGAGGAAGCACAGGTCAAGGAGTTGAACAGGTTTTTGGAGGAAAAGAAATGCTCAGAAGTACAATGCATTCCTTTACACCCCACCCTCACACTTGAGAGCTGTGGACAATGAGGACACCGGTGGAAAGGAAGCAGCTGGGAGCTCCCTCCATCCTGCATAAGGTCTCAAGTTGGCTATGGAGGGAAGGGGAGTATAAAGCAGGAAAATGTGGGCTTTGGTGTCAAACACAAGCTGGCTGCAAAGTTTTCTACTTAGTGGTTTTCTACTTAGGGCAGGAGACAGGTCACTCACCTCTCCAATAACTGTTTCTTGTTTTGTTGAAATACCAGCTTGCCGGGTTATTGAAAGATCAAAAAAAAATAAACTAGGGTCTTAAGCTAGGGACCCCGGACCACACTTTGGTATCAGCAGTATCAGCCCCACATGGGATCTTGTTAGAATAGCAAAGTATTAGCTCCACCTCAGACCCGAGTGAAAATGGCTGATTCTGTGGTTTAATGAGCCCTCTAGATGATTACAGTGATTTGAGAACCAGTGAATTAAGAAAAACCTCTGGCATGGAATCCATGTGTAAAAGTGGTTACTACCTTTATAAGCATGTTCCTTCTTTATTTACTGTCTTTCCAACTCTCTCTCTACTTTTTCATTATTAAAATATATTAGTGTTGCCTTCTGTCTTCTCTGTTATATGGGGAAGGAGGCTGACAGCAGAACATGGGCAGAGGCTGGGCTTCCACACTCAGACTCATGCCCCAGTAATCCTAATACTCACCACCTAATGGTTTGCAAGTCTCCAAGACTCCTGTTAAAAACCACCCTACTGGGCCTGTGTATCAACCAGCCAACTCCTGAAACCCTAAAGGAGAGGTGAAGGAAGCTTGCAGGAAGAACTGTTCTCATGATCTGGCAGGCCCCATCTGGATTTGTGACATTTCCTTCCCTCTCCATCTATCCTCCTTACTGCAAACAGGTCATCTTCCTAATTAAAACTGTCTCAAGCCTCCATAAGATTTTGCCCTTAAGATTCAGCCAAACTGCTTAGCATAACTGTAGGGCAATTCCCAATCTGACTCCAAACGACCTCTGCAGCCTGATGCATTTCCACTTCCTGTATACTCCTCCTCTCCCAATCCCCTCTCCCTCTTCTCCCCAGCTCCAACACATACAAAGACACACCTGGAGGACTTGGAGGGGTGGAGAGCCGGAGGTGAGATAAGGCTTCCCAGTGGATGCTACCATTGAGCTGATCATAAAGAACAGAGAAAAACTCTTCCAGGTAAGAAGAGCAGGCATGTGAAATGACATGCAGAAATACAGTGTGGTCTTGTGGGTACAGTTTCTAATGCATAAATTAGTTGGAGAGGTGTGGAGACAGGTGAGGCTGAAAAATAGGCTTAGGGCACATCTCTAATAACCTGCTAACTAAGGCACCCAAAAAAGCCAACCTGTACACATATGTGCAAATTTCAAAACAATGCAGAGGAGCTACATTAGATTAGAATACTTTTTTGGTTTAAGGTGTAGATAAAAGTAGGTTTATCATCTTCATTAAATACCTGGAGAAACTGAGACTCAGAGAGATAAACCAGGATCTATGAGATGCTCCACTATAAAGTACTCAGGGTATGCACCCAAACCATCCCTGTGCTTCCAACCACTGCACTGTTCTGCATCTAATCTTTGCCTGGCCCTTTAAAAACCAGAAGTTGACTTCAAATTTGGACCATAGCTCTAACTCCAACTCAAAAGCTTTTTTACTGAGGTCCTTAATTACATTTCGACTGTAAGAGGTTTATTTCCTTGTAAGTGGAGTCTTATTTGTTTGCTATTGTTTATCCCTCAACAACGCTGGCTAGAGATAGTCTGAGACTTACACAATTACTTATTTGTGGATCTCCTAGACAAATCCTTCACGGAGCGGCTGCCCCGCCCGCACAGCTGGTATCAGTGCCCACACAAGGCCGTCTGTGCGTCTGTCAGCTCTGCGAGTGTCCGTTTCAGACAGGAGGCGTCTTCAGTGGCCTCCACTTACGCTAGAAAAATTTTTGTGAATGCATTTACTTCTGAATTCTTTTCTGAAAATATGTGGGAAAAACCTTGAAAATACTATTTTGTTATTGAAGAGATGGCTGTTTTTCATCTTTCAGGAGCTGGGCGATAAACCTTAAGGAGTGCAATGAAACCTTAAAGCATAGGGAAAAAACAGAGAAGTCAGTGTGTCGAATTGCCAACTGGACTTTATTGAAATGACCCGAACAACGACAACGGTAATATAACATTAACATCAACACTAAGTTTGATATGATCTTAATGAAGTATTTAAAACATTTTAAGGGTTTCCCTTCCATGCTGGCAAAAATTTTATATACACCTTAGGGGGAAAAGGGTTATTAATTCTTTTTGGCTTCCATTTAAAAATTGTCAATATTAAGATATATCTTAAATTGGAAAAAAATGTTTAAATTAATTAACTTCAGCCTGCAAAATCTCTCAAACTTTTTGTCCTTTGAAGGAAAAGATTTTGCCTGTATTCTATGATCAATATAGAGCTCATTTTGTAGTATCAAACCAAAAAAACTTTTACTCAATGAATAAAAATATTATTAAACCAAATCATTCAGCCTAAAAATACTTGAGTAAATATTTCATCATTTTGCATTGTATAATATATATAGCTATCTATTTATCTATATATATCTTAGAACACGGCTTCCATTTAAAATTAGTTAAATTAATTTTTATTTCTAGCTATTTATTTTACAGATAAAGTGGCATATGTGCAAAAATAGTCTAGGTACGGAAATACCTACTACAGCATAGGTTGTAGTAGCCTAAGATTGAAGCAATCTAAATATCAGTCAATAGAAAACTAGTTACTTCCATCCAATGGAATAGTATGTAGCCATCACCAAGAATTGACCTGCCTATACAAGTATACCTTGGAAATACTGTAGATTTGGTTCCAGACACCACAATAAAGTGAATATAGCAATAAAGTGAGTCACAAATTTTTTGGTTTCCCAGTACTGTTATGTTTAAAGTTATGTTATAACTTTTATGTTTAACATAAAGTTATATTTACATTATATAGTAGTCTAGTAAGTGTACAATAACATTACATCTAAAAATGTAAATATATTAATTATAAAATGCTTTATTGCTTAAAAATGCTAAACATCATTTGAGCCTTCTGTTAATTATAATCTTTTTACCAGTGAACGTCTTACCTTCAGTTTGTGAAAAACGCAGTATCAGTGAAGTGCAATAAAACGAAGCAAGCCTGTAGATCCCTGAGTGAAAACAGCAGAAGGGTGTTTTTATTTTGAAAGTCTCAACTAACAGAATGCTTGAATGGATAAGACAAAAATCTTTTCTTTCTGATCTTTTGAGAGTAAGTTGCTGACTAATGCTCTATCACTTCTAACTCCAGCTCGAAATCCTCCAGAAAAGGGCATTCTCCAGCATACTGTTAATACAAACATCAGAAGGAGGAAATTAACATCAGTATGTTTCTCCCGTCTAATCCTCAGATTTCTTTGCAGTTTTGTTAATTGTCCTAATAATTTGTTATAGCAAAAGGATCTAGTCCAGAATCATGTATTGCATTTAGCTTCCATTGAGTCAATCTCAGTGTTCACTTCTGAACACTTCCTTTTGTTCTTTTCTTACCTTTGATGACCTTGACACTTGTGATGATTGCAGGCCACTCAGTTTGTAGAATACCACTTATTTGGCATTGCCTGCTGTTTTCTCATATATATAGGTTTTATGTATTTGGCCAGTTATTCTCATTGCATTCTATCATTTTTTCAATTTATCCCATTGCTGAATATTAACTTTGACCCTTTGATTAAGGTGATGTCTGCCATATTTCTTTATTGTAAAGCTCTTCTTTCCCTTTGTAATCAGTGAAAATTTATAAGGACAGGGCTTGGATGTGCATATATTTATTTACATCTGTATTTACTGTGTAGTTTAGTATAGCTTTCATAGTGCACAGGTATTGTATTCTGACATAACCTCAATTTAGCCAGGTGTAAAAGCCCTGTTTTCCTTTTCTCTAAGAAGTTAAGTCTCTTAATTCTTTCATTTTCTTGTTCTCATGTAATTTTTCTTATTAATGTTTAAAAATCTATATCCTTGAAAGGATATATTAAATCAAGGGCACATAATAAAACAGTGGGTGGGTTGTTAGAAGATGTAATATACCCTCAGAAGATAACAGAACCCTCATATTTCCCAGAATATTCAATTTCATAATACAATTATGAACACAGTAGTCACTACTTCTGGTGACCAGTAGTGGAAGATACTGGCTGTTGTTCACCTGGTAATCATTCCTAACCCCCTTCTTTCTTCTTCGGTAGACAGCAAAGATCCCTGGCTCTCTGGGAAGATAGAACCCTACCCTCAGCCTGAGGGTGGTTAGCTTTTATGGACTGAGATGACTTTATTCCCTTGGCTTGTGATTGATCAAGGAATGGGCATGTGACTTTGTTCTGACCAATGAAAATGCAAGGACTAGTAGGGAAGATTTTTTTTTTTTCTCCTGAATAATACAAAGAAGCTTGAGAACAAGGTCTTTTAATCCCCCTCTTCTCAAGGTAGATAATGCCTAAAGGCACAACAGCCTTTTACAATTGCAAAGGGACAGCAAAGAGGATAAAAGGCAACTTACAAGAATGTGAGCATGTTAAATCAAGATCCAGGTCCTGATTCATTGCTGAGCTGCTGACTCAATGCCAGCAACCATCCACATCAGGGGTTCTTGTTATAAAAGAAGAATAAAATGTCTATTTGTTCCAGTCTCTGTAAGTCAGGTTTCTGTTATCTGCAGTCAAACTGCAGCCTTTCTAACTCAAAGCCTGATTAAAGAACTCTGTTCCATAGTCCCAATTTCTGCTAAGAAAAGATCACTGCTGTATATTATATCCTTCCCTGAAGGACAGGAACTGAAGAATTTAAGGAAGTAGGTAAGAGATTTTTTAAGAAAGGAAACAGAGTAGATGAAAGTACAGTGTAATTTCTATATATTAGTTTTGTGTTTAAGGGATTAAACAATATAGTCATATTTTCTCATACTTACATTTGAAAAACTATAAAGGATAAATACACACGTAGTTACATAACTAAGGGGCAGGGCAGGAAGGAACAGGTGGATTGGGCATGTCAAGGGAATGAGGAATACAAATCAAAGAGGAAATAGAAGAATAAACTTGTGGAAAATTGGCAAATTGTGTTTACAAAAAAGATTTTTTGGGGAATAAAATATTTTGGTTCTCTATAATACTTTCTGGCTAACTAATTTTGGCCAAATCCCTTAAACTCTCAGTGTTTAGTTTTTTTACCTGTTGGATAAGAAGTCAACAGCTTTGTAATTAGGCTTTTTCATTTGTAGAACTACACAATTCTATAATGTATCATTCAATAACATCACATGCAAAACTAAGTTGTTAAATATAATAATTTAAATCATTACATTTAGTGATTTAAATGATTTCAGTGACATCATTCCAACTAGAAATTCTCATCTGGACAGCTTTACAATGGGTTAGTGGCAGCACCTGTGGAAATAGCCTGGGAGTGGGTCAGATTAAACTATTATGACTTATTTCCATCACTAAACACTAAGCTATATATCCTACTTAATACTGCAACCTACCTTACCATTCCTCCCACCTTGTCTGTCCTGATTCTCTTTATCCTTCTGAACTTTTTCTGTTCTCCATAGCCCTTGAGACTTCTAGCATTCCAAATAATTAACTTATTAATTACCCACTGTGTTCATGATCTCTGTCCCCATACTGCAAACTTTATTCTCAGTGTACATCAGCTACCTGGTACAGAGTTATCATTCAACAAATATTTGCTGAATTGAGCGAATGAATGAAGTCTTAGTAGTGCACCAGATTCATTTAAATGTTAAGTAAACTTTTACATATCCTTGGGAAGAACAACATAAAAGACCAGTTTTCACACCTGGATGGTTGGCTGGTTTGTCATGAAAATACAGGCTTATAATTTGTTTGTTCCTGGCGCATCTTTTATAACAGAAAGTTATGAAGTAAAAGTTGGGATCTTAAGCACTCCATAATAAAGAGTAAATCTGACAAAGTTGTCTGTTCAATATTAGCATTAACCTAGATTCCTTGGGTGCGGAGATCATGTGGATGTGAGAAGCCGCTTAAAGACTTTACTACTAAGGCTCAGGACTGAGTTCCCTGCCCCTCAAAGAGAGAAGGTCAGTCCTTTCGCTTTCTTGGGTATCAGTTCATGCTTCCAGGAAAGGTATGCACACCGTAGCCTGCCTGCTCCTCTGCTCTCCTTGGTACTTGCCCAGTCTGTCTCACTTGGTGGCGGAACACTGAACTACTTCTGGCTGTCATGTCCCCGTAGGCTGCCCCAGCAGTGTGCTGACTCGTCCTGTACCTCAAATACAATTAGGGTCACTATTCTTCCCACTGTCCTCTGGGTAGTGCCTGCTCCCTCTAAGTTCTGCCTATTTAGTTGCAATGGACATGGGAGAGGGCTGACCACAGAGCTGCTTGAGCATTTGGTTCCATTTCCTTCAGTTTTGAAATTTCATTTTCATCTTCCCAGGGCAAGAAAACTCTAAGTTAGGGTGGATTCCAGTGCAGTGAACGACTTGAACCACTCTTCCCTTTCCCTTCAAGCAGTTACTGAGGGTGTCTTCACTTATGACTGTCTCTCTCTCTCATTCTCTCACACACACACACATACACGCACACAAGCTTCTTGACTGATATCTGTACAATCTCGTGTTCATAGTCCTCCTGCCCCATGTGTCAGACATGTCAATAAATATCTGAATTACAGCAGTGGACATGCTAACATTTTCTCTCACTTAAACCCTGGGTTCTATGAAAATTCAGAGACTATAGCAGGTATGTCTTGGTAGAAGGGGACAGAACTCCTAATCGAACTTATCAGGGTGAGAGAGACCTACTGACCTGTGTTTGGACTCCGGCACCACTTTTTTTATTGATTCTGTGACCTCTGGCAACTTACCTGTCTCCTGAAACTCAGTTTTTTAATTTGTAAAATGGGCATAGTGCTAATCCCTAACTCACAGGGTTAACTTAAATACTATGTCAAGGGCATGTGAGACACTGTAAGGAGGGTCTAAGTCAAGGGTGTCAAACTCATTTTCACTGGGGGACATATCAGCCTCCCGGTCGCCTTCAAAGGGCCGAATGTAATTTTAGGACTGTATAAATGCAACTGCTCCTAAACAGTTAAGCAAGCACTCAGCGCTGCTGTTGGGTAGAAGTGAGGTGCCGGGCCGGACAAAACAAGGTGGAGGGCCGGATTCAGCTTGTGGGCCTTGTGTTTGCCAGCTGTGATCTAAGTAAACTCACAAATGTTAACATTTATAATCATCACCGTTATCATTTTATCTTACTTTCTCCTCTTTCCTTCATCATCATCATCATCACCATCACCACAGATACCACCATCATAGCCACCACCACCACCATCATCACCATCTTAAGTCTAGCTGGGACCTTTATAACACTAGATTGCTACCAGAACTCAATTACTTCCCAGGACAAGGGAAGTAATTCCCAACATAGCAAATGCAATATTGAATTTGTTTTAGATGAGAAGTTTTAAACTTCCTAAAACACAATTGCTAATTGATCAAGAATTTGAAAATTTAGAATATTACAGAGAAAACACTGCTTATTGTAGTATATAATGTAAATAAATATTGAGACTTACAAGATTCCCTTTTTGAAATGATCAGACTTAAAAGATAGTCTTGACTTTTAGTTACAAAACTCAATATCTAAAATTAAAGAAAATCATAGATAAAACATAAAATTTGCTTTATTACATTATCCTTATTCCTAAAAGAAACAGAGAGAAGTAGATATTCAGTATCTTTTTGCCTACCTTCTAAGGCCTCTTCCTTTAAGTTCAACTCTAGGGGAGAAAAGGGATAATTGTGGGGCACAATACCTCAAATTAAAATATTAGATGTTATCTAGGAATTAAAAAATCTCTCTGTTTTTCAAAAGGGGAGAAATATAATAGGTGGTAAGTTGAGAATATTTATAAAGTGTTAGGATATTTGGAAGGTGGCCTCACTATGAAATATAGGAAAAGGATGCACTTTGCCAAAATAATTCTCTGAGAAACTAGAAATTGATGAATTGAAATAGAGAAAAGTGAACATAAATTTGGAAACCAAAATTTGATATCCATCTTCTCCAAGACAGACTGGATAAAATGGAAAACAATTTTCCCTTGTTATATTCTGATAGTTTTGATAGTTCAATGCAAACCTAAATTATTTTTTGTGGACTCCCTAGGAGATTGCTTCTTGCATTTGTGTGTGTGTGTTTGTGATGTTTTTGTTTTGTTTTGTTTTATTTTTATTTTGCTTTTTTTTAAATCATGGCCTCTTCATGCTCTTTTATTGAGTGGTGGGGAGAATTAAGATTTTTTTCTTAAATTTTAATTTTGAAGTGATTTTAAACTTACAAAAAATGTATACAACAAAGATTTCTGGTATAACCATCAATTGGGTTCCCAAATAATAACATTTTAGCACATTTATTTTATCATTCTTTCTTCTCTCTCTCACACACACACAATACATAGATGTGCACAGTACAATATATTTTTTTTATTTTTTGAAACATTTGAGATTAAGTTTCAGACATAATACCTCATTGTTCTTTAATACTTCAATGCATATTTTCTAAAACTGAATATACTCTTCTACAGAATTGTAGTCAAACCTTTAAAACTGGGGTACTGACATTGATAAAGTATTACCACCTAATCTATAGGTCCATTTAAAACCTTCCATTTGTCCTAATAATTTTCTTTATAAAGTCCAAGAGCCAATCCAAGATCATATGTTGTGTTTAGCTGTCTTATTTCTTTAGTCATCTTCAATCTAGAACAGTACTTTAGTCTTTCCTGGTCTTTCATGGCCTTGATATGTTTGGGGTACAAACCGATTAGGTTGTAGAATATCCCCCAATTTGGTTTGTCTGATGTTTTCTTGTAATTTATGGGCTCCTGGCAGAAGGGTCATAGACGTGATTTGTGTTCTTCTCAGATGGTTGCTGGAGGTACACCGATGTCCATATTTTTCATTCTGGTGCTGTTAACTCTTACCACTTGCTTTAGGTGGTATTTTCTACATTTCTGCATTGTAAGGGTACTTAACATGTGCTTTGTATCTATTAATTAATGAGTAATTTGGTAATTTGTGGAGGAAAGTTTTTGACTGTATAAACATATTGTTCCTGAATCAGTTATTTCTATAATGGTTAGCAAATGGTAGTTTTGCAAATTCTATTATCCCTTTTACATGTATGGCTTTCCACTGTAAAACACAGCTTTCTCTTCTCAATGAGAGAAGCTCTATCAATTATCTATCTATCATCTATCTATCTATCTATCTATCTATCTATCTATCTATCTATCTATCATCTACTAGTATTGACTCAGGTTCCTGTTTTACTCTATGTTTTATAATCCATTATTATCATTATATGTCTTAATTATCAAATTAGCCAATAAAGTCCCTTCAAGTGGGCTCCTATGTCCATTTGACATAATTCTTTGGATATATTTTTACTTTCTGCCACAAGATATTCCAGGCTTATCTTTTTGTTTCCTTGCCCCAACCCTAGATTCAGACATTTCTCTAGGATCCTCAGTTTCTTTTGCTTTTCTTTTCTTTTTTTTAAAAAACATTTTATTTATTTATTTTTAGACAGAGGATAAGGGAGATAGAAAAAGAAGGAGAGAAACATCAATGTGTGGTTTCCTCTCACACGCCCCTAGTGGGGACCTGGTCTGCAACCCAGGCATGTGCCTGGGCTGGGAATTGAACCAGCAACTCTTTTGTTCACAGGCCTGCGCTCAATCTACTGAGCTACACCAGCCAGGGCTTTCTTCTTCCTTTTTTTTTTAAAATTGAGATATAATTGGTATATAACATGGTTTTAGGTATACAACATAATTATTCAATATTTATATACATTGTGAAGTGATTACTGAAATAAATCTCATTAACATCATTATCATACATACAGTTTTTTTCTTGTGATGAGGACTTTAGTTTTTTTTTTTTTAGAGAGAACACTATTGTATTTAGAAATCAAGATCTGAGTAGCTTGGATGCTTGTTGCTACCAGGATGTCATTGCATCTAGGCCCTTTCTACAGACAAAGCTAAGGAATATGTGCATGTACACACATATCCACACACATGCATATCTGTCTATATCTATTTCTGTTTATGTGTATTTAAAAACCATAATTCCACATGGACACTTCCAAGTGCAGTTCAGTACTGCATGGTTAATCCCAGCATTTCTCCTTTTCATATTTGTGACTCCCTATTTCCTTGCTGAGAAATCTGCTTTCCATTATCTTCTTTTTCATTTATTTATATATTTGTTCAATGCCCTTAAGTAGCCAATATTCTCATCCCACAGGCTTTCCCCTCCACCCTGGCTCTGCCAGCTAACTGCGCCTGCCACGCCAAATGTGCCAACTGACTGCTCAGCCCCAACCAAGGAGAGTGGGGGGAGTTTAATATTTTATAATCTTGCATTATTAATTAACATTACCTAGAGAGAGGATGAAGAAAGAGAAACTTGAAATGCTAATAAAAACTGTTCAGGTACATCAAATATTAAACTAAATATTTTGCCTGAATTATGCTAAGCATGATATTTTCTTTGTTATATAGGCTTTGGTGCTAGTCTACATTTATATAAATCTCCATTAGCAGTACAAATGGCAACTTAAATACATTTAAATTTATTTTAATAATTTTGTAATTCAATTGATCATGTATGACTGACAGATGGACTCATTCGGGGCGAGTCTATGATTTCATTGTTGTGAGTGATTATGAAAGCTGGGTGATGTGGGGCCGCCACTGCCCCCCAGAAATGTTTAAGGACAGTCGAAGTTGTCTGGTTCTTTCTTCTCTGAAGCAAAGACACTTCCATCATTAGAGATGAAACTTGAAATTCTACTCTTGTCTCTTTTTTTTTCCCTCAGAAAGGTGTCTTTCTTTCTAAGCATGTGATGTGCTAAAGAATAGGAGATATTTCTGTAGGACCTATGGATCTGAAATATGCTCTGTAAGCCCCGCCCCCTCTCTCACTGAGGGTAAGGTCAGTGTTTGATGAAGTTGGTAGAAGATTTTTTCAAAAAATTTGTTTCATATTTTTCCCTTCCTCTTTCTTCATTTTAGAGTGATATTACCAGGAAAATAAAGATACGGTGTAGAAATTTGAGGGGAATAAAGGATTATATCACACATAAGCAAATCTATCAAGTAAATATTTTCTGCACCACTCCGCCTTTCAAAATCATAGTCATAATATACTGAAAAGGTTAAAAAGATTAAAGTGATATGATGACCAAAGGCTTCTAAGTAAATGATCACTTTATGGATAACTTTATAAAATTCTGTTGACAAAATTTGTCTTCATGTGTTCATAGTCCTTCACAACAGAATAATTACCCTGAAGTAGTTTTATCTTACAGTGTCATGATGCCTTTTTAACTTGTATTAACAGTCTATTTCAAGGAAATTCAATAATGATCCTACATCCTCACATTCATGGAACATCATTTTTTCATCAAATTTGTTCAAATAAATCGAGTCCTCAGAACAGGAATGACAATTGTGAGTTTGTTATTCTATTGCTAGACTTTTTATGTTTCTGGTTTTCCCTAAAATTCTGAGAACTCACGGTTCTCTGAAATGGAAAATCCAGCTCTGGAGAATGTATCAATGTACTCAAAGAATTTAGTGTAAATAATTGTGAGCATAATGATAAAGTTTGGTGATTGTCTATTATAACATCTATAAACCATTATTTTGTTTCAATATTCAGGTACATAGAAGAATGCAGTTTGTAGAACTTTGCTAATAGAGAATGTTTGTGGAGTTGATTAATTAGTATTCAAGAAGGACATAGAGATCTTTGGATAAAGAAAGGTCCAGATTACAGATTGATTACTTGTTAGCATATACTTGATAGGGTCAGTCTAGAAATGTTCCATTAGTCAAGAAACAAGAGACATGTTTAGGGATCAATGGAAGGGGATTAGATAGGAATATTGTCAATAACTTTTATTTAAAGAGATCATATTTTATTTTGCTTTCTGTATTCTAATTTAGTATGTGAGTATACATTTTTGTGTGTAAAGCATTTTTCTTATACATTACATCATATAAATCTGCTTGGGCATATTGACAACAGGAAAAGTCGGAACTTTGCAAAAGGTTAAATTCAAACGGAAGGATTCTCAAAATAATATAATAATTTCTGCTTGCAAATCTGGTGCACATACATATGTTTCTTAGGGTACAGCATGTTAAACAAGGCTATAAGAATAGTCACCAAAATCTGCCTATTTAACATATTCTATTTTATTTTATTGGCTGGTGCTTTTTTTGTTGTTGAATTGTTCTAGTTTAAATGTTTCAGATACAGTGTAAAATATATATGACTTTTACAAAGAGAAACAGATCATTCTTTTTTGGAATGATGGAAGACTGAAGTTAGTGGATTTTGTTTGTTTGTTTTTAATGAATGTTGAAGAAATATTTTCTCCATAACTGATCTTTGATGGCTGGCAGTTTCATTACTTCGAGACTTGCCAACAAAAGTGAAAATCAGACTATAATACAATGGAGATACTGTGCTGTATGGTGCAGAGGGAGCAGGCGGAGGTGTGGAGTGATTGAATACTTTGTGGAGTCAAGCTTGACCATCTTGGACAGTGACTGAGCAGTCCTGGTGCAGAGTAATTGGGTTGGAGAGACCTGTAGACAATATTTAGGAGAAGATTCCAGGAATTTAAATTGAGGAATTGGTTCTATTTTTATTTCACTTATGGATGCTTGGTTTTCTATTCTTTGTGTTATAAACAAGAGGCTGCAAATTTTCCCAATTAAAATAGAAGATGCTAAGACTGAGTCTTAGAATCTTATGAGGCACTAAATAATTGGAAGGTATGCAGGTGAGCCCTGCACACATTCACTCAGATGCCCAGATAGTTTGGCCTGTCACCTGCTAAATGCTGGGCTTTTAGGAAGACTGTAGATGTTTGACTGAAGACCTCAGTTTTCAGGTACATGCTGTCATTTTGTGTCCAAAGCTAAGGGTTAGCAGGTATCACTTTATATGTATATATTTTTTGCCTTGGGTATTTTTACTTCATCTATTGACTGAATTTCTTTTACTGGTGTTAATTATAATAGCTAAACCAGAGATTCTCAAGAATTTTGGCCTCAGGACCTCTTATATGACCCTAAAAATATTTGAAAACTTGAAAGAATTTTTATTTATGTGGGTTTTATCAAGTGGTATTTACTACATTAGGAATTAAATCTGGCAAATTTTAAAGTATTTATTAAGTTATTACAAAGTGACAATAATAAATCCATTACATGTTGTTTTAAAAAACATTCTTACCAACATACCTATATTGCCTGGAATAAAAATATTTAGTGAGAACAGTGGCATTGTTACACATTTATTACAAATCTCTTTTATGTCTGGTTTAATAAAAGAAAGCTTTTTCATTCCATCTATTGGGACATCCTATGTTGTGTGGCCCGAAATTGCCACCATATCCTCATGAAATAATGAGAATGAAAGAGGCAAGATAATGTTAGTATTATTATGATCTTAGTATTATAGTTTTGACCTCGAGTTCTCCTTTGAAAGGGTTTCAGAACCCCTGTTGGTTCCCAGACAGCACTTGGAGAACTTCTGAGATTAACGAAAGTGAAAAAAGTTATGATCAGGTCAGGTCCCCTGGTTCGGGATTGTATAAGGGTGAGAGTCTTCACCGTCTCTCGTTCTTCAGAAGTTAGCTTCATGATCTCCACTGCAGAGAGTCTTTCCCTGATAACTCTCTCTGAAGTAAGCATTACCCATGCTCAATATATGGAGCTTAATACCCTGTTTTATTTTACTTTATGGAACTTATTCCAATTTTAACTTTAGAAGTTACCTCATTTTTCCCCTTCATGTTGATTTGGCTGTTGCTGTCACTAGACTGTAAACTCTTTTAGTTTTCCTGTCTTATCCACTGTCGTATCCCTCATGTGTAGCACCGTGCCTAGAACAGAGTCAGTATTCAGTAATTCAATAGCTAGTTGCTAGCTTAAATAATGAATAAATTAGTAGCATTTTTTTCTTTTTTCACTTTTGTTTCGGTCCTTAGTTTTTATATGGAGATGAGCAGTGGACATAGGAAAACTGTAGTAAATACATTTTCATTTATTCATTCAAACAAACAAATGGTGTTTCTAGAGGACATTTTACATGCTGGTCAATTTTATAGGATAAAAAGATGAGTAAGATATAATCCATCCCCAGTTATATCTCTCTATAGTAAGGCACAGCAAGAAGGGAAACTTTAGCTAAATCTTAAATAGAGAATGTAGTTGCTATCAGGAGAGAGCAAGTCACAGTCTCCAAGAGGAGCGAAAGATTGGCATATGAAGGAATTGCAAGGAAGTCAGTATGGCTGAATCATTTAGACTGCCGACAGATTGCAGCAGGGAACTAGGAAGAAGAATGACATATGCGGCTAGAAAGGTATGTAGGCCACAAGGCCTCACCTGGGTTCTGTATTAAGGAGTTAGGACTTTATCCTAAAGGCACACCATTATGTGGATACATCCTATCCATCTACAGAGAAAGTTCCAGTTTCTCCACATCCTGGCCTACACTTGTTGGGCTCCGTTGTTTTCATAATAGCTATCCTGATGGGTGTGACGTGATAGCTTATTGTGGGTTTGGTTGACGTTTCCCTGGTGACTAGTGATGTTGAGCACCTTTTGTTGGCCTGCTGGATACTTGTGTATCATCTTTGCAGAAATGTCTGTCAAGTCCTTTGCTCATTTTTTAAACTGGGTTTGTTTGCCTTAAAAAAAATGTTCAAAAGTACAGAGCCCCTAATCATCCTCCTGCTATGCAGATACATAGCCAAGGAGGACTTAAAACTCTTAGCCGTATTTGCTCATAGATATGTAAACCTTAGTATTGTATAAGAGATACAATATAGAATGCCAATTTTTTAATTAAAAGAAGCCATTCTGCTTAACAAAACATCTGTGGGAAGTTACTTGATGCTACTAATTCAGAAGTAGGGACTGATTATCTTGCAAATACACATTTCTTATTAACATAGAGGCAAAAATTAAATCCAGAAACATACAAAAAGAGTAATTGACAAGTTAGAGTTTTCCAGCAATAATGTTGGTTTAAAATTTGAAAAATGAATCATTGAAATTCGTTTTATTTATAGAATAAAGGAGAAAATGTCTATGATCATCTCAGTAGATGTATTAATGACATTTGATAAATCCAACATTTATTCATAATAATAACTCAGTAAAGTAGGAATAGAAAAGAACTTTTAAAGTTTGATAATGAGTATCATAAAATATATATAAAAAAACAACTTTAGTTGAAATATTGAAAGTTTTTACCCTGAGTTCGGAAAAACTATAAAGATGTCAGTTTTCATCATTTTTGTTCAACATTTAACTGGAGTTCTTAGTCAGCAAGAAAAATAAAGGTAGGCGACTTGAAAAGAGAGGAGGAAACCATCTTCTTTGCAGATTGTGTAATCATGTACATAGAAAATCTAAAAATAGAGTCAATAAACTATTATATATTTATTAGAAATAAATTATTAGATATTGAAATAAAATACATGTATAATAGTTTAAGAATTTAGTATCTAGGGATACATTTAACAAACAATGAACAAAATTTCTGCACAGATAACCAAAAAAGTTACCGAGGCAATTTAAAATACCTAAATATATAAAAAGGCACACCATTTTTAAGGATTAGAAGACTTGTTATTGTTAAAATGTGAATCCAGTCTAAAATTATGTAAGACTCAATGAAATCCAGTTCAAATTCCATGTATTTTTTTGTGAGAATTAACAACCCAATTCTAAAATTTATATGGATGTGCGAATGGCCAAAATTAGCAAAGGTAATCTAAAGAAAAAGAAGAAAGAGTTTTTATACAGACATTTATTAAGACTACATTAATTAAAATAGTATTATTGCAAAGGTGGACAAATGGAAAGAATAGAGTCCAGAGACAAATTCACATAAATAGGGATTTACAAGTGTGCTACTTCAATACAAGATTCTTTTTTAAAAAGCCCTAAATCAATTTTATATCCTTAAAACTAAACTTCTCAGATGACATAGCAGAGGTGTTTTACATTTTTTTCATTTAAACTTGCAGTTAGGCAGTTTTCTTAAATAGAATACAAAGAACACTAGCCATAGGAGAAAAGATTTATCAAGTGATTAGGCTAGCGAGAGAGTAGAAGAAGATATTTGCTATAATTATATAATATAATAATAAAAACTCATATTTTGTATATCAATAGGAAAAACAGACAACATAATATAAATGAGCAGTAATTTGAACAAGTATTTTATGAAACAAAGTATCTAAAGATCAATAAACCTGTGGAAATGCATGTAGAGCCACAGAGATACCATTGCATAGTCACAAGGGCGACTAAACTAAAGCCAGACCAAAATACTCCAGAATACCTAACAGAAATGCTACACACATGCACCAAAACAGGCATGAGAATGTTCATAACAAGCCCAAATTGGGAATAAATCCAAATGTCTATTAAAAATGAAAGGATCAATCAATCGTGATACACTAGTACAAGGGAGTACTACACAGCACCGAGGGTGAGTGAATGACAGCTGTCTGCAGCAACACGGCTGAACCTCACCGGGAAAAGACCGCACGAAAGAAGACATATGAGGGTGAATGCACACCGTATCACACACTCATAAAAAGTAAAACACAGGCACACTGATCTTTGGTAATGGATTCCAGAGCTCCTTTGCTGTGCAGTGGAAACAGAGGATATGAAGGAGGCTTTCGGTTTGCTAGTAATACTCTGTATCTGGATTGCAGGGGGGTTATGTTTCCTTGTAAAGTTCATTAAAATGTTTATTTCAGATTTGCATACTTTATGGTATGTATGTTATACTGCAATAAAAGTAAAACAACTGTTGTTTTCCAGCTAGAATGTGGGCCTATATTTAGGACTCCCTCTTGTACTACTAATTTGCCATATCACTCTTTGTCTCAGACATACTTTTTATTAAACATGCATATACTGAGTAATGTAATTAATACCTAATTTTCTTATGACAGAGCAGCCGGTGCAGAAAAGAGTGTCAGAATGCCAGGCTCTGCCAAGGTTGGTAGCAGACCGTGAGATACTTGGATCAGTGTGAATGGTGTTTGTCAGACAGTTTGTTGAGAGTATCTGTTGATAATTCTGCTGTTGCTTCCCGTTCAGCTGAACAACATTGACACAGAAGAGCTAATGAAAGTGTATCTGTAAACATGCCAGAGGTGGGCAACAGTGCAAGTAAGACTATTAAGCAGGTTTTTAAAATACATGGTTGACAATGGCCTGAGGTGCCTTCTAGGGATAAGCTTGCAGGTGGGGAAAGAGAGGGTAAAGATCAGCCTGCGCCCAGCATTGGCGGAAGCCCTCAGACAGATAAACATCCCTGCAGACAGGAAGATAGGCTACAGTGGTGTGGCCTAGTACCCAGAAGAAACAATGTTCAAAGGCATGTGATGAGTTCAGGGAGGTTGAAGTGAATGGATAATCCATTCATTTATTCAACAAATATTTATTCAGTGTCTGCTCTTGAACAAGGACTATTTTAGGCACTGTTAATGATTGAACGAATACCAGGTAGGGGCCACAACATCACAGGGGAGTGACACAGAAGGTACTGATTCGCTTCACATTCCCATTTCCAGCAATGCATTTCCTGTGCTAATTAGGGTATATCTATATTTACGTTAAACAGCAGTCTTTCTTTGTAAACATCATATGGCTGACTTGTACAGAAGACACAGTAAAGGAATGAGGGAGTCTTGATAGATTCATCCACATTCTTATCTGGTTCCTCTGTAGGTGACACTATGCATTTGTAAAATTTTGGACAATAAATAGTGGCCTTGAGTTGGAGTAAAATGCATCAGCTTCTAAGCGACCTGCGCCAGTGTGAACTGAATGCAGGATTTGCCTATAAAACACGAAATGAATTAGTCAACAATTCTGTGTTAAATGGCCTTTTTTGGAATCTTTACATTTGAGGGTTTTTTTTTCTTTTCAAGATTTTATTTCCCTCCCCCTGCTAGGAGACTTATGAAACTGAAATGTCAAGTGAGGGTTGCTTTATATCATGTTCTGTCAATCAAAGGAAGGGAAGCTTTATGCATCTGTTGCTAGTATATTGGCACTTTTGAAGAGTGTTTCGGTGGGAGCGAGAATAAATAAAGATCCTTCAGGCACTTTCTCATTTATGGATGAGGAATCAAAGCAGTCTGAAACTTCATTTTCAGCCTGATACCCTGAAGATTGTTGGCTGATAATTCTTGATGGAACAGCTTATCTTGGAGGATTAGGGAGAACATGGCCTTCCTATTACTTCTGGCTTCAGCCTATTCAGCTGGGTAGACTTTGTCACACAGTATCTGGGCCTTTACATATGTCACTAATCTTATCTATATCTTTTCAGCTCCTTCTGTTGGAGCTGTGGTTTCCCAAGCCTAAACCTCCCATTTCTTCATTATACCATCTGTGTAGGCATTAGCCTTCACTAACAGCCTTTCTACACCATGTAATTCAGTAATGGCGAGTTTTGCAAGCGTGCTGCTTTCGTGAGCAGGTTGGGGAAGCATTTTATCCCAAATCTTAAGACTCTCTCATCAGTTATATTAAAAAGCTCCCTGAAGTCCCCAAACACACTCATTTTTCCCCCTTTCCTCAAATCCTCTTAACAAAATGAAATAATCTCCACAGTACATTATCTTTGCAGCTGTTAAAAGATAAGGGTGCCTCCCTGGTGTGCCAATGTGTCTGTGCGAGGCTGTCACTTCCTTCCCACAGGTATGAGACAGTCATTCTCCCATGGAACAAATACTGAATCCCTTGCGTGTGCAAGACATGATTTCAAAACTGACTCTGTCCTCAAGATGGCTGCAGTCTGGTGGGGGAAACATGGACACACGAATAACTAGCAAGATAAAAATCACACAGACCCCAGGAAGGTACATAAAGTGCCTGGGGAGTTTATAAAGGGCAGATAAGTGAGAGGAAGAAGCTAAGAGAGTTAGGTAAAGGAGGTGGCATTTAAAAACAACAAAGGTTTGAACTGTTTCAATGGGGTTTGGAAATGATTCCAATATCCATTTTTCAGTTACTTTCAGAATAAGGGGTATAATTCAAAAGTGGTTATTGTGTTAATGACTGAGGTTGTAAAAGAGCTGTATCAAAGACTGCTCTTTGCCCATAAAATATTTATGTTCCACTTGCTTTCAAATTAACCTCACATTTATCTGGGCATACTTCTCTCTGAATATAGACCACATTGTTGGTTTCCCTTGCAGCTGTGTGTGGCCATTTGACTGAGTTCTCCTATCAGTGAGATGCAAATGGAGGAAATCATCTTTAGAGGCAGAGGGTGAGTGCTTTTTTTCTTCTTCCCTTCTGGTTCTTGGAATGTGGATATGAGGGCTGGATCTCCAGCAGTCATTTGGAACATGAGGATGGTCGCACCCTGAGGGTGGTAGAGTGAGAAGATGGAAGAGGCCTGGGTCTCTGACCATGGAGACTCTGCCCTGCTGATCCACAGTCTGTTTTTACACAAGAGAGAAGTAGATTTCTGTCTTATTTTAGGGATGATTTTTTTTTTTGTATTGGTTTATCCTGATCAAAATAATCTATACCAAACTGCTAAAGTCCGGGTCTTATAAGCACCTATCATGTAATGATACCTGATAAGATTTCTTTCTGGTTTCCCCATTACATGTTAAAATGACATGATGCATCAGCCATAAAATATTTAAGTGCTTGCAAGGTTCAGGGCACTTTTCTAGGCAAAAAGAACAAACACAATGGGGGCTGATCCTGGCCTCGTGAAACTTAGATTCTACTTGGGGGTTTAAAACATGCTTGCTAAAGGAGAATTACTCAAATGCAGGTATTAAACACAGAACCTAAGGAGGAGTACAACCCATGACATCACGGAGTTGAGAGGAGGCAGAAAACTCTTGAAGCTCGGGAGGTAGGGCTGCGGGGTAAAATGTAGGGCACCCAGTTGGAACTGGATTTTGGATTTAGAAAAGAATAATTTTTAGTATATTTTATATATTTATTTATATATACTGAATATATATATATATATATACACACACAAGATAAATATATTCAGTATATATACTCTAAATATCACATTGGGCACATTTACACTTAAAAAATTATTTGCTTATTTAAAAATTCAAATCCCAAATTTAAACTAAAATCTAAATTTGAATTGTCTAGAATATTGCATGAGATATACTGTAAATTATTATTTTTCTGAGGTTCAGATTTAATCAGGGCATCCTGTATTTTCACTCACCTAATCTGGCAACCCTTAGCTTCTAGCTTCCGCGCTGTCTTCCCAGAGGAGGTGGGGACTACAGTGGAATCAGTGGGGAGCCAGGGACAGGGCCATGCTCTCTAAAGTATGGTGCACCACCCCAGGCCAGAGCCCAGACCAGAGCATCAGTGAAACATGATCTTATTTTCCTACAATGGCAAATTTACTCAGAAAAGAGAAAGAAAGAAAGAAAGAAAGAAAGAAAGAAAGAAAGAAAGAAAGAAAGAAAGAAAGAAAGAAAGAAAGGTAAATATAAAATAATATTATTCCCTACATTAAGCAGAATACAAAATTTGCATAAATTGTAATTTAAAGCAGGGCTTCTCAACATCAACACTTTGGACTTTTGGATGGATGGACAATTTCCTGTTGCAGGGAACTGTCCTGTGCACGACACGGTGGTTATACATTGCCGGCCTCGACCCGCCAGATGCTGCTCTTCACAGCTGTGACAACCAAAAATGTTTCCAGACATTGTCAAATGTCCTCTGGGGGTATGAGTCAGAGTCCCACAGTGTTGAAAACCACGGACACTTCCAAAAAAATTTGTGGTTGTGATGGACTACTTGGGGCATTGTCTCCAAAGTGTCAATGACACACATTAGGTCTCCTGATCACTGAGGTTCTTCTGTGGACAATTTACAGATATACTCAAAAAGGTCATTTCTGATGGAGAGAGAGAGAAGCACCTGAATGCCAATGTAAGTCAGGATGTTACTTTTCTTTCTAATTTATTAGTTTTTTTCCTCTAATTTCCCAGACTGTACACTCCCTGAGGCAAGCACAATTCGTTTCCCAAAGCTCCTAACGCCTAGCACATGACTGATACTCCCTCAGTGTGAACTGAATTATAGAATAACTTTTTAGCTCTTGTTTTGAAAATCCTGGAGATCAATGAATGAGAGAGGCAGGGAGAACACCCTTTAAAATGACCTCAGGTAAATTGTTAGGTGTGGGCAGCACAGTCAATACCAGCAACATAGAGGATTAATTTCAACAGTAGGACTTTAACATTAAGCAACCTTGCAAATAGATTTCCCAGACGCTTGCTGTTTGGAGTCGCGGACACTGTCTGCTTATTTCCACAAGGAAATTTCTTGCCTCTCTCTACCTAGTGAGGAGCAATATTCCCTCTAAGCTTTGTGCCACTGTGGCCGCACCAGCCCTCAATTACCACGGCCTAAGGCCTCTGTTTGTAATATGCTGCCCACTCTGCTCGCCTGGCAACAAACACACCTCAAATGAAAATAAGCCTCTAGGTTAGTGCAGCACGCTGATAAGAAAACAGCCAAGCTTTCAGCTCCAGGGCTGTACAACCAATTCCTCCATGGTGACAGGAGAATCCAAGAGAAGGATGATGTTTATAAGAAGTGAGAAGATCCATGCAGGAGCAACCTGAGTGGTGAAGAAAGATTAAGCCACTGTGTGTGCACTTACTCGTGAGTGTGTGCGTATGTGTGTGCATATGTATGTGTATGTAGAACTGTTCTCACATTGAGAGATCCGTGCAGCCACAAGATTTTTTTTTCCTTTAGACTTAGTTTAGTTAAGAGCTGTTCCCATAAAGGTCATGGGCACAGAGAATGGATTTCACAGGCATGAGATGTTGTGCCTGAAAGCAGTTCCTTGGGCTGGGATGGTTCTCTCATTCTTTCCTCCTTCCTGTTTGTTTCTCAAGTCTGTCCCCATGCTTATTTTCAGCTCCTCCTTTGGCCATCCTCTCTTTCTTAGGCAGGCTGACAGGATGTTTTTGCTGGCCTGGACCGCTGCAGCCTCATGTCCTTAGTTTTTGCTGTCTTCAATTCCTCAGCGGCTGTGACACTGAGAGCAGGTCCTTGGGAATGGGGAACATCAGACAATACCTTTTCAGAACCACTGAAATGAGGGAAGACAGATACCTGGCTCTCTTTATGTCCCAGACCCACAGTAAACACTGCTCACAATTTTTCCAAACACAATTTCTTTACCAACCAGTCCAATCCAGTCGGAGTTGGCACCCAAGATCAAACTCCTTTGTAATCTCTGTTTGAGGTCAGAAGAAATGGGAAGGAGTGGGAAGAGGGGAAGAAGTCACCCCGCATGTGAGGGGTGGGTGGAACAAGGGGCTTCAACCCTGAGGCTAACAGGGCAAAGCATGTAGAAACCTCTAGCTATGAAGGAAGTAGACCTCAGAAATTGTCGGCAGATGAGCGCCTGTGATTGTTGGTATGAATTTGGCTGTGTGAGTACTTGTGTTGTTCCGTGTGATGAGGATAAAACTATAGAAAATATTAGCAAAGGTGATAAATACTGACATGGTTGTAAATAAGGGTAAACTAATAAAGAAAAGATAAATTGTGAAACCTTGGCTTTGCTACATATGATTAGTAATAACTATAGCCATGTATATGAACTGTTTACAGTCCTAGTTTTTTTCCTGGCCGCATGACAAATAAGCATATTATTGATGGTGTAATACATTAACTTTGTTGTACATTTTATTTGATGACAACATTGAACTCACACAATACATGATCTCAAAAATCAGAAACAAAAGACAGTTATTGTTCTCTATTTTGCTAGAGACAAAGCTTTGCTTACCTAGCTTCCTGGGGTATTACCATCTGCTCAGAGAACATGGCCGCCGACTTATAAGGTAGAAGAGACTATGACACATTATAATACATTTCTCATAAAACTAGGGAACAGAAGATGAAAAACCTAATTTTCTGCAGTTGGAATCTAGCCTCCAATTGTTACTGGTGAAGTACTCGCTATGAGTCTGTCCCCTCATTTTTTACTGAAATTTATTTTAAATTTATTCAGATTTTCCTTGGTCCTTTCACAGTGGGGCACTGATAACATATTTTGGCTGACTCCCTGTGATGCAAAAACATTGGGTCTAGTTTTCTCCACTCCAGGAGGATACAACAGGACTGGGAGCTGTGGGAGAAAAGCAGGCATTGTCGCTGGCACGGCTTCTTTCTTTCCCACAGGGATAATAGACGGTTTAGGTCATACAAGCTTCAATGCATGAACATTCCTCTTTCTTATTTCTATTTCTTTTTCTTTCTCTCTGATTTAGATTCTCATTTTATTTCTTTCTTCTTCTTCTTTTTTTTTACTGGAAGTTTTCTTTAACTCCTTCTGCAGCATCTAATGTTTATATTCATTAACCCAGTATTCCCAAAGCCTACTGACCTCAGACACGTGCCAGACATGGAAAGCACCATAGTGCATAAGATATGGTCCTGGCCTTCAGAAAAGTTATGGTCAAATTAGAAAATGGAAGTGTTTATTGATACTTTCCACGTTACACAGTATGTGGTAAAATAAAGGACTTTGCAGAAATTTCTTCCTACTCCAACTTGGCTTTTAGCCCGATTTGCTATAAGATGCTGCCTCTTCTGTGAATGGACAGCACCTGTCGGTGCCATATTCAAGTCATCACTCCACTTCCTCTTTGTTAAGGGAGTCCCAGTTTTGTCTGGAGAAATATGTTAAATGATTACTATGGACTGAATGTGTCCTGCTCAAATCTATTATGCTGAAGCTTAAATTCCAGTGTGATGGTATTTGAAGGTAGTCCTTTGGGAAGTCATGAGGATGGAGCCCTCACAAACGGGACTAGGGCCCTTATGAGAAGAAACACAACAGAGATGATTGCTCTCTACTCTCTATCATCTGAGGACACAGAAGAAGATGAATATCTGCAAACCAGGAAGAGGGTTCTCCCCAGACACTGGATCTGCTGGTGCCTTGATCTTGGACTTCGTAGCCTCCCCACCTGTGAGAAGTAAATTTCTGCTATTTATGCCACCTAGTCTGTCGTATTCTGCTGTCATAGCCCAACATGACTAAAACAAATGATCTGAGCCAATAATGACTGCATTTTCCTTTGCAGTGCAAAGATGTGGCCATGTGACCCAATTTCAGCCAATGTGTAGTCTGCTGAAGAGCTTCTGGGAGAGCATTTGCTTCCTGATGAAAAATTCCTAATATGGGGGAGAGTTTATTGGTGAAGAGCCTTCTCCTCCTTTATGCTGGGGATGCTATTAGGAGGACAGGATGCTTGGAGCCACAACAGCACTCTTAGCACTATGAAGCATCAAACAAAAACACAGGAAGCCAACATGCTGGCAATGAAGGAGCAAAAGGATGGAATGAGTCTGGCTCACCGATGACATTGTTAAACTTCTGAATGGACTGTGGAATCTCCACATTCAGATATCTTGTTAATCATCCTATAAATATTCCTTATAGTCCAATCTGATGTTGGTCAGCTTTTTGGGTTCCATGTAGCCCAGAGCACTCCAAACTAATAGAGTCTGGAATCCTCTTGGTAATGAACTTTAGTGACACTGTGTTGTTAATTAAATATTATCCAAACAAGTCAGCCACTTTATCCGTTTTCATTGCTCTAGAGGAAATCTCCAAACTATGCCCCATGGGCCCACTGCCTGCTATAGATGATGTGCGACTTAGATTTTTCTTTTACTTTTTAAATAATTGAAATAAAGATAAAAGCAAGAACAGTATTTTAGTGTGTGAAAATTATATGAAATTCAAATGTCAGTGTCCATCAGTCAAGTTTTCTGTGAATTAAGCCACCCTCATTTATTTACATATGTTCCATGGCTGCTTTCATGCAGAGTTGAGTATTTGAGGAGAACAGATGGGCCACAGAGCCTAAAATATTTACTCTCTGGCCCTTTACAAGAAAATTTGCAGATCACTGCTCTGCCACACGATCTTCACTCATGGCAGTGTGGTCCTGACTGTGTTTTTTGTACTGTGTCGCTCTCTCTTCCCATGCACATGACCTTGTGGTTTCCTCAGTTGGAATTATTCTTTCTCTATTCTCTCGAAAAATTCCACACTCGCTTATTATTATCTTGAATTTATAAACCACTTTCCAAATCTTAGTTCTTTGATTTTCACAAGAACTTCTTTGAGAAGGTAAAGCAGAGGTTATTACTACTATTTTATGGAACAAACTGATGCCAGAATGTAATTCAGTGTGAAGGATTTTGGAGTTAGATTGATCTAACTCTTGTGTTCAAAATTTCACTCAGTGGCTATGTGACTTAATTTCCCTGAGCCTCAGATTTTCATCTTTCAAATATGGATAAAATACTAACATGTTCTATGTTAAACAATTATGTGGCTGACACAAGTTTCCAGGTCTAAAGACAGCTAAGGCTAGAAGTTAGAATCCAGCTGATAATCTCAAGCTCTGTATGAATTTGCAGTTGGCTCTGAGAAATAGAATTAGGAAGATAAATGTTTGTTCGAAGAGGAATAGGAAAATATGTTGAAATTTCCATTTCTTAGACTGGAACTAATAAATTAGAAAGTTAACCTACTTGCCTAGGAAAATAGCACCTTAAGAAAAGGAGAAAAAGGAGAGGAGAGAGGGAATACAGTGTTCTCTTTGATCCAAAGTGTACATGCCTCATATCAATCAGTCAGTGGTCTTTCAAAATGGGGCGCATGCAAGACCCTCCCCACTTCCAGTATTCCATCGTATGCAGTATTCTAGTTAAAAATACTGCAAAATAAAAGACCTGATTCTTTCACTGAACTCCTTGGTCCTGAAACCTCCTTTTTCTTGCCCGAACGACCTTTTTCTCAGCCACTGGCTCTCTCCTAACTCCCACAGCATATTTTGAAATTGCATATTTCAATCACCTATATGTGCGAACCGAAGCTGAGTAATGAGTGTCTGGAAGGTTTGCACAAGGTTATTAAAAGTTTCTTAATCTGCCACCAACTTCTCTTTTAATATTGTTTGTAGATTTCCTAAAGCACAGAAATAAATTCCCTTGACCCTTTTACTCATTAACTTTGAGAGTATGGCAGAAAATCAAAGGTACAAGGCTGTTAGGGTATTTGGTCCCTTTTAATAACCTCATGACTGTAGCATTGGAAAGATAAGGCTGCCTTGATCAAAAAGACAAGAAAAAGCAACTCCAGTAACACATACATCATTATGCAAATAGTGGTTTTAAAATCACTGTCTCTCAATTCATTTTCCTAACAGTATCTTTTAATTAAGAAGGATTTTTATTTTAAAAAAAGAGGATAGAGAAAATGGCAGCTTTACAATGTCTTTGTACTAGTAGGGGCTTTGAGTTGACAACCTGAGAGAGGATGACAAAGGATGGGTTCATCTTAAAGTGTAGGTATAGCAAGCACAGTTTTTACTTAGATTGTTTCTGTTATATGAAGAAACAGGAAGAAGTGAACATTAAGGCAAAAGAACAGGGTTTCTAAATTTCACCATTCATTAAGTCATTTAATTTCTTTGGGATCTGATTTCCTCATTTATAAATGGGAAATTACAACACCCCAAGTAAAAATAGTATCCATCTTTGCTTGAAAGATACCTACTGTATACTTTAAAAATTCAATCCTAAGGCTTTGAGCTTCCACCCACTTTTACAGGAGGAAAGTGAAGCTTAGAGAATTGAGCTATTGAGTCCAAGTTTACTTGGTCAGTAAGAGCCAGGGTCAAGGCAAAAACTCCTGTGCCCATCCAACAGGGCTGCGGCGAGGGTCTGGTGGGAAACTGTCTCCCCCAAAACTGTGCTTTTCCAAACTGAAACTGCCAGTTTGTCGAGCCTTTTTCAGAAGCACCCTCCAGAGGATTTTGCCTAGGATGTTCAAAGAGGAGGTGGTTCAAAAGGACGTTCTAAACACATTCATATTTGGGAGAGTGAGAGAGGGAGGTCTGTGTGTTCTTTCCAATGTGTAAGTAATAAAGAATAAATAGAACATGTCCTTTTGGTTTGTTTAGTTTTCAAATCATTCCAACGTAATTTGCAGTAGAAACTGCTTTCATTTTTAAGTGATCAAAGCAGTGCGTGATCCAATCGGGTCAACAACTGCAACAAGCCAGAACAATGCAAACACGTCTAAGCTCCCTGTTTACCAAAGATGTCCACGGCAGATAATGTTGTGCGTGTCCCAGGATATTTAAAGAAAAATAAATACATACTGAGGAAACCAGTTGAAGATGACGTGAGGCCAGTGAACATCCGAGATGAGCAATTGTCATTTTACTCCACTCGTATTTTTTTTAAATTACACTTGAGAGGAGCAGTGGATATTTATTCTTTCTTTTTTCCTTTCCTCCTCTGGAATTTCTCTTCCTTTTCCCCAAAGGGCAGTTTGCTGCTGAAGAACCTAATTTCCTTTGAGTCATGGAGGCCTTTCACGGCCCTTGCAGGAAACTCCTGCACATTAACAAAATGCGCTGGCTTCTTACGGGTCCATTTGGGTGTCGGCAGGGCAATGGGACTCAGCCAAAAGGTTAAGCAGGCCACCAGGAGCTCAGCTCTAAGTGTTTTATTTCTTAGTCACACCAAATCCACTGGTGCTGCCCTGGGACAAGGATAATGACTGCAGTGTGCGTGGTGGCCAAGTGCGAACAGTGCTGCCCTGTGACGAGCACAAGTCAAAATTAACTTTGAGGGCACAGTATGATTTGGAATTTTTAGTCCAACCTTTTTGAGCAGTTGCATTTTTGCATTCTCGCTTGTCCCTTTTAAAAATATTTCAGTTCATAGGGAGCTTATAGTCATGGAATGTTTAGACCTAAAAAGCCATGAGCAATTGCTTGCAGGGGTGCCCAGGCTTTTGGCATCTGTAGGCCACACTGGAAGAAGAACAGCTGTCTTGGGCCACACATTAAATACATTGTGACATGTAATCACAAAGAAAAATCTTATAATGTTTTAAGTAAATTTACAATTTTGTGTTGGGCCTCATCCATAGCCATCCTGGGCTGCATGCGGCCTGCAGGCTGCAGGTTGGACAGCCCTAGTAGAGCCAGTGGGTGTAAAAGGCCAGTATAATGCCTACCACACAGTAGGCCCTCAGGAGTGGTCACCACTGTCATGATGAGCGACACTGGTCCCTTCTATTTACACAGAGGAACTGAGGCTGAAAAAGTTGAGTGGTTGGCCAAGGTTACAAGCTGATGCTGTGTCTTCACAAGGACATCCCATTCCCTACTACGTTTCTTACCCATAGATCTTTGACTTTAAAGCTGTGCTCTGTAGATGTCATAAAGGAATCAATTTGCGAGTGAAATCCCTGGGAAAGATGAGTCAGAGAGACTATCACTGATTCCCACCCTTGACTGCTTTGAAACCTTGTTAAAGGTGCCCATTAGCAAATACTCTCGAGAAGTAAGAGAGAACTGGTAGTTTGGGCCATAGGGACTGGAATCTGATCTGATTCTCAATACTGCCACTTGCTGCTAGCTTGGTAACCTCTGGCAGGTTGTTGAACTTTTCTTGGCCTCTGACTACCCCTGTGTAAAGTGGAAAAATAAAATACATTACAGGGTTGGTGGGAGCATTAAATGAGATAATACAGAGAGCACTTTACATGGTATGTGAAAAGCAGTAAAGTGCTAATCAATGGTAATTGCCATCAGTATTAGTTCTGTTGTTATTTTAGTCATTGTTGTAGAATAATGTTGGTTAAGGTGGGTTTTCCCAGGGTTTGGCTGGGTAAGTACCAAGATCACTTCTCCATAGGGTATTTCACCTACAATCTGGTTCAGGGCATCCATTTATTCATGGCTGTCAGACTACCCAGTGAGCAGCAGGAAATATTTTTGAATGTGTCCAAAGCAGTTAAACAAATGAAACCAAGAGAGAAATCAAGAATATATAATTTGGTCAAGCAATGGCATGGAAGTATCCAGAAATAGGAGGAATTGTTTTCCGTGTAGTTAGTGGCAGATTGAGATGGTGAATCCAAAGTTGATGTTTCTATTATTTAAGGCTCTCTCTATTGTAAAGTTTTTGGTTTTTGTTTTTCTCAGAGGACTATGTGGTAGAATTTATTGGCTCATGTAACTGAGGAGTCCAAGATTGAGGCACGACTGCTTCTCAGTGATCAAATGATTCCATTACATCCTGAATTCTTTCTTTCCAGCTCTCAGTTTATTTTATTCTGTATATTGGTTTCTGCTTTATGCATCCTGTTTACAGAAGCTCAGGCTAACATGCTCATAGCCCCAAGTCCAGCAGAAATAAAGAGTGTCTCTCTTCTGTTTGTTTCAGCAAAATCCCGGCATTGGTTTGTCTCTGACTGGGGCATGTGCCTATTGCTGATCCATTTACTGAGGTCCAGGGAAATCAAGCCTGTCATCAGCCAGGTCTATGTTTCCTGCCTTCCCCTAGAGCCAGATACGGTATTGGCCCACATGGACCAAGCCTGTAAGAAATGTGCTTCCCCAAGGAAAATGTAGGTTCTGTTTTGAAAAGCTATTTTCTGGACGGACAAAAATAACACATGTCCACTCCAGCATCCAAGTTGGGGGAAGATGTATCTTATGGGCATATCCCAAATGGGTATTGTGTCTACATATTTTGTTTCCATTCATAGTCATCCTTCCATCTTTAAATAAATGAGATTTTAGTTTTCCTACCTCTACAGTTCCTTAATCTTTCCAATTGTCAGGACTTTAGCATCCATTGCTGAAACCATCATGGTGTCAACTGTTTATAAGAGAGCTGGTATGAGGAGGGGCGCTACCCAGTGAATCCATCTGGCCATTAAACATCCTTATCTCATGTTGTCTTCATTATATATAATGTTGGAGCTTTAGGGACCCCCCAAATAGTAACCTTCCCTACCCAAGTTTAGAATAAACTGAGAGAGATTCAGGATTCAATAAGAAGGAGGTTTAAATTTCCCTTCTTTTAAATTGATAAGGTTTAGGGAATGCAGACATATAGGCTTGCTGTCATGCCCCTGAATTGAATGAATACTCCCAAACTGTAGGTCTGCCCACTGGGTGACAGAACCTGCCCCGCTAAACTTACCCTATGGAACAGTGCAGTCTAATGGAAATGTGTGTTCCCTATAAGCCGGGAAACCAGAAAAAGAAAGAGAAAGGGCAAGGGACTGATTTAAGAATCCTCAACCATTCCTAAATTTAACACGAGTCGAACTCACTCTAGAGCAGGGTTACTCAGACTGAACACAATTGACATGTTGGGCTAGATAATTCTTTGTTATAAGGCAGTGATTTTCAACCCTTTTTATCTCATGGCACACATAAACTAATTATTAAAACATATTTTTTTGCTGATCTGACAAAAAATAGGTATAATTTTGATTCACTCACATAGGATGGTTATTGTGTTGGCTGTTGTCATTTTTTTTTTTAATTCGGCAATCTAAGAGAAAAGAGGCCAGTGTCCCTAACTAAATAGTCAGGTATTGAATGATTTTTTAAAATCTTTTTTTTATTGATTGATTTTAGAGAGAGAGAGAAACATTGATTTGTTGTTCCGCTTATTTACGCATTCATTGGTTGATTCTTGTATGTGCCCTGACCAGGGATTGAACCTGCAACCTTGGTGTGTTGGGATGAAGCTCTAACCCACTGAGCTACCTGGCCAGGAGAGGTATTGAATGTTCAAAAAATTTTTTGCACACTACTTGAAATTCACTGTTGTAAGCAGTTGTTTTGTGCATTATAAGATGTTTTAGGAGCATCCAAGAAAGAAGGAAGGTAGGAAAGAAGGAAGGAAGGGAAAAGAAATAAATAATGGATTGTTGAACAACAATTAAGAGTTTAGGAAACTAAGTGCAATATTTATTCGGCAGTGACTTAAGTAAACAAAATAAACAAGACCATGATAAATTCTATACGGAAACCAGAAAATTAGATTCATGAAACTGTTCAGAAAAATGTGCCAGCCACTGCCAAAATTACTGGGTAAGCTCTAAATGTCACAATTTGAAACAATGTTTAATTTCATATGAAGATATGTCCAAGAAATGTATGACTCTCAACAGGAATATCTGTACTAGTATTTCGGAGTTCACAAGTTTGGGATTCCAAATATCTCAGTCAGTGTCTCTCATAAACATCAAGTGCCTGCTCTAATTACATGTAATTAACCACTGTATTTTTGTGAATTTATTATTTAGATCTGCAACACTGCTGTTATTTTACCTTCACCTTTATTCATGTTGCCTTTTAATCAAGTTTCAAAGCATTTCACAAGATCACAGCTGATTAAAATCCAATAAAACTAGTATCGGGAAAAAGTCTAGGATAAAAGTGATACCATATAATTCCAGTTGTCAACAATGTATTTTTTTAAGACAGCAAATTATTCTGAGGTTTGTTCCTCCTGGCAACTCCTGAAGAATCTGGAAAGCCCAGCAAGAATGAAAACTTTTGTTCTTCCCAGGAAAACACTGGCGCCGTCTTTGGGTGCCACCTGAAGGAAGGCGACTGCCTAGGGCTCCCGTTACCTTTTCTCTTTCATCTACAAGCTCCTAACGCTCCACTTTCCAGACTTTCTCACTATTTGGAATGGGTACTATGGATCTGGTAAAAATAATAATTATACCACATATTTCCAATGAGGTATTACCTTTTCAAAGTGCTCTTGTGTCTATTTGAGCTTTCAGATAATCATGAAAGGGAGTTATTAATCTTATTTTGTATATGCAGAAATAAACTCAGAGTTTTAAAATTTACTCAGGTGCTCCCAAGGCCTGTTGCTTATATCAGCATTTCAATAAACAGTTTTGAGTACCTCAACCACTTCCTGTGATGCATATTTAAGTTCTATGGCAACCTGGGTCTTTCATGGTTTAGAGCATTGGCTAAGTGCTCAGTGGTGAGGCCCAAGGTGAGGGTGCAATGAGTGAAGTAAGAGCTATCTCAAGACAGCTAGTTGTAAGGAAATATTGTTTTCATATACATTCATACATTTAATCATTCTTTCACTCAGTAAATATTTACCCACATACACCATGTATCAGAAACCTTCTACAAATCTCAACAATGCATCATCAATCACTTCAGCCTCTTTATGAACAGCAGAAAATAATTTCACCTTATAGTCTGAGTGTGTGATAATCAGAAGTAGGTAGCTAACTTTGCAGCTCATAATATCAGAAAGTCTCACAGGGCACATACATCAGGAGCCTAATTGTATGCGCACCTAAGGCAGTGTAGAAATATATTACAGATTGTATGTTGGTTGGTTTTCTCAGCCATACTCCAATCAAAGAGCAGCAGTGATTGTCTACAGTATCATAAACGACTCTATGGAATGATGTTATATTTGCCAAAAGGATATTTAATGCACTGGTGAAGCAATTGGAAATGTATACACATTTCCAATGATGTTAAAAACGCACAAATATCTCCACTTGTTTCGTTTTAACTTCTGGAATTTAGCCTCAGAAAATAATTCTACACGTCGAAAAATCTGTTTACATGTGATGTTAAATTCTTAATTATTTATTACAGTGAAAAATTTCTTACAACCTAGCTCTCCAACAATAAGGAAATGGTTAAACCATTGTTTTCCAAAGTGTACTCTGGGGAACACCAATGTTGTGGAATGCTCTATGGTGAAATGGTTCCATGTTTAATTAAGTTTGAGAAATGAGCACGCTAAGCTCCTCTCCTGGAGTGTCCCAGAGCATAACAGTATAGGGGGGATGTTATTAAGGAACATCTTTAACTTTTACAACCAGGTGTATTTCAATCTATTTATTTTTGGACCCCACTTATTGAAATAACATATTTTAATTTTCTATGGATTTAATGCTAGCTTAAATGAACTATAATCCACTAAGAAATAATATGCAGTCATTAAATTTTATTTTGAAAGCAAACAATAATGCGAGAATGATGAAAACATAATTTTACAGAGAAAAGATAGGATAGAAAATTTGCATATATATCAAGTGTATATAAATATATGGTATTTCTGATATATATGTGAATGATTACAATATAATGTAAAAATGTGAAGTAAACAGAAAAGAACAAAAAAGGCAAAAGGCCATACCAACATTCTTAAGGTGGTCAGAGAGTTATGTTATAGATACTTTCTGGTTCTCATTTCACTCCTTTCCAAATTTTTAGCAACATAGATATATTACTTTTGTGATAAAAACTTTCTTTGAGACTCACAAATAACGGAAAATATGCAGCTACAAGAAATACTTTGGTCACGCTCAAAAGCACAATTTTGTGAAGTTAACATCTTCCAGCCCATGTGGACAAAAAACAAATCAGTAGACTAAAACTTAAATGCCCATAGAGGTGTGATTTATAGTTTTCTTTGTCTCTGAAGATCAGCGGATTTCAAGCAATGAAATCAGTGTGATGGGTGTGTAGAGCATAGTTGACCAGCTCTAAGTTGAGCTAATAGTCACTCCCGCATAAGAAACTGTGTCCTTAAGTGTTTATTTTATTCTCTTTTCTCTCTCTACCCATCTCCTTCTCCTTTATCCATCTCTCTTCAGTTCTTACAGAATCAACAAGCATTTGTTACCAAAAGCCCACGTCGCGGTGTTCCCATTAGAATACACTTGCCTGTACTTTTCTAGTTCCTTGGAAATGTGCACCCTTTGTTTTAATTTTGCACATGCTTAGTACTTATAATAGAATGAGACAGGAAGCAAGATGTTTGCTTTTTTTAGTGAGAGAAAATAAAACAAGAAGATAATCCAAAGGAAGCCATAGTGAGATCACCAGTAGATAAACATTTCACAAGAGAAATGATAACCACTATTATGAGAAGCAAATGCAGCTTTTTTTTTCTTCTTGGCCATAGAACTTTAAAACAGTCTTTGAAAACATCCCGTTATCCCTCAGCTAGCAGACACACATCTTCCAATATTTGACAAATACCATCTTGAATCTTTCTTAGTGCAGGTGGTTCTAACTATGTCATGCTGTTACTCTCTTCTCAGTTAAAGTTGCATTTCTTTTTCAAATTCCTTCTGCACAGCAGAAGAAACCCTTAGCAGATGGATTAGGGTAAAGGAAATAGTACATAATGAATCACATTTGAAGCCCCAGCATGCAGATCAATATATAAATATATGTAGCTCCCCTCCTCTCTGCATTCAGTGAATCTGAGTCTGTCAGAGTCTCAAGAGGCCCGAATCCTGCTCTGTGCTGAGAAAGCTTCTCGCTGCAGCTGTGCCGCTCTCCTTCAGCCTGACTTCTTCATCCTCCCCTGCCATTGTGTTAGAAATGCAATAGTATCTCCTGGACCAAGCCCACTGAGCACTAGCAGATATCAAGGGCAGAATTCTCATCTTTTGGAATTCCAGGGAAACTTTTTAGTGAAGCATTTGCTGTAGACTGAATGTTTGTATTTTTCTTACCAATCCCCCACCCCAAAAATAATTTATATGTTGAAACCTAATCCCCAATGTGACGGTGTTAGGAGGTCAGGCCTTTGGGGAGTGGTTAGGTTATGAGGGTGCATCCCTCAGGAATGGGATTAGTGCTCTCGGAAAAGAGACATGAGAAACCCCTTGCCCTTCCATCTATGAACCAGGAAGCAGATCTTCAGCAGCACCTAATCTTGAACTTCTAGCTTCCAGAACCATGAGAAATAAATCTCTGTTGTTTATAAGTCACTTTGGTATTGTATAAGTTGCAGATGGTATTTTGTTATGGTAGCCCAGACAGAGTAAGACAGTGTTATTTTCCCCTTTTCACAAAAGGTACTACAGTGGGTGAGTTAAAGGACTTGGCCAACGTCACAGACTGTACTTGCAGAGTAAAGCCAAACTCCGGAATAGAAATTGTTCCTTCAGCCAAATTGAATTACACCAAAGCACATTGTTCATTTTTCCTTCTCAAGTTTTATTGCATATATTCACTGTTCATTTTTGTTCCAGTTCAATTCCAAGGTAAGTTAGCTAGAAGCTGTCCATCATAAAATAGTATAAAATAGTGCAGCATGGAAGGTCAAATCTTTAGGCACCCCAACACCTATTCTGACATATTGGATTTAAACATTTTGACATATTGGAGATTGTCATTATCAAGCCTCTTTGAGGTCTAACCTTGCATTTTAGCATTACCAGGGCTAACTTTCAGTCGGGAGCATTTGATAGGTCACGTTGTAGAATCCCACAGCTTTAAAGCCAGCCAGTGGACTAGTGTTTTTGAGTGACTACTCTTTGAAAAATGATTTATCCTTAGTTCAACTGAGGAGGGAAATATATAATATATAGGAAAAAACCAGTGCCATAGTGCATTTTTAATGAGGGAATAAAAAGGATCTCATCAATTGACAATAATTTGCTGATAAGCAGCCTATAGTTCTTTAATTTTTAGGTTTTATTTTAACTAAATGAGTTCTTTTCTTTCCTTGATATCATTTTTGTGTAGATGTTGTATAAATAGAGTTTTACTATCATTTTTTTCTTCCATTTGGTCACAAAGCTCTTTGGAAAGTAAGAGTGTAATCTGTATCTTATTGCAATGCACCAAACAATTTCCATCATGAGCTGTCTATGAGCCTCTGAGTCAAGACTGAGGCAGAAGTTACCAAAGAGGCAAAGAGGTGGATGACGGTAAACACGAGGAAAGTATTTGCTGTGACTAATAATTTTGAAGAAGTAATCTTTATGCCATAGTAGATAAAGCTGTGAGAAAGCCATGACTTGCAGGGTCAAGGGTAAAGCTGGAGGTAATTCTTGCTGCATGTGGTACCAATAATGAGCAGAAAGACTGAAATGTGCTGGGAGGTCAGGCTTTTGGATTACCATTTACAGAGCTTTGGGGGTGTGGATGGGACAGCATACCCTGTGAGAGAAGTTCCACCCATAGGCATGTGCACATTTCATCTTTACTTTCACACAAAATTTAAATCGCAGGCAAAGCTGGTAAGATGTTTGAGCATGTACACAGTGACTTAGTGCTTCTTTCACAAGTGTTCTCACCAATAATGCTGAGAAAATGTGCAACAGAAGTGGGCGGGCCCCTTATAGTTTCATTAGACTGCTAGTCTGTCTCTCTACTACTGCTCCAGGCGACTTCTTCACTCTGCACCAGCACGACAATATATGGTGGAAAAGTTACCCCGAGTTTCCCATTGAGAGGTTGCGTTCTCCATGGAAAGCAAATCGAAATGGCATAGAAAGAGGAGAGGCTGAGGTAGTCCAACACCTGATTCTTTCAGAGTCCATGAAGTGTGGAACCTAGGCAGGTGCCTCTCTGCATGTGTGTGTAACCATCTCCTTTTCTCCTTTTTAGTTCCATTGCTTCCATATTGCTTACGCATTGAAATCGAATGGAAGCATTTTGGCTAATAATGGAAAATAAAATTGGCGGTAGTGATGGTGAGTTCTGAAGAATGGCTGAATGAGGGCAATAAGTTTGACAATTTATAAATTCTAGTAATTGGGACTTTTTATCAACAGAAAATAAATAGTTATTTCTAGGAATTGCTGTTCAGTGTTCTCTGGGCTTGGGAGATGGTGTGAGAGACGGACAACGGACGTGCTAAGGCCAAATGATAAGGTTGTTGCGACTGAGTTCAATTACTTCTGGGGAGAGACTGGTTTAAGTTGAACCTCCAATTCTGGACAGTGATGCATAACAGTTGGCTCTCTGGGGGGGAAATGTGACTTAACATAAACATACTTACTTGTACTTTACTGAAGAAACACAACACATTCTCCAACCCAATGCTGGTAGTTTTCATGAGTAGATAGGTACAGGAGCAGATAAAGGCCCACTAAAAGAGAGGTATAGAACACCTAGAGGAATGGATTTTGGAGTCAGAAAATACCTACAGTGGAATTCTATAGACAAATCACGTGCTGAACTTTCCTAAGACTTAGTTTTCTGGTAGTACTGCCTTCATATAGAAGGAGGAGACAAAGAAAAACCAAGTTCTGGAGCGCGGTATTTGTAATTTCTATGGTGTAAATACTTCCATCAAGGCTGATATCTGGCCACGATGTCACTGAATGCAGAGCTGGGAAGAGACGTGCAGCAGAATGTCACTACAGTGGTCCCCCCAGTGGACACCCGGAACCCTGAGTGGTACAGAACCCTACATACACTATTTTTTCCTATGCATACATACCTATGATGAAGTTTAATTTATAATTTAGGCACGGTAAAAAATGAACAACAACAATACTGAAATAGAACAATTATAACAATATGCTGTGATAAAAATTATATGAATGTGGTTTCCCTGTTTCCAGTAGCTGATCTGGTAAACAAAACAGCTACTGAGTGACTGAAGGGTGGGTAGTGGATACAGCGTGGATGCTCGGGAAAAAGGGATGATTCACTTCCTGGGCGGGATAGCGCTGAGCGCACGGGATTTCATCACTGTACTCGGAATGGCACGCAACCTGAAAATGAAACCTTGGAAAGGAAAACCCAGGGAACAGGGCACTACTGTATATGGTCTTTCCCACTCTACAGATACACCAGACACAAAGAACCTCCAGAGCATAGACAGTAGTACAATGAAGCCAGAAAACACTTGCAGTACAATCCTACGGCCAAGTGAATGCCCGCAAACTATTTGGTTTTGTGATGAAGTGTAGTGAAAGATTTAGGAAGGGATGAGTTATGAGTATTTATTTTTTAAAATAATAATTAAGTTAAAAGTTTATATACTCTGATTTTTAATAATGTCTATACTTAACAACCAGTGTACAAAACTCTTGAAAATTGATGGTCAACTACTCCGAGCCTGGATCCCGCTCCCACGCTCCCCTTTCCTGGTTTTTCTGTCGAGGAACAGGGTGTCAGGAAACAGGGAGCATCGCTGGACTTGACTAGTTAGACACAGGAAGTTCTCCTGTTAGACCTACTTCACATATGTTAATACTTACACAATTAGCTTCTTCAGTTTAGAAACAACAATCCTGTAATCCCCTCAGGCTGTACTTAAAATCCAAGGCCTGCCAAACCCCACCCAGATGGCAGCAGCCAATAATTTATGATGGGATTAAGGATGAGAGTGAAGAAAGGTTACTTGTTAATTATGACTGTGAAGACCACACACACATGAAAGGAAACATTATGTACAAATGAAAGGATTTCCCGTTCGCCTAAGTTGGAGATAAGTAAAGCCAACCAGCACTTCCTCTGCTCCCCGTAGCTCCACCTAGGGGCATCTGATTTGCCTTTTTCTAATCGAAAGCCCATCCATGAAATGGTTTAACAAAAACCCCAGCGACTGCGCTGTTCTCAGGAATAAGCAGTTGACAAAAGCATTTACAATACCACGTCATGCAGACTGTTAAAGAAATCCAGCCCTGGTGATAATGTGTATATTCATTCTGTGTAAATGATTAAGTTCAAAAACCATACAATGAATCATGATAGCAAGGCCAGACTTGCTTTGATTAACTACACTGGTATAATGAAACCCAACAGAGCAATCACCGAAACATTTAGCTCCAAATGTAAATCTTCTTGAACTATGAAAAGGAAAAAAAAAGCATGTTAGGCAACGAGAGGTGTTGTAGAATACAGCCGTATTTCATCTAATGAAAGTAGAGGCAGCCGCAAAGAGAAGAGAATGTTAAAAAGTTGTTATGCTGTGTTTGGCAAGAATAAGTCATTTTAAAAGTGTCAATCATGATAATCCAACATATTTTTAATCTAAAGGTCAATAGAAGCAGTTTCTAAGGTGGTACAATAGTTATGCCAAATATGAAAGCAAGCAGTTATAAGATGATTTCAAGTGTTAATACTGAACCATAATGTGTCTTGGAGAATTACTCTCAGCTCCAAATTGTAGAGCACGGATTGATCAAGGTGGGAGAATTTTTATTAAAAATGTACTGTGATAGCTGGTGACATTCCAAATAGAGTGCTCTGTGGAGTTCTTATCGTTCAGATGTGAATCAGTGAAGATGGTGTGCTGTTTTCTATGGGTTGTGATTTTTTCTCTTGAGGTTAGATCTTCATCGGCCAGTGCCAGTGTCTGCAGAATGAGAACTCTTTCCTTACAATAGCCTCCACATCACTTTCTCAAAAGCAAGAGGAACACATGACTACGAGACATAAAGTCAGCAGTTGATGATGGAATGGCCAGCCCTTTATGAAAACACAGAATCATTTGAATCCCTGAATGTTTTCATTTTCGTCCTTGAATAGCTTTCAAATGTGCGTCAAATGTGCTTGGGTCATATTGTACACGTGCACATTAGAAATATTCCATAAGAGAAAAGCAAAATTATGCTCTGTCTTCGAGGTTTATGCGAACATGTGTTCTTCCTTATAGGGAAAGCAGTTGCTTCCTCAGCAGTCTTGGGCCTTTATCTTGTGAGTGTCATATGTATAGGTTAAACATAGGAGAAGTTTTATAAGGCTACAGAAATTGTGTCAGAGAAAATAATCTGTAAGAGATCCGAGCCATCTAAAGTCCATTGGACACATCCAGTTTCACAATAAACTCTTTCCAAAGTTATTAGATTGCATAATTCAATGTATGCTATCACAGGGAACTCGGAATTAACCATTGCTGTACATTGTAGTAATAATTCTATACCCACACTCTTGGGTTACACAAAAGCTCTCTCAGAATAGGCTGTAGGCTAGCACTAGGAGCTTCTCTTTTGTTAATCCTCAAAAATCTAACAGATTATTTTTTTCTGTTACCACGTGAATTAAAAGTACGTTCATACTTAAAAACTTAGCACAGGTGTATATGCCACCCTTTCTGTGAACCTCTTAAGAGCATAGTTTGCATAATTTGTTAGTTCACAAACATGGAGCTTTCATTGTGTTTTCAGAACGCTTTCGATGCTATGGTGAAAAAAAAGAAATTGGAGATGAGGGAAGCATTCTGTCACATTCTGCCCTTTCCTAAGGACCTCTGTAGGGGAAAATGCCTGCCCGAGATTATTTCAGAGTACATTAGGAGACAGACATCTTCACGCTCTGGTTCTTCTTGTTACTTTTCTTTCTCCTTTACTTCTTCCCTCCCTAGATTCTTGAAACACATCATTATTTATCTTCAGGGTATGAGCCCCACAGCCTTTGCAAGGAGCTGGACGTGTCTGTGGTAGAACTTACCCACCAGTCCTTACATTGCACAGTGGACATGTGCACACATAGCCTATCATGTTGTTTTTTATTTCTATTTTTTCTCAACACAAGAGGAGCACATGATAGTATTAGAAATATTGGAAATATCAGAGGAACAGAAAAGAGAATGAAGAATGGTATACAACCTTTACCTCACAGAAAAAAAACACACTGTTAAATTTTTGATGTATATTTTTTCTGGTGTCTTAAATATATACACATTAAAAATAAATTTGGGATCATATTGCACAGGGTGTCCATGAAGTCTGAAAACATAGGTGGAAAAGATATTATCTATGTTAATGTGAGTACAGGAACACCCTATTTTACTGTGCTTCACTTCATTTCACTTCACAGGTGTTGCATTTCTCACAAATTGAAGGCAAGGCCTTGCACCTGCAAAATGATTACAGCTTACTTGGTGACGGTGACTGGGACCGAACCCAGAGTGTCTCCAAGGCATGGCTGCATTCATATTATTGTGTTTGCTGACATTAGCAAAGATATGTTAATATTATTCCCAATTATTTTATTTTTCTTGCAAATTGGAGATGTCATTGATGGCATTACAGATATTCACATATGTTTCTATTACACTTACAGACACCTTTACGTGAATGGTATATATTTCTGGACAGTTGTGTTTTTTCTGCATCATCGCAAGTTTCATTCCTGGCATGACTATTAAAGTTCCTCAAATGGGCAATGGTTGGTCGTAAATGTAGAAATGTTTATACTTGCTGTTCCAGAAAGGGAACATTTCGCAAATATCCTAGATTGTTTTTCTAAAAGGCCAATTCACAAACTCTGCAGATTTATCCATTTCAGGCTCACTGACCACAATATACTTGGCCAAAATCCAAGGACTGGAGACATTTAGAAGTAGCATATTTCTAAAAATCCCTTACCTTTCCCAAACACCACTTATTGTAAAAAAAAAAAAAAAATTAGAGAGGGAAAGGAGCTAGGGTGGAAAGTGTTAACCTTGGCCCCAGCTGTTGGTTACAGTCAGATGAGGACTGGGAGGATAGCAAAATGAGAGATGCTATGACACCAGTCCCTTAGCAGGGGTTCAGTTATATTGACTTTCCCCAAACACATCTGTCCTGTCATGCCAATAAAGTTATTAAAATTTACTGCAGGCCCTTAGAAAACAGCTGCAGGACAAGGCCAGCCTCCATTGCCTTCTGGGGAAAGTCTTTACTTACTTCACAAACATCAGTGATCAGAGCAATTACAGACTTAAAGCGTAAGTGTGTCAGAGCTCCATCTGCCTCAATGTTTCTCTTTTCTAGATGTTTCTCTTTTTGAAGAAAGTTATTCCTGAGAGGCTGTGGTTGTAGTTATATTCTTTGGGCTGTGTTTCCGTTTGGCCTGGCTTGTAAGCACTACAAATTGTATACTGGGAAACATTTTTAGCATGAAATGGATTTAAATGTTTGGGGCCGTCATAATTGTGGGAGGTGTAAATTGTATAGGGCATGCCCATCATGGCTGAAGAGAAAGATATGTTTCTATATAATAGGAGCCCATTTACATCTATTGTTCTAGAGCCAAAAGCCTAAAATGATGAGTCAAGTATTTTGTCTACAGGCTGATTAACAGAATTGTGAGCAAGCAAATGTGACCTGGGCCCAACTGTAGTGCCGAAAGAGGAATTTTTCAAAGTGCTTTCAAGTCAGGCACATAAGAACTCCATGTTGAATTTGCATGGTTTTAAACCAGATATAATATTTCTGAGTTAGCTCTCAATGTATAGTCCTTGGTGGGCAAGTCATTTGCTCCCACGGCACCTCCTCAGATGTCACTCTGCAATGTGGTGACCTGAGGAGAGAGAGGACACTGAGGTAGTGAGCAGACAGGGTCAGAAGTGTGCCATCTTCACACTTCAGAGCTTTATCCTCCCATCTGCAGAGATTTATTGGATGGACTGAGAAGTCTGGTTTGCCCTTTGAGGGGAAGAGGATGCTGGATCGAAAGTTAGGGACCTCTGTGGTCAGTTATCAACTGAGTCCCACCTGTTAGAAAAGTTCTTTTTGGGGATTTTTTCTAACCCACACTTTTGTCACTATTTTGAGCATGCAAAATCTCCTTATCTGGGTTCTGTGGATTCTTAAATTATATCTAGCATGCAGTTGATCAGTTAGAGTTGGAGATATTCACTTAGAGATGTCCTTCCCATGCTATAGAGCGGTCCCCTAGCAGGAAGAGCCATGATCTGTGAGTCATCGTCCCATGAGCAGAGGCCCAGCTATAAAAGAGGTTCTCAATGAACATGCAAACAAACAAGAGACAAAGACATGGATGATAGAGAAATTATCCTTACTTTGCTTTTGGTATTTTATATTTGTTGGTGTAAATGGCCTTCTATCATGGTTTGACAGCTAAGAAAACAGCTTAATCCATAGCTTTCAAACCAAAGAGTCCATGGACAATCTGACATCTCATCTGCATTGTTCTTTTGATGCTGAACACATACCTGTTCCACGTTCAGAAATAGAGAGGGTGTATGGAGCATAGTGAATAAAAATATCTGATTACTTTAATAATCCCTAAGCTTCACTTTAGTGCCTTAATCCCCTCATCAATTTTTAAAATTATTCTTAACCTTCCTGTTGATCAGATCAATGAAAAGGGAAGGAGGTGAAAAGAAATAAGTAGTTGTTGAGTATAATTCACAAGGATTCTACACATTATCCTAATTATGCCTCAGGACAATCCTGAGAATGAAAAATTTTCAACTTCTTCTGAAAAGTTTGTCTTCCTTTGTTCTCTTTATTATACTGATGCCTCAGAGAACTAAGCAGGATCAGAAAAGTTAAGGTACTTGACATTGCCCAGAGGATAAAAGATATTGGAAGCAGAACATGGGTCTCCTAATGCTGAGCCCACTTTTCTTTCCACTGGACAGTGTTTCCTGGGACTAAAAGCATCATAGTAATTGAGACTTAGTTATGCAACCTTTAAATAAAGTGCTCTTACACTTCACTGTTGTACTGGTACTTGGAAGAAAGTGCTTCTCTGGGTTGCAAAGCCACTGAAGTACATCAGATAAAAAATGAGTCAATAGTGAGCATTCTTTGCTTTGGAGAACACATCTATACACCTTCCTTCTTGCTTTGGTGACAGTTTCATCTCCAGCAATCTCACAGTTTTGATCACTTTCTTGAATCTGTTGCGTAAGACAGGAAAGAGAGAAGGGAAGGAAGGAAGGAAGGGCCCTATTATTCCCAAGGACCCTTAGTTTGTGCTGGTGAAGGTGTGCACAGCAAAGCAGGTGACCTCTGAGCAGACAGTGATGTGAATGTTAGTTTCCATTCCCCTGGAATAGGAAGGTTGTGCATGGGCTGTGTTTCATGCTGGGGGCAGGAGTAGGGGAGAGAAGTCCTCTCTGTCAGGATGAAGAGTGGACCCTTCCCCCTGGCTGGGTGCTCTAAGCACACATGATGGTGTGAAGTTGACAATCTAAACTGGAACACAAATATATCTGATGTCAGATTTCATTTTTAGGATTTTTTAAGACTTCGGACAGAAATACACATTTGCGAGCAGGTTACACACATCCTGAGAGAACTGGTATCTTCCCAAGGGGGCATGAGTACTTCACCATTGTGAGTCTAACAGGGACATCTACTGGCTGAGTTCTGTGCTTCCAGACCTGTCTCTGCAGGACCCTATGACTGACCCATTTCTCATCTCTTAACAGCTTGTAAATAAATAAAAATGCTAATAATTATTGTGTTTGTTCATACAGAATTACTAGTTGCTTACTTGGCATGCATGCAAAGATGGATGAAGTCAGAGAAGTCTGGATGGGCTTGGTTGGTAAAGAATCAGCCATTTGCACATCGACTTTTAAAACTTCTTTACCACATCTGACCAAAGAATGGTAAAGGTGCTCCAGTTTCCCTAACCAAACAAATAAAATCAGAAGTTCAAATGTGAAAGCAGAGTATCATGGATAGTAGTTTTTCTGCCTTACAGATCCAGCAGATTAGAGGAAGAGAAGTATGTGTATAAAATACGAGTTCCAGCAAGATAAATCCTGCACTAAATCCAGCAGCGCCCCAATTTATGTGCACATTTAAGATACTGATGGATCGGTACTGGGGGGAGAAACAGTTCCCATGAGCAGAACCCCCCAGATGAGGTTTGTAGCCTGCTGGCAGCTGTGCTGTGTGTCTGCTCCCCCACCGCCTCTGGCGAGATCAGGCCAGTATCAGCAACATGAGGACTGGGTCCCTATTAATCAACAGGAACAAGGCGCCTGATCTTTACCGGGAAGCATCATGAATGGGAGGACTAAATATAGGCAAACAAATCCAATAACTAAACCCTCACAGCCAAGACCTAAGCAAATATAAATCCCACTTGTGTTATTTTAATGCCTACCAACCTAATTGAGAACATTCATTTTCAGCTAAATAAATTACTGCTACAATTACATAACCTTGAGGTCACCTCCTTTAGGAGATGGCCAGCACTTGTATTAACTGTTCCTCACTGTACTCTAAGTGGCCTCAGCCAATCAGTACCAGATAAATGCTTTTAAAATATGCATTTAATTAACTCAGCCCTTCATTTATTTGCTATTTTAGCCTAGGGATCAAGAAGAAAGTGAAGTTAAATTGTGTGCTCTCAAACAAGACTTTAGAAAGGAGAGCTTTTCCTTTCCAGTCCAAGCACTCACTGTCTTCCAAGTTAACCTGGCCCAGAGAGCATTCCTTAGGCTCTGACGGAGTAGTATATCCATCTGGAGGGCTTGCCTGGGTCGTTTATAACCCCACACTCAAGGAAGTAACTCTTCCCCATTTCCTGTGAGAGACCATTTGCTCCCTCTTGGATGGTGAGTAATTATTATTATACTTTTGCACCCACAGGGATACAACAGCAATTATATCACTAACTTATAGATTCATGAATTACTCACTGTTTTCAAGATATACAGCTCTTTTTGGCTGTGTTTTGGAATAGTCTGTCCTTTCTCTCTTCCCAATTATATGCAAAAAAATCCTAGCACTCCTTATCTAGCAGGTAATATGCTTTTAATTAATTTCTTCTTTTGGTTTTGATACTGCTGTTACAGGCACATTATTATTCACTGAATATTCATCTGCTTCTCCCACATACCCCAGGTATATTAGTTGAAGCCATGTGACATCGGGCTGTGCACAGACGTGATGTGTGTAACTTGAGGCTGAAGCATTTAAGAGCTGATGCACAACCTTCCATATGTCTCTTTTTGTTGCATGATGAACCTAAAGGCTGACATGGTCTAAAATGAAGGGGTCTGAAATGGCAGCAACACAGCTTGCTCAGTCACTGTACAGAGAAGAGCTGCTTCCAGGGGTGCTCAGACTTACATAGTATTTTGCATGCATGAGAAAGATATCTCTGTTCTATTAAACCATTGAGATTCAAAGTTTGTTTAGTATAGCATAATCTAATTTATACTGGCAAATATAATTGGTTTTGATGGTAACAAACAAGTCCATAATCTGTTGAACTAAGTAACCACCTAAACTGTATCAAACTGGATCTGATTTGCATAAATATTGATTTTTTAAACAAGAAAGGAAAATGATGGTATTCCACAGACTTCATACCTTCAGAATAAGCCACTCATTCATTAATTTTTAATGAGAAACATACATTATTATGAATTCTTTGACAAGACTTTGATTTTTTTTATAAATTATGACCATAATTAAGCTTCTCATAATGAACATAGCAATTTCTAAACAGTACAATTTATATAATGTTTTTCCTCTGGGAGGCTTAGTTTTCTTAATAAAAAACAATAGTGGACATATGACTAAGTTTTCATAATGCATAAGGTTTGTATTTGTTACTACATTCATCTCTGCATTCATTCATTCATTCATTCATTCATTCATTCATTCATTGTGTTGATACATATCTCTTCTGCAATTTTTGCAGAACTGAGTTTTACTCAGTCTAAGACCCAGTCTGGACCAGGTCTAGTTAACATTAACCCATATTCTCCTTTTATTTTACAAAGTATGCAGGTCAGATGTCAAATAGCATTCTGAATCCCAATGAAGTTTTACAAAGTCATTGTGTTCATTCACTGTTTCCTTAAAATTTAATCCTTTTTAAGATGTTTTACTAGTTGAGTTTTTCACTGCCCTGTGATTTAATATTATAAATCTTCTACCTACTCTACTCTTCACCCCTGGTGCCCCTAAGCCTATTCTATTTTTTCCCCATAGCACTTTTTACTTTTCAAAATACCATATACTTATTATATTTGCTATCTATTGTCACTAGCACATTGGAATATAAATTCCATAAGGAAGGGTAATGATTTTTTTATACCTTTGGTTCACTGATATAAATGCTGGTACATAGAATATATTTAATAAATGTTTTCAAGTGAATAAATGAGTCCATAAATGAGTGAAAGTTTCCCTAGTCTAATAAAAAATATTTTGAGACTTATTTTACTAACATCTCTCTCCCTTTCTAAATTCCATTTTGCCTCTGGCTGTCCCATTTCTGAATTTTGTTCATTCTCTAACTGACATTGTCAGCTTGTTCTATGGATGATCTGCTTCACAATTCTAAAGATTTCCTATTTTATTTCTTGGACCCAAGTTGTCTTCCTTTCCTTGCATGATGTCTTTCTGGACAGAAGATCTAGATAATTTTCTAGTATATTACCATGGGCAGACCTGATCAGAAATGGTGAGGCCTTATGAATGGATTTTGATATTATAAATTTCATTTAATTAAAATAATTTAAAACCTAATTTTGAAGTTAATTTTTAAAAATTGTTTTTATAAAAGTAATACATGCATAGTATGATTTAGAAAAGAAGAAAATAACACACCCATAATTCTACTGTAAAATAAACCTACAATTAATATTTTAAATTGTTTTAATATATTACTTTTCTTTTTAACATAACAGACTATTTAAATCAAAACCAACCAATTAACTCATAAAACAAGTTCAAATGATCACATTTTATAAAATCCTCCCAAACTTACAAATGGATACAGCAAGAAAAGGGGTAAAAATCAGGTGCTGGGAAGCATAGGCAAAAAAAATGAAACTAGACTACCAAATTACACCACACACCAGAATAAACTCAAGATGTATAAAAGACTTAAGTATAAATCATAACACCAAAAAAGTCCTAGAGGAAAACATAGGCAGGAAAATTTCAGTTATCCTACATAGCAATATTTTTGCTGATATATCTACTAGGGCAAGGGAAATAAAGGAAAGAATAAACAAATAGGACTACATCAAACTAAAAAGCTTCTGCACAGTTAAAAAAGACAGCAACAAAATGGAAAGGGAACCAACTGTATGGGAAAACATTTGCCAATGATAGCTTGGACAAGGGTTTGGTCTCCAAAATGTATAAAGAACTCAAATGATTCCATACCCAAAAGATAAGCAATCAAATTAAAAAATGGACAAAGGACCTGAACAGACACTTCTCCAAGGAGGACACACAGAGGGCCCATAGACATATGAAAGGATGTTCAACATCACTAGCCAAAGCAAATTAAAACCACAATGAGATATCACTTCACACCAGTCAGATTGACCATCATTAATAAGTCAATAAACAAGTGCTGGTGAGGTTGTGCAGAAAAGTGAACCCTAGTACACTGTTGGTGGGAATGCATGCTAGTGCAGCCGTTGTGGAAAACAGTATGGAATTTTTTCAGAAAACTAAAGATGGAACTGCCTTTTGATACAGCAATCCCACTGGTGGACTATACCCTAAGAATCCTGAATAACTAATTCAAAAGAACCTATGCACCCCAATGTCCATAGCAGTGTTATTTACAATAGCCAAGTGCTGGAAACAGCCTATGTGTCCGTTAGTAAATGAGTGGATCAAAAAAATATGATACATTTACACAAAGGAATACCACGCACCAGAAAGAAAGAAGGAACTCCTACCATTCATGACAGCATGGATGGAACTGGAAAGCATTATGCTAAGTGAAATAAGCCAGGCAGTGAAAGACAAATACCATATGATCTCACCTATAATGGAACCTAATCAATAAAACAAACAAATGAGCAAAGTAGAACCAGAGACTTGAACAAACTGACAGTGACCAGCAGGGAGAGGGGAGGGAATAACCAGGGAAGAAGGGGAAGGGGCAAGCAAAAAATCACAAATAGAGGACTGATTGGGCATGGACAAAGTGGGGATTGACTGTGGAAATGGTGGGGGGTGGGGTAGGGGTGAGCAATGGGGAAAAGGCAGGACAACTGTAACTGAACAATAATAAATAAATGAAATGAAATTACAAAAAAGAGGGTTCTACAAATTAGAAAAAGAGAGTTCTTCATACACAGAGGGCAAACTTGCAAAGAGCTCTCTGACCCCAGATCGCTGTTAAACAAGTTGAACTTGTTCACATACAGTGTTGGAATCTATAAAAAGAGCTTTGTGTGGAAATGATTTCAGAGGATGTTAGGAGAATCTAAATTTAGGCCAAATTAATCACACTGTTCAGTAGTGCTAGGATGACCAACTGTTCTGGTTTCCCTGGGACTGAGGAGTTTCTTGGGAGGTTAGTCCCTCGGTGCTAAAACCAGGACAGTCCCAAGCAAACTGGGATAAGATGGCCACCTTAACAGTACCCCAAGCTGCATGGGCCTCTGGGGGAAAAATTGAAAAATGTTTGTATGTAAGGCTTGCCTTGCATAATTACTTAGTATTTGGTCAATAGAGGTGTTATCAGGGAATATTTTATGATTGAAATTTTAAATAAAATAAAATCAAAACTACCATAGAATGGTAATAAAGGAAGGACCATTCATCAAAAGTATGATCTCACTTATACGTGAAATCTAATGAACAAAATAAACCCACAAACAAAATAGAAACAAAGGCATGGACAACACATGGAACAGACTGACAGCTGACAGGGGAAAGGGGTGTGGGGGACTGAGTGAAGAAGGTGAAGGGATGAGCCAAAGAACATACATACATAACCCTTAGACACGGACAACAGTGAGGTGATGGCCAGAGGGAAGGGCGGGCAGGGGCTGGGTGGAGGCAGGCAGAGGGGTGGGGGCACAGGGTGGGAATGGGGACATCAGTAATAGTGTCAACAATAAAAGTAAAGAAAACAACAGCAGCAACAACAGAAAGATGAGGAGGAACTAGGCTGATGTCGAGAGCACAGGAGCACCTTTCTTTCATTAATCAGTGGGAAATCAGAGCTTATCAATGACTTTGCAACTAACTGCCAGGCTGAGTCCGCAATAAGGGCAAAAATGTAATTCAGGTGATGTGGATGAACTGACAAGTAAGAAAAGTCCCCTTTTCTCAAGACCCTGATAGGAATGAAATAGCTCTGGCATCCAAAGCAGGCCTCACACTGAGTCAATCTTAAGTCAATTAAGAAAAATTGCATATTTCTCTGAAATTGTTTAAGGCAACTGTGCTGCCCCTGGGCTATGTGCAATAGGGAGACAGTGGGGAAAAAATTCTGAGCCTACACAGTGACTCCCTCTCTGTTTGTTTGCTAATTTCCATAAAGAAAGTGACTTTCAGAGTGTTCTACCCATGAAACTAACTTAAGATCAACTAAGAAAAAAAAAAAAAAAAAAGCTAGGGTCCCCTGGCTGGAGTGGCTCAGTGGATTGAGTGCTGGCTTGCAATTCAAAGGGTTGCTGGTTTGATTCCCCATCAGGACACATGCCTGGGTTGTGGGCCAGATCCTCAGTAGCGGGCCTGTGCGAGGCAACCACACATTGATGTTTCTCTCCCTCTCTTTCCCCCTCCCTCTCCCTCTCTCTAAAAATAAATGAATAAAATCTTTTTAAAAAGAACAAAGCTAGAAAAAAAATCCTCCAGCTTTTGGGAGAAAAGGAGAATTAAAAATTGGAATTTAAATCAAGAAGAGACTTTCCTAAAGTCAACATTTCAAGGGTTAAAAGAAAAGATTATAAGTTATAATACTGTCATTACCAAAAGTTTTATTAAAAGGATGAGGTTTTTGAAATAACCTTAACATTAGTTTGATGTTAGACATTACTGAGGTGCTAAAAAAGTACCTGCTTAGGGAGATGAGTACTTACTTACCTCTTGTGTTCAGAAAGTGGTGAAACAAGACTCTCTTGGAAGAAACCCTTTTTGCTGCAAGAATTCTCTTGAGCTATCACAGCTATACTAGTAACTCACAATTAATAAAATACAAACAGGCATATAAAGACAAGACAAATGCTAAAATCCAATAGATTACCCAACCCTGCTGAGTTCAAAATACCAGTTCTCCCTTAGGTAATTTTACTAATTCATATTTGAATATCACTTACAAGTTTAATCTCCCAACCATGTTGTGATTTAAGTGTTAAAATCATTCCCATTTTATAAACAAGAAAACTGAGGCCAAGAATATTTGTGGCTTTCCCCAGGTTACATACACTTCTACTAAGCTCAGGGACTAAGATTGTACTCAGGTTCTTTAGCTTTTGATGCTACTCTATAAAAATAAAACAAACTCTCAGTTATTGTATAATCTTTGGACTATTAAGAAGACAGAACCTTTTTACAGATTATCTTTGCCTTCCACTGGTAGGTATAGCAAGTCCAGTCATGAGGTCTAATTGCACTAGCAATTGCAGTGACCAGAGACTTATTACTTCCTTCATGTTGAGACACTCATGAAATCTCCGGGGTTGTAGCTGAAAAATCAGTGCCAGATGGCTATGGGATAGACACCCCTGAAGATTCTGCTACTGCCAAGTCGCCCCAACAGAAATGTCCGTGATGCTGATAAAGATGGAGATAACACATGCAGGCCATCTGTTCCAGCCACATGGCTTTTAACAAGGAAATCTCTCAGGGTAAAATGAATGAAGACTAGATACAGGCAAAGGAGCATCTAGGGTACATTCTTGTGCGTCTGCTGGTCATTAGCTAATTATGGATGAAGATAATTAAGACAAGTCTCCCAAAGTTCCCTCATTTGTCAGGATAAGTTACTATTGCTGAACATGGATAAGCATGTTGAATGGTGAGAAATCAATTTTGTTGACAAATCTTCATCAGGGAAGTCCAAATAAGTGTCACCATAATTTCTTTACTGGAATGTATTGCTCTGTTGTTTTTTTTCCCCCCAAATATATTTGAGATGGCTTCTAGCAGAACAATAAGTGAGAAAAATTGGATGGCAGAGGCCAAACCTGAACATGGTCAGAAATGATCACTGCCAGCAACAGATGTATTGCAACCAACTGGTACAGAATGGCGATTGTAACAGAGGACTTTGAAATCCAATTAGGGAGCATTTCAAGCATTTGAGTCTGTCTTACAATCAAGAACATGCTTAATAATATGGTATTAGAAAGTCCAAAATCACTTGGCTATTCTTTGAAATGAACACCATACACGACTTCCTTCTGTGAGCTTCATCATGATGTTGCAACCCCACCTGGAATCCTGGAAACCAGATTTCCAGGAAAATGTGCAAGGCAACAAAAATTTTCACCTAAAGGTACCTTCCTGGAACTGTATCTCAGTGAAAGAGATCATTGTTATGGGTGCCCTGTTGTTGTTCATTTGCTGATATATTTGGACAGGTTTGGAATGTCAAGGCTAAAGGGAAATTTGTTGAGGGCTCCTGCATTTTGTTTGCTTTAAAATAGAATGAGAATTTCTTAGGATATGATTCCAAGAAATGGAGTCACTAATAGCTGATTTAAACAATAAATCTAAGTTTCAGCTTGAAAGCCACATTCAGCAGTGGTATTTCTGAATAGCTTTTCACCCCCTTCTGTTGTCCAATTTTGGGGGAACAGGATTCCTTCTTGTCATCACTCAGACAGGGTGTGTCGGTACATCAATAATCTGGCATAAACCAAGCACATTTTCACAACAATTCATTGTGGGGACTCAAACCGCTTTCAATCACATTACCCACTCTAATACCTCCTAGAGCAGGAGTTCCTCAACTTTGTCAGTTTGTGATGACTGCAGTGTCTTAGCAATCTTTTCACAATGTTCCTAGGCCAAAAGAAATACTTGAGGGCCATGTATTCAGTCCTTAGGTCCAAACAACTACGTATTTCTGCCCTAACAACTTGATAACCATTTGAAAGGAATTAATCCACATATGTTAGAAGACAAAAATACTATTTGTATTTTGTCCTAGGTCACCACAGTTACTAACAAGGTGAGTGTACCTGTTGTGCACTGCACAACTTCTCAAATTTGGAACCGGATTGGCCACTCCCACCCTCATTTGCTGATTCCTGATGATTTTGGGCAGTATCAGGCACTTTATATCACAGCCACCACTAAATACCCAGCTACACAAAGATAAGGCATCATCAAAGAAATGTATGTGATCTAATGTTGAGACTGCTGACTCGCTGGAGCTAGTAGTTTGCATAGAGTTCAAATTCCTTTTGGCTGAGTATTGCTATGCTCCCTCAACAGTTTGAAACGTCTTGTTTTGCCCTCTGAGTTCCCTTTGTGGGGAGATGTGCAGCTGCAGTTCCGAAGAGTTGTGAGCAACAATAATGATGCTATTATTGAGACAGTGTGCTCAAGAGACTGACCAAATTAAAGGTGAAGCCATGATGAGCAAGTTTTCCAAAGTCCCAAATTGTCTGAATTAGAGAGAATGCCGGTGTTGTTGACAGTATTGGTTGTGAACCACGGGAACTGTTTTTGTTCTTAACAGGGAAAGGAGGTTACAAAAAATGTGTGCTTCCACATGGCCTGGCTTTCTTAAGGGTTAGAAGAGCAATGAGATGAAGGTAGATTAGACACTTTCGAGTATGAATGCGTCATAGGAAGTTTCTAAGTAATGAGGAAAACTCTAATCTTTGCGTTCTGTGTCAATTTCTTTAGGTAGGTATTCTGTGCAAATAATTATGATTCATCACAATTCTTTAAAAATTTGATCTTTCTAAACATGCTAGTCACATCTTTCTGTAGGCTGTCTCACAGTTTTGATGTTCTCTGAACAAAGATTCAGCAGCAATTCACATTAGTGTTGGAGAAGATCAAAACCATAAAAGCAGATTCGCTGAAGTCTAGACATTCAGAGAAGTCATATACTAATGAGGCCTCATCATTTCTACATTTCACTCTGTCCGCATTTGCTGAAGAGCTTTGAGGTCAGCAATCAATTGATGAAAACAAGTCCTTGGTGATGATTAACACCTAAGTTGGCTTTTCATTTTTTTTAAAGGTTTTATCATAGCATGTTGTTCAGGAAGCTGTGCTGGGTCACAGCAGTGTGTAAGAAAACAGAGTACTGTGTTGTAAAGGGACTTAAATTTTGCCTGGCCAAACTGCCCATTTAACTTCATGGTCTTAGGTCCCCTGCACCTCATTCCCCATACCTGCATGTCCATCAGCGGGTTTAGCTGTCTGGATGTGTAAGACAGTGGTATCTAGGGCCTTTGAGTTCCCATGTCGAATACTTCATGAACTTCCCTGCCAAAGATGTCTTCTGAAAAGCATAAATATCAGAGTCAACCAGCCAAATAGTTGAATTAAAGGACGAGGGCATTATTGCAGAGTTTTTTAAAATTAATTGTTATAAAAACATATAATATAAAATTTACCATCTTAACCACTTCTAAGTGGGGTTAAGCATATTCACGTTGTTTTTGTAACCAATCTCCAAAACTTTTCATCTTGCAAAACTAAAACCCTACACCAATGAAACAATAATGTCCCCTTCTTCCAGCCCCTGGCAACCCCCCTTCCACTTTCTGTCACTATGAATTTGACTTTGCACCTTATATAAGTATAATCATACAGTATTTGTCTTTTTGTGATTAGCTAAGTTTACTTAGCATAATGTCTTCAAGGTTTATCCATGTTGTTACAAATAGCAGGATTTCCTTCTTTTTTTTTTAAAGGCTAAATAATACTCCATTGTATGTATATGCCACATTTTGTTTATCTGTTCATCCACTGACGAACACTTGAGTTGCTTCTTCCTTTTGGCTTTTGTGAATAGGGCTGTTTTGAATGTGGGTGTAACTACCACTGAGTTTTAAAGAAGGATTGCATGCTTATGTTTCCCAAGCCCCAGGGGTATTGTAGTACTGTCAATAGTCTTCTCATTTCATCTAGAGAGTTTCCAGAGATAAGGGAAGTAGGTCACCAGGGTGCTTACACTCAGGGGCCCATAAGGGGATTTCGAAATATCACTTCCAGATGTATTTTAGGGCTAACATGTATTTCCTTCTGTTTTATTGCTGGTCATTAAAGGAAACAACAGGGAAAGAGAAAAACAAAATTATGTCTTCCAAAATGTGAAAGGTCTCAGCCACTGGGACAGTTTTATTGTGAACTTGAATCTCTGTAGACAAGTCTAATTTTTAATTAGCCACAGATCCAAACCTTTGTGAAAAACAGGTCTCTCAGAGATTAAAAATATTTAGTCCCACATATTACATCTGTCCCATTTCAAACATGTTACACAAAAGGATATTAATATCTGTGAATAATTTGCATGTTTAAGTCAAACCCGACCTTTTTGCAAGCAACAAGTTCAGAACATTTCACGGACATTTGTTTTTGCTGTTTTTTTTTTGAAAGACAGTCCTTGTTGAAGTTGGATAAAGTCTCCTACTTCTAGATGTTCCATCGCTAATTAAACACAGAGTGCACATTTTTGACTTAGAAGCAGCAGAATGTTGCCTGAGAACTGAAGCCACTTCTGCACTTCCCACATTTCCATTTTGTTTGTTTTCCTGCATTCTGCTACCTTAAGCACTTTTTTTTCTGAGCAAGCTTTATAAACCTCAGTTGAGTGCATCTAGAAAATCTTTTAATGAAGAAAGGCTTTCAACCTCTCTGACAATATTTTTTCTATCATATTCACATATAAAAATTTGGGGGAAATATCATGGGAATCCATTCTAAATTTGATGTTCACTTTCAAATAGGAAAAGCAAATGTACTAAAATGAGAAAATAAATCACTCAGAATCCATAATTACCATTTTCCTGTACCTGTGATAAAAGGCATAGAGGTTCCATGCATGCATCACTCAAGGTAAAACTCCATACTTAAGGCCTTGAGATTATTAGCATTGTCCATAGAAATGTAATGTGATCCATAGATGGCATTTTAGCTTTTCCAGTAGCTCCATTAAAAGTAGAAATAGGTGAAATTAATTTTAATGCTATATTTTATGAACCTGATATATAAAAAAAATTCATTTCAAGATGTAATCAATATAAAATTGCTAATAAAATATTTTACTTATTTGGTATTAAATCTTCAAAAATTTGGTACATGTTACACTTAACAATATATCTCAATTGCACGAACCATATTCAGCACTCAATAGTGGTGCCCAATGTGGCACAAACAGTATTAGATGACTATTTTCATTTGAACAGTTTTGCCTTTCATAACAGCTTTATATGAATTTATATTTATTTTATTTATATTAAAATTTATGTTTATGTCATTTATATTTACATGTGCATTTCTAAATGTTCTAAACTTATAAAAAGTCCAGTGTTCAGACATTGATGAGTATATATCCTACCAAAACTTTCTTTTTAATGAAAAGCAATTTATCATATGTTCCTTTGAAGAGTGAGAGCTTCTGGTTTATTTCATCTGATTTAATTTATAGAAATGGAACTATCAAAGAACTTTTAAGGAGCTACACGAGCACTCTATAAACAGAGACACCTGTATATCCCTACATTAAAGGAATCTAAATGGAATTCAACCTTCAGTACTCTTGGGCAACAGGGAACAGGGGAAGAGGAGTCAGGATAACGTATCATATGGAATACCTATTTATTGTAGTTCTCCCTTTACTGTGAGATGACTAATACTTTATCATTAATCGCATATTAAATTGGAACTTATTTATTTAGATCAGTATAGACATTTTCCTAAGTTTAAGATGTACCATACCTTTCCTTTGATTCTAGGATCTCTCTCTCTCTCTCTCACACACACATGCACACACTAAGTTAAACTTAAACAACATAAATGTAGACTTCATAATTTACAGCTGTTTGTAGAGAGAATGATGGAATGTTAAAATGTAGATCTCATACATGTATATTTCCTATTGCAGCTTCCTCAATTTTACATATGAAAAAAGGCCAAGAATTACTGCCCAACTTGTAGATTATCACACCCCTTTTCAATATCTTTTTATTTAATACCTAACCCCCAATACGTTAATTTTAATAGAGACAAAGTTTCTTCCTCCCCATCTTGTTCTCCTTCTGTCACCTACCTTGCTCTGAATCCCAGGCCTAACTTTCTCTGGTTGTCACAGTAAATGTCAAGCACAAAGGAAAGTGATCACAGCAACCTGAGTAGATTTAGGCTGGAGGAGTTTAAGTCTCATAACAACTTCTTATTTGTCTGGTCACAATTGGCAAGTTTTGATGTCTTCTAAGGCATCCCAAGTAAGTTCTGGTTTTTCTACTCCTATTTCTCCCAGACACATTCTAGGGACATTAAATAAACACAGGCAGTGGGACTTTGTTACAGGGGGAACAAAAGCAGAGGAAGGGAATTTCTGGAAGAGATAAACAAGGAGGTATAAAAATGTTTGACACACTTAAGAAGGACAAAGAGTCCAGTGCCAGTGAGCCACTGGATCTCTGTTAAGGAGTGGTGACAGAACAGCTCAGGTAGGTGGCAGGGCGGCCAGTTTGTGAATGGTGTTGACTGCTGGATTGGCTATGGAGTTTGCTCTGCAGACAACAGGGAAGCAACCACTGCTCTGTGTGGGTGCATAAACACGTGTGTGTTTTCACCAGGGTGGTCATGCATGTAGACTGTGTTCTAGAAATATGAATGAGTTTACAATATAGCAGGAGACTTGAAACAGAAAGGCCAGATGGGGAATGGTTTCAGTAGACCATGGGAGAGCTCATTCTGATGTTTTGATTGTAATAATATCTAACATTCATTGAGATTTATGTGCATCATCTCATTTATATCTCACCACAGCCAGGAAGGTTCTGTTGCTTTTTATTCCCATTTTACAGGTAGGAATTCAGAGAAGTTACTTTTCAAGGATTGGTGACTGGCTGTATCAGTTATGCCTAAGCATTCTTTCAAAATCATGTATCAGTGAAAAAGTTTTGAGATTCTTTTCCTAATATAGGTATTTTAATTTATACATTTTCATATGCATTACTATCCATTCACACATTAAATATTAACAAACCTTGTTATTTAATTGCAGCCCAGGAGATTTTTTTGATGTACCCACTGGTTTGCATTCACCCTACTTTAGAGACCACTGGTCTATATAATTTAATTTGAATGCCTTCATATATTGCATAAGCCTCAAGTTGACTACAAACCTCATTCTTCTCAGACCTGGCTGCTTCACAAACTGACGTTAACTGAGTTTAAGACTATTATTTCTTACCATTGAGCTAAACTGAACTATTTGTGCATCCCACCTGCAGACAATCCCTGATTTGTTTCTGACTCGTTCTTAGGAAAATAGTTTAAATGGTTGTGCTTCAAGCTTTTCCCAGTGATAATTAACCTGACTTACACTACAAGTGAGACGAATAAGGCGCAGAGGAGTATAACACACTAGATACACCCAAGTTAGAGCCAGAGCCTGGTAGAGACTCGGGATTGAAAATCAGATTTCTAACGCTCAATGTTCTCCTTTTAGACACACAGGCTACCTTGCTGGTGGTTTAATATATAAATTACTTGAGTGTTCAGATAGCATTTTGCCTGATTGTTAATGTAATTGGCTATAGAATTATTTAGTAAATTTTACTTGATTATTACAACTATTTAGGGCAGTGGTTTGCAACTCTGTTCCCATTAGAATCACTTGGGGAACTTCAAAAGAAATCCTGAAGTCCAGGGCCTCACTTGTAAAGGTTCTCTTTAAATCATTCTAGGATGAGCGATCAGCTATTCACATTTTTGAAACGCTACTCAAGTGATTCTAATACGCAGGCAGGGTTCAGATCTCTGATTAAGACTTATCCTGATTTAATGCCTATTTTAGAGCAACTAGTAGACACAGATGACTGTAAATATCAGGCCTGAAATTATGAAATCATTTTTGAGCCATATTATGGATATAAAAGATAAATAAGATACCCAGATTTTGAGAAATATAACTCAAAGGATCTATTTAATAGATACACATTTAATCTTCTACTTTATCACCAAAGAACATACATTTAGTTTTGAAATGACCATGGAACATATAAAAATTACCATAAGCTAGAATTTTAAAGTAATCAAAAATATGTACCACTTAGTAATAAATCCAAGAAGAACTATGTGGAACCAGCAATGAAGACGACCAAAAAATCTTTTCTGATGGACATTAAAGAGTGTCTAACAAAATGAGTATTTCATGTTCCTGGATGAAAATACTCAATATTTCTTAAGTTGCAAATGTGCCCAGTTTAAGAATGTAATTCCAATTAAAATAACTTTTTTTTTGCTGAAAAATTACCAAATTTATTTTGAAGTTAATATACAAAAGTAGAGACAAATATTAAAGCAAAATTAGATCGGGAAAAAGATTGCAGTTGCTATAAAGAATTACATAGTTAATTAAAACAGTAGGTATTGTGCAAGAACCAGAGAGGTCCACACATTTGAACACAGAATATAGAAACAAAACATATCAATAAGAATTTAGTGTATTTAAATGGCACCATTTCAAATTTGGGGAGAAAGGGAGCATATTCAACACCAATTCTTAAGAAGTTGGTTAACAGTTTGAAAACAAACTGTATCTCTAAATCACATGTTATACCCAAATAAGTTTCAGACATAAAGAGTTAAGTGTAGGAATGGAGCTATTAGACAATTAGAAAAAGCAGTAATGATGATCTGGTATTAATAAATATGCAGGCATTTCTAAGCACAAATAAAAAGTAAAAAATAATTTCAGCCTATATAAAATGTAAAAAATATTGTATATCCAAAACATACCATAAATGAAATTAAGAAACAATAACAAACTATGGAAGAACATTTGCAATCTGATGTCAGAGAGTACATAAAGAATTTTTATGAATTAGTTTTGGGAGATCCCCGCACTTTAGTGAGCTTTACTTCCAGGAAATCCACCAGATTCTCCCAGTGAAGGTCCAGGAATCCTGCCGCTGTGGCTCTGTCAAGAGAGGGCAAGGCTAATCATTGGGAAATACACCCAGCGGGTTCTCCGTAGGAAAGAAGTCTTGGGGAAAAGGCCAGAGCTTTATTCCAGCCGGAAGAAGAGATTTCCTCCCACACTAGGCTCTGCTACACTTCCCATTTCACTTGAGGTAGGTTAAAAAAAAAAAAAAAAAAGCTATTCTGCTAGAGAAACACTTGTGAAGGTCATGGACCAGGCAAAGCCACCATGAAAGACTGAGATCTAATCATAAGAGTACAGAATACTTCCCCTCCCCCTCACCTGAGCAGGACACCAACAGGGCTCGCGAACACCAACAGAAGGTTACCGCGGAGAGAGCTGCATGACACAGACTCTCTGAGGAGGAGGACTTAAGAAAGTCCAAAGGTAAGAGGGGGACAAAAACAAAAACACAAGAGGAATTCAAAGACTCTGGCATCAATGAACCCCAAGAGATATTAAACACAGCCCAACCCCTGGTCAGATTAAAACCCCTAATCCTCATTTACTTCAATTCCTATTACCCAATACAAAATGTCTGGCTTTCAACTGAATATTTTAAGGAATACCTAAAAAGGAAGAAAACACACAATCTGAAGAGACAAAGCTAGAATCCGAAGTGCATTCAGATGTTATGCAGGTGTTAGAATGATCCCACGGGAAACTGAAAATAACTAAGACTAAGACGTTAAGGGCTCTACTGGAAAAAGCAGTAGGTAAAAACTAAAAGAAAAATGTAAATAGGTGTGACTTTAGTTAATAACATGCATCAGTATTAGTTCATTGGCTTTAACAAATACAACCTACTAATGTAAGATGTTAATAATGAGGGAACCAGATATTTGAGAACTTGCAGTACCATTTTCACAGTTTTTCTATAAATCTAAAATTGTTTTAAATAAAAAGTTTATTTCAAAATATTGATAGTGGTTTTTCCCCGTGTGCTGGTATAATGGGTAATTAAAAACTTTTCCTTTGTATTTTTGAGTGTTCCAATATTTATTATGAACTCACATTACTTCTAAAATCAGAAAAAAATGTTTTCTAATATTCAAATATATATACTTTATTTAAAAAGAAACTATTTTTAAATGATAGGCTCCCAGAGGGTAAGACTAATATTCTCCTTTCTCTTTCTTCCCCTGCATTCCACCTTCAGGTCATCTTAGCGCCCTGCTCAGAATACTAGATCAATGCGTGCTTACTAACTGATACTAACTGGTTTTATTGACCTAACTAATAATTAGTCAAAATATGCATGAAGACATGAGTCCATAAAACACTAAAGAACTCAAGACGAAGTCCAACTTGGTTAATTGTTGTCCGCCGTAGACCTGATTTCCATTTAAAGAGGGCCACCTTGTTTAAGGGTTTATATCTATGCCAATCAATTTGGCCAAGTTGAGCTATATGGTGAATTATGTAAAACATAATAAAGAAACACCCCAAATAAAATTACTGTTTATTCCAGAGCTAACTTTACACTGGCCAAGTTGAGCTATGGTGAACTATGTCAAACATCATAAAGAAACATCCCAAATAAAATTACTGTTTTTCCAGAGCTAACTTTACACTCTTCAGAGGAGTCAATTCTATAGTGGGCACTGAGAGGATTATTTCAGTATAAATCAATTTTTCAGTGAGAGCATAATTTTCAGATACTTATCCTTGGGGGCCATGTCATTTTGTCCCAGCCCGGTGCTAACTTCCTTGTCTGCTTTCTGAGGACAGAGTTTGTACAAAATGTGTTTCTGTTACGTGAGCAGTCCAAGCCAGACTTCAGTCACAGTTGTCTGTATCTGATGAAGATTTAAAGCCGGTGTTGCCCTCATGCCTTTCATCAGTGTCCATAAGAAAGACCGCAGCCAGCAGCAGGAGGCCCCGACACAGCATGGCCACCCAAATTCTGCCAGCTGCCTTCCAGCGGTGAAAGCACACTAAAGTCTGAGATTTACTTCACACCCAGGAGCATACATAGTATGGGAAGCGCCTTGGGCTTCAGGGTGTCCATTGTGTGTGGATATGTAAAGTATCACGTGCTCTTTCTTGCGAGAAATGACCCTTCTGCACCTCCCTCCTTTTTTTTTGGAGAAATAAAATGCAAGCAGAGAGAGGGGGCTATTGGCTCACTGTTATGAGGCTTGGATAATTGCTCACACCTGCTTGGGGAAGAGATTATATATTCCTTAGGTGTGCTAGAGAAGTCCAACTTTGGTCCCACTGCTGCCTTCGCACCCCCAACTTGGCATTAGAAGATAATCGGTGTTAATAGTTCTAGTATCTTCTTCCTTTTCATGGGGATTTTGGCAAAACTAGAAGTAAGTTAATTGAGATGAAATTCCCTCATCTCCAAAGTGAAGAAAGGAAACTGTCCAAAGGTCTCTCTATGTTTTTATTGTTATTTTATTGATATAATCTGAGAATGCAAGGTAATATGCTTATAATGAGACAGTATCAGTAGAGTCCATGTCTGTGCCCGATTCAAATCCCTCCTCACAGTAAACCCTTTGTGGTTCCCACTGTGTCAGCTCACTGCAGCATTCTCCTCCAGGCCTGCCGCCCACACCGTCTCACTCGGAGTGCTATGCCTTTACTGTTAATCTTCTTTTCCATTTGGCTTTGGAATTATCTTGTTAAATTAATCACATCTTCATTTATTTTACAGTGTCTTCATATTTAAAAGCTGATTTTATGAACATCTGTTTTGATCACAGTTGCAAACCCATTACTTTTATGAGCTGTGCATATTTTAGAGATTTACAGCTGACCTTTGTTGGTAAATTGAATGTTTTTGTTGTCAGTAACATTTCTGTGATTGATGCCATTGTTCCTGACACCCGGATAGCAGTTTCAAATGAGATATGTTTCGGGAAATCTTTTCACTTAAACATTTAAGTCAGACAGATATCACTTTAAATTTGTATGGCTTTGGGAAAAAAAAAGAAGTGTGTTAAATCTCACAGCATGAAGTGAAAGCACACAACCACTCAATTTTTCTCTCCTTTTGAAATAATTTAAAAATTTCATATTTGCTAAAAGTGATGTTTTTTTCTCCCTAGTACTTGTCATTTAATAATACAATTGGGGAAACTGCACGACTTACAAAACTGCTATGTGACTATTGATTAATCCCTCAATTACAGAAGGGTGAATTGTGTATTCAGCTTCTACCCCCTTAGAAAAAAATATTGTTTTTCAGATTCAGATAGAAGAGCCAAACACCACCTAAGTTTGACCTTCAGTCTCCAGGGAGACGTTTTAAATTCTCTTCTGTGTCAGGGATCTAGCAAAAAATGAGAGAAATTTTATCTCTCACAGCAAGATGATGAAAGTGGCAGGGTGTTCAAAATATCTCCTGACTTAATGAGTATGTAGGCTGAATCTTGCCTTCATCTGGGAAAAGGTACTCGGAGTTGGAGCACTTTGAAAAGACAGGGTGGAAAAGCCAGGCGCATCAGGATGACAAATTTATTCTCTGATCCATCTCAGAGAAAACGTGCCTCTGTTTGGTTATGATCATCCCCGTTCTGCACACAGTGGCATATTCCTAATTTTGGTACCAGAAACATTTGTTTTATTTAAAAAATTATCGACAATTATGGGTCAAATTGTCTAAGTGAATCAGAAGTACCTATCTAAGTACCTCTGATAGTGCATTTTCTTGGCTGTATTTGGGTACTTTTTAAGCCTTACATAATGAGAGTCATTGATTAGCATATAGTAGGTTGCTAATTGTCAATTCAAGACCTTACATTATTACATAATGTTATTGAAGTCCAAAAGTACAGAGTAGTTATGTAAAAATCATACAAATTATGTATTTAAATTAAAATTTTTCATACCAATAAAACATTGTTTTTTCACTCTTCACAATCTAAAACACAGATTAATATTATTTTCATCCTTTTGGGAACAAGAAACAGTTGTAAATTACAATTATTAAAACATCTATTATGTGTTTTTAACCACTTGCATTATCTTATAAGAAAATAAGTGAGTGCCTTACTCTTATCTTTTTATTATGCTGATGAAAGTACTTTCCCTTTCCCTCACTTCCTCATTATAAAAATAATCCACACTTATTGTAGATATCTTGGAGGATATAGAAGAGTATCAGAAAGAAATCAAAATTACCTGCCATGCATTGTAGGTACTTCAAACATTAAAAATGCTACCTTTTAAACATGGTTTTGTATCTGGATATTATCGCTAAACATTATGCCTTTTTATGTTACTGAAAAATTTTACAAAAATGTAAGTTTTGATTCTTGCACATTTTCCATCAGAGGGTTTCAAAATAATAGATTTAACTATTCACTTAATTTTTCACACTTAGGTCGATCCTGAGTTTCTGAAATACCACAAATATCATTGTAATAAATATTTTTGCCTATAAATATCTTTCCACATAGCTTAATTTTCCTTCAGGATATATTCCTGAGAGAATTTATAGAGTAATAGGCTAATTCTGCCAAAGGAAATATGTACATTTGAAAGTCTCTAAATTTTCCTGAGAAAAAAATGTACTGATTTATAGTCTTATGGCAGAATATGACAACAACATTTTACATGCTTATTTATGGTGGCTAGTGGACCTTTAAAAATCCTCAAAACTTTGAAGGATGAAATATATTTAACTATTGTTTTCATTTGCATTAGAAAAGTCCCTGAGAGTTGGCTTTTTTCCATTGATTATTAACATTAACACGGTTCTTTTGTAAATTTACCATTCATTTCTTTGGCTCATATTTTCCATGGTTTGTTTCTTATTGACTTGAAAGAGCTCTTTATAAAGTAAGGATACAACCTATTATATTTATGTGGCAAGCATTTTTTTCCATTTGTCGTTTACCTTTCTACATATAAACTTCTTTTATGTATAAAGTTAATTTTTATGTCACCAAATCTATTTCTTCTTTTGTTAAGACTTTTGGCACCCAGAGATGACCTAACCATTTTATGATTTTTCTACTTTTTATATAAATTTTTAAGTTATCAGGAATTTACTCGGTGGTATGGTATGAAATGAAGATTTTATTTAAATTTTTCCAAACAATGAACTATTTTTTCCTATTCAATTTACCCATCACTCTTCCCCCACAATCCCATCTTAACCAGATACACAATTTGCACATGTCCCAGAGTCTTTGGGAGGTTTCTACTTGTTGTTTCATTAACAATTCTTATTTATTGTTACTGCATTTTAATAGTCATAAAATTATATGTTAGAACAAGTTGAAAACCCTTTTCCCCTTCATCCTCAGGGACACTGCTCCCAAAGCAGCTAGCATTACAGTATTGTTCAACATGAAAAATTTCATGTTCTTTAATAAAAAAAATGTCTTTTATTAGTTATAAAATATGCTCATTTTGAACTTCGCCTATGAAACTGAGATTTGTCCTGTACTAAATGCTAGCACATAGCAGTCATGAAATGGTTATTGTTACATTCACTAACTTGGTCACATCGCTGTCACTGCAATTAAATTTTGCATATTGCTGATATTATACTCATACTTATGAGTTTGTACAATTTAAGACACCCTCACTCTGGGCATTGAAATGAAGTTTTTGTGTGTGCAGAAGATGTGAAAACTAAACAGAGGGTGTATTTGTTGTTGGAAGAGCAATTTAAATTTTATACAATCTAGCAAGAGAAACACCTATGTGCTTTATATGACATAAGCAAGGAAGATGCCTCCAAGTAGACAAAGCTGTTACTAAGATACAAGAAAAGGATCACCTGTCATGTACTAAGTACTGTAAGTATCACCTGTCATACACTAAGTAATGTAAAGACAGGAGAAATTGCCAAATCTTTTGGAATACATCAAAGAAATTTCCAAGCAATGAGGAACATATGTGAGTAGTTCATGAATTGTGCAGAGCTATTTGTAAGGTAACACAAGTTAAATGATCAGAAACTTTTTGCTGACTTTGAACAAAAGCTGCTTAGCCACCAGTATCACTCAATTGAGTATAAAAGTGTTGGTATCAAAAGTTGCAAAGTGAGGGTAAGTTACTTGGAAGAAAATATTGGCCATAATTTAAAAGTGGAACACTTTTTTAAAGAATCATTAATAATTTTTAAGTCACCAGGGATGATATGGTGACAATATTTCTGTCTCAAGACATCTAAATATTTTTTTGAGAAGAAAAGCGTTCATAAAAATTTAATTGCCAGCATTGGTACACATAAATTAATGGCACATCTTATGATGAATACATAGTATCTTTGAATTAAAAAACAGGAGTTGCCCTGATTCTCTCCTTTAGCAGCTTAGTGTACACACAGGGTGAGTCTGCCTTTGTTTTATGGAACTCCGTGGGCAGAGCTGCAATCCCAACAGCTCTAGTATTGCCCAAGTTTTTGAAGGACATAATAGCACCACAACTTCCATGGAGAAAAATCTGTCTGATTAGTAAACTTGAGAACTTGGAAGTGGTTCTTCCAAATCCAACCTATATCTGGGTCTCGACTCTCCAGCTCTTTTCCCTTACAGTAATTTTCTGGACAGCATCAAGTCAGTTGGGGCTATTTAGAGTGTCCATCCACCCATGATTCCAATCCTTACTTTCTAGTAAGGCCTTTAATATCTGAGTTCCCCAAACCCCATTTCTTCTGTGAAACCCTAAAAGAGTCAGAGAATTGATGACTTCTACTTTCTTATCCTGAGAAGTGTTTGAATTTGAATATCTGTTTTCTTCATTCATGTACTTAATATACGGTCCAAATGCAAATTTTATCTTTGTCGTTCTACCTTTACCAATCTCTCTCATCAGGGCTCCCAACAGCTTTGGCTAACTCTCCCCTTCTCTTGTGGCTGGCATTCCCTTGTTGCCAGGGACCTCCTCTGCATGACAATCTTCCTGGGCTTTCCAGCGATTTCTTTCCATTCCCTTCTGTATTATCTGGTACTTCAGTCACTCTTAAAAAAATATAAAACGTCTCTTTCACCTTCTGCCTGTTTCTACCCCACCTTCCTTTGTACTAATTTTGCAATCTCTGAAACATAGTCATTACCCAGAATGCCAAATGCAGGTCAATTGATGTTGCTGTGAAAAGCACTATAAAAAACAGAAGTGTACAGGTTCTTTGTGCTTATTACAGAGAAAATACAAGATATACAATGCTGCCCTGAGGAAAAGGTGACCAAATGCTCTGGCTCTTACTGTATAGTGTCACTCCAAGAAAGTATTAAGAAAATAAAAACTTAATATGTTCTACACATAATATATCCAGCATATTTACAACATAATTTAAAAATAACCCTTTCTTTTTTGTGTGCTGACTTGAGATGTCAGCTTTACCACACATATAATTCCTTTAGTTACTGTATTGTTATATATTCTGTATTTTGTACCTCTGGGGAAATCCTAGATTGTGTGTATAAGGCAAAGAATTGCATGAGGGTAGTAGGAATTCTACCCTCTTGCTTCTTTGCAGGTTTGGTAGTTTAAAAATATACCCATAACACTTTTGAATACTCTCCCAGTATGACGTGGAGCCCAATTCCTTTCTCCTTGAGTGGGGTCCAGACTTAGTGACTGGTTTCTAACAAATAGAATATGGTACAAGTGGTGGCATCTGACTTCTGAGACTAGGTCATCAAAGGCATTTCATTCTCTGCCTTGCTGTCTCTCTTTATCACTCTCGCTGGTGGAAAACCAACTGCCATTTTTGTGAGGATGCTCAAGCAGCCCTGAGACGAGGCCCACCTGGCAGAGAACTGAGCTCTCCTGCCAGCAGCCGCGGAGGAGCTGAGGCCTCTTGCCAGCAGCCATGTGAATGCCCACATGAAAGCAGATCTCCCAGCCCCAGTTAAGCCTTCAGATGATTTCAGCCTCTGCTCACATCTTGTCTGCAACCTGAAAAAATTCTGGAGGAACCAGAATAACCAGCTAAGCCTCTCTCAAATTCCTGATCCACAGAAATTGTTTCGACCTGCTAAGGTTTGGGGGTAATTTGCAATAGCAAATTAAACAGAAACAAGTGATTGTTGCCAAGGTAGATCACATCTCCAAAACATTTGTTGGTGGAAACAGTTGTAGTCCTAGAGAGTGGGCCTCTGGGACATGGTCACATAGGGTCTACCTTGACCACACTAGTTTATCCATCTTATTTCCAACATGTCAATCTCATTCCCTTATCACTTGGTGTTGGGGGCAGCCTCATGTTTCACAGTCACCACATGAAAGAGGGAAGAGCATCTGTTCTATCCTAAAAGTCAGGCTACAAACAATGTGTTATGTAGAGTCCTGGGCAGCTATTATCCATGTTGAAAGGTGAAGATTTCAAGGCACAGAGTACATGCAGCTAATCTATGCTGTTACACAGCAGTGGCGGAACTATCATATAATTTTTGGAATGTGGAATTTGAGCCATAGCTACTTTCAGCTAAGAATCATAATTGATGCATGTGCATTATCAGTGATAATTATTTAAGTGCAGGAATAAATCCAGAATAAAAAAGTGGGAGAAAAAAGGAACTGGAAATTATTGAGAACTCACTTTATTCTATGTATTGGGTTAGACTATAGCCTGATTAATATAACATAAAAATTAGTATACCAGAAAGAAAGTTTAATATAGTTACTATAATCAGTCTACCTTTTTTCCTCTCACTTTGATGACAGTAGTTTATTTATGCCCTTAATTTGCCATCTAATTGCTTGTATGAAGTTATTGTGGCTATAGAACTTAGTTTAGCTACTTCTTGCCTATACTTTTCATGTCATTTCTTAGGTTTGCTGATTAAAAAATGATCCAATAGCAACAATTCTCATTGGATGTACCCTCCACCCTCAATTTTCTTTTACCATAATTTTTGTCTATGCGAAGTTCTCATTTTTATCTCTCATGACCCCTGATTACATTCTGTCTAGACATAAATGCATTATTAGCAGATACCATGTGGTTTTATGGGCACCGATAGAAAATAACATAACTTAAAGAAGGACATTGTGGTGATTGTAATAAAGAAGAAACATTGGTAGAAATACAAAATAAGTGGTTCTTGGGAAAGTTTATTGACTTTAAAATATTCTTATCATACTCTTGCACGTATTCCATCTGATTTTGGAATTACTACTCATTGCTCAAGTGATTCTAGTTCTTTCTTTACCTGAAATTACAATATTCTGCCAGTAGTCAGACCTGGTTAGGAGTTTGTGATCTAAACAGTCATATTTTAGGCACAGATAACACTGATATAAATATGTAATTTTACCCACTTGATAATTGTTAACTCAAATAAAAATATTAACCATTTATTATAAGATGGTTAATGTGAAAAAGCAAGCTCCTAAAAGAAATATAAACACTCAGAGCTGCTCTGAGTTACTATAAAGCCCAACCCTGGTTTATCCCTGAGCTTGACTTGACTGTTTTTTCAACTTAAATTTGTAAAGTTGGATTCAGAGTCTCCTTGGTGTATGTACATGGTCAAGGATTTGGGGCTTTGCAGCCTGTCAAAGGAAAGCTTTGTCTGCATTCCGTAATTCAAAGGCAAAGCCTGAACTTTCCTTTGTAACCTTGCTACTTAACAAACTGTTACTTTAAAAGGAAAGATCACACATGTTACTAGTGAGACAGGATAAAAGAAACAAGTTACAAGTGTTTTCAACCTCTCCCTACCCTCAACAAACCATCTTGGAAAGCAAAGAGAGGAAATTTTTGCTGGCTGTGTGAGTTCTTAGGCATACTTTTGCTCAATAGAATCTTGGTAAAGGAGGAACAGGGAACTTGAAAGGAGCCAGAGAGGTTAAAATGAGCCACAGATTAAAGAGGCAGCACCAGACACAGAACAGGGATGATACAAGCAATGCTGCACTAACAGGTTGAGCCAGAGTTTTGGAGAGATGGGCCATGGGGAGGACCAAGAACGTGGGCAGAGGCCACAGGTGAAAGCAGCTGAAAAGAAAATATTTCTATAGTTTTTCTGGATGCATTCCCCCTTAGATTTTTTAAAAATAAATGGCTGCAGTAAAAATTTACATTGTTTTTCAATTATTTTGACTGCTAGATGTATGCTTCTTTAACATGAAAGTATGCCCACAAGGGACCATGAAATGGCTAGGCTTTGCATGAAGAATACATTTTTAAAACTTTTGTTGTGTAGATGTGTGGGGAAAGGAGAGATTGACTCTAAATTGCTTTCATCTCTAAAAATCTGAGACCTATTATGATGCTTCCCTTACCTACAAGCTACAGATTACACACTTCAAATTAGTTTTGTAAGACTGAAACTCGGGAGGTAGCCAGTGAGCAACAATTTGCAGGTGCAAGGGCAAGTCTCACATTTCCAGAGTGGTTCCCTCTGACTTTTCCTTTCTGGCAGGTTCACCACCTCTGCCTGTCTCCAACAGTCTAGCCCTGGGCTTTGGGACTTAATGATGTTATTCTGTCTCCTCCCATTGGTGGCATTTCTGGTTACTTTTGAACTCTGACGGCCTTTGGCCTTGGGATTGGTTACCAGGTTCCAGCTCCCTCATGAATGATCTTCTCAGCCATCTTCGCTGTCCTGCCTCCATCACTGCGTGGTAGGGCCCTTGGAGCACAACTGCTCTCTCTTCCTGAGCAGTTTTTGAAAGTCATTGTGGTAAAAAGCAACAAACAGAAACACATAATTGTTCTTCCTGGAAGTGCAATCTGTTAAGATCAACTCTTAGAACATTTTATCTAGAAGTAACAAATAAATAGAACTTTATAGGGTTCACAACAGAGATGCATAGTGTTGGCATTCAATCATTCATTTTTTTTAAAGCAAAAATATCAGTGAACAAATCAGCGAACAAATCACCATTAAGTTAAGAGCTAGTGTTTGTCGTTTGTCAGAAGCCACAGTGAACTACTGGCTGAGAACCCAACTTCCCATTGTAATCCCATAAATTTGGTGCCTGCGTGATAAACATGGCCCAGTGAATTATGGTATGATGAAAAAAATGGGAAAAGTGTTTTATTTTGTTAACATAGGGTATCTAGTGAGCTAAGATAAATACTGACTTCTTAGTGAAAAAGCAATATTAAAAGATAAAGATTATCTTTATCTTTTAATGAGATAAGATTATCTCATTAGGAGGCCAGTGAAATCATGGCTGAAGCTTTGTTAAGAAATTCAACCCCCCACAAATTGAGAAGGAATGTACACACCTATCTTTCATAATTGTTTTTATTGAGTTTCAAAGTTTGTAAGAAACATAATATCTGGCTAAGTGCTTCATAGAAAGAAGTAAGCATCAGTGATGTACCTGAGAAGCTCTTGTCAGGGTACTTTGTGAGGAGGGTGGGGTGGGGTTGGAGTGGATGACATAAGATATAGTTCTGATATTTTTTGATTTCATATACAGGGGAGATGACTGTTTAAACCTTGCCTCTGACTTTATTATATATAACTCATTACTTGGTTTTTTAAAGATTTTAAGGTAGAGTGGTTAAAAAATAATAAATGAGCTTCTGAAGAAAACATATACACATAATTACAAAAATGTTATCAATGGGTGTTAGAACTTGTGTTCACCATTCTCGTCTTCTGTGAAGTTGATGGCATTACCTTTTGTTTTCCATAAAATGTATGTTGCTATTATTTTTAGAAAGTAAAAAATATGAATACAGGACTGAAGGTTAAAAAAAACATATGCACATAATTTAATTCCTTAAGGCCACCCCCTCCCCCAAATTTCAGTGAAACAAAATTTAGTTAAATTTGACCACCTTTCTCTGCGACCTCAGCTCACTACAAGAGTTATCAAGTGGTTCCTGGCTAAAAGGAATATGTAGAATATCTCATACTTTTAGATGAAAGAGATAGATTGTGAAAAAGATAGATTGTATTTGTGTGAGTGTGTGTGAAAGAGGGGTGACAGGGAGGAGGAGATGGTGGGGGGAGAGAGAGAGAGAGAGAGAAGGAAGAACCTTAATAGGAGAGGGACATGGAGTCAGCTCTCAATTACCTGGGCTAATGGAGTCTAGAAAGAACAAAATGGCATACAATCAGCCAATCAGCCTGAGGGTTTCCTTCTTTACACCACAAAATTTTTTAGTTTCACTGATAAAAACTCAGAACAGAGGAGAGTTAGACCTAGGAAGTGATCTGGTATCAGGTAGGAATCAGATTTTTGTTGACTTAACAAAATTAGAAAAAAAGAAGAAAAAATTAGAAATCAAAAAAGAGTTAAAATCAGACTTTCTAGACTGGTATCAGGTAGGAATCAGATTTTTAATAATTTTCTTCCTTTAGGAGACAAGAAAATACATTGGTTTCCTTCAACCTTATTCCATGTTACATTTACACCTCTGCCCATCCCTACCAAGAATAATACAAGGGAAATAGTAGGGCTACTTGATATACTTGTTGTAGCTCCTCTAGTAACAATGTAATTGTCACTATTGTCAAGTTCCTTTGTTACGGTATTTGGAAGAACATATAGGAAAACACATATAGAGAGGATGGAAGTGAAGCCTAAAAATGTCATTCTAATCATGTAATAGTCCTGAATAACCCAATGAGAAGGGGGAAATGATTACAGAAATCAGTAAGCGGGGAGGGGGCATGGTGTGCACAAGAAATTATCTAGTAGATTCAGCTTTTAAAACAAACAGTAGACCAGAGAGGAGAGCCAGATAACGAAAAGAAGAATACAAGAGAACCCATGGACCTATAAGAAAGGCATCATGAAGCCTGCAGCTAGAGAGAGACAAGAAGTACTTTAACCATTTTACCTGAAGAAAGAAAATGAGTCCATATAGTAGTCATTTTATTTGTTGTCTACATAGCATTTATTCTCTTATGTCTCCTGCCAATTGTACTCTAATTTTCCTTTGTTGAATTCACTCCCATACAGGAGGTTTGTGTGGGAATGATCCCATTTTCAGTACCAGAGGTAAGTCCTAAGTCACTTAATCCAACCAGTTACCCCCTCCTGCTGACTACCAAATTTGGTTCAGGGATGGATATCTGACCATGTTAGGCCCAGGAGAAAGTACAAATCCTAGGACATATGCCGGAGCTACCAGACAGTTTCGCTTAGCCAAGTTGGTGTGAAGATGACATGAAGTCTTCGACAGTTTTGCCTTTTTTTTTTTTTTGTCATAGTGGAAAGACCCTTGAAATTAGATGAAAAAAAATTGATCCAGTGAGTTACTGTTTTTTTTTTTTCTTATAGCCAGAATTACCTCTGGAATTTTAAGTTTTGTGAAATAATATATGATCTTTATTTTTGAAGACTGTTTCATTTTTGCTCTCACTTGCAACCAAAATATTCCGATCTGAGCAGAAAACAGGAATGTGGTATAAGTTAACTGGGTACTACATGCTTTGCATAGCCTTTACTTTCTGAGTACTTTACCATTTTGATATTTACAGCATCTCCAGGAGTAGAAAGTACTTGTACAGTGACAAAGCCTTACCCTGAGAGGAGATGCCCACTTTGGAAAGTGACCTTGCGACACAGAACTCCCTGGGACTCAACTCTTGCACGAATGTGTTGGGAGCATTACCAGTTACTTGGGTGTAATGGATTGGAGGGCATTGTCAAGTTAGAAGAGTCAAAACGAAAGAAAAGGAAAGGAAAAGAAAAACTGGGTGAAAATGGCAAAGGAAACTGCTCTGAAAATTTGGAAGTACCTTCACAGTGATTGGGAGATATCTGGGCGGTAGGATGTCTTTACAGGGTGTTGAAGATCAGGAAAGCTCGTCTCTCTGAAAAAGGGCTGGCACCGTCTCTTCTGATCTATGAGGCCTTCTGTGTGAAGTCAGCTGTATTTAATCTTTAGCAATGTTGTAGGAACTATGCTTCTTGTCTGTTGGTGTCTTTCTGTTAATCACAATATTGTTCTGATTAAACATTCTGCTGTTGAATGTTACTAAACCTCACTTTATGGTAGAGAAACTGCATGTCAGAAAGGCTAAGTAACCTGCCAAAGATCATACAATGAGTTAATAGTAGTTGCAGGGCCTGAGATTTTGACCTTCTATCTACAAAGCCCATGTGTTTTCCAAAACATGATTTTGCTTTTGTCTTCCCCTCAGAGAGAGTAATTTTCAAATGGGGGAAGACAGATAAAGCATTTCAAAGAGGAAATTAAAGTATTAAATAGAGGAATAGACTGAGGAAGCACCTGGACATGCTAATTGACTTTCAGACTTCCAAGCCCAGTTGAAGTATATCTTATGGGACAAACTCGTAGATTCCTTGAACATTTGAGAATCTGCAGAATAGAGATGGTAAACATTGTTCTCCAAAGAGAGAAATGGTGGATTCTGAAATTATAGACCAGTGATTTATAATACCTGGGCCAGATGGCTTCTATGAATTTCAGAATTATACATACTTTAGCTGTGATATTATGAATAAGGTCCAACTGGAATTGGTTAAGCAAATGTTTTCTAAGAGTTAAATTTTTAGTGGTTAGTATCTGTGCCATGCCATGCTATTTATTAAAAAGAAATTGCATTTCTTTTTAATAAAAGAAGTTAGGGTTCTCCAGAATTAGAGGCATTATATGTATATATAATATATAATACATGTGTATATACACACACACATATATATATACATATACACACAGGGTCCAGCAGAGGTAAGGCCTGCTTGAGTGTGGTTGGTAGGGTAATATTATAGGTGTAATAATTTATAATTTTAGTTTGAACACTTCACCTAAAATGTGATGTGGTGTGCTTGAGTATGATATAGTTGTGTTACAGAATTACATGCTTATAATTTTGTAACAAAAAAGGAGTGTTTTCATGCCGGACCCTATATATACATATATTGCAACCTTAGAGGCCAGCAAGTTCCAGTGTCTGCCATCAGTCAGCTGGGGAGCCAGGAGAGCCAATGGTGTGGTTCCAGCCCAAAAACAAGCAGGCGCAAGACCCGGGAAGAGCTGATGTTTTAGTTAAAGGCTGAAGGTAGGCAGGAGGAGTTTCATCTTACTCAGTCTTTTTGTTCTATGTAGACTTTCAACTGACTGGCAAGACTCACCCACAGTAGGGAAGGCAATCTGCTTTCCTCCTTCCACTGATCCAAATGTTAACCTCATTTAGACACACCCAGAATAATGACTGACCACGTATCTGGGCATCGTGTGGCCCAATCAAATTGACACATAAAATTACGCATCAGGAACATTTATTATGTTTGAGGATACTACAGTGATGGAAAGAAAAGCTAATATATTAAATAAAATAATCAGTATACAAAGTGATTTGAGAAGATTCTGGGTAAAGATTTCTAAGGAAATGAGTTTACAGAATTATTCTCTCCTAGCATTCAATGAAATAAATTTTGAAAGTAAGAGGAAACAAACATAGAAACCCAAACAAAGGGACAAACAGAACAATAAAAAAATGTCTAAAGCAGTAACTGGACAAAGAAAAGGAACCAACTTCATGTTATATAATTTAAGATTTCTGGCTAAGGAAAGAAACTTTTTTTTTTTTTTTGGTAGCACAGGGTAGCTTCTAGCTCTGCCCTTAGAAATAGAAGTGAGGAAAGAAGGGAAGTTAATAAAATCCTGAGAATTTTTATTAAAATCCTCCAATAAGAGGAGAAGCAGACTGAGGAATAGGGTGGGAATAGAGTGAAGGAGACATTTCCCTACAGAAGTCTCTAAACAAAGCCACCAGGTCATGCTAAGCAGTAGGCACATGAGAGCAGGCTTCCTTTAGAGAGCTGAGTTGATTAGGGCAAGGAGCTGAGGGGAGAGGAGTATCCTCAGTGGGTGGAGAGGGCTCGCTTTAGGTACTTCACCAACACTTCTCATTTCTCACCCCCTTAGCTGAGACAGGATGGCTAGAGGTGGCTGGAGTTGGGTATCCCCCTTCCTCTAGGTTGGCTGGGCTCTGACAAACCACAATACGTTAGGTTCTGGCAAAATCATTTCTCCTGAGGGCAGGCCTTGTTAAGAACAGAATGCTCTGGTATGTGTTTTTTCTTCTTTATTGAATTTATTGTGGTGACAGTGGTTAATAAAATTATATAGGTTTCAGATATACAATTCTATGATATTGTGTTGTGTGCTCACCACCCCAGGTCAAGTCTCTTTCTATCACCATTTATCTCTCTTACCCGCTTCTACCCTGCCCCACTTCCTTCTGGTAATCACCATACTGTAACCTGTGTCTTTGAGGGGTTTTGTTTGTTTTGTTTTGTTTTGTTTAATCCCTGTACTTTTTTCACCCAGCCTCGTGCTACCCCCACCCCCGCCGTCCACCAGTCAGCCTGTTCTCTATCTATGAGTCTGTTTCTATTTTGTTAGTTTATTTTGTCCTGGTGTGTTTTAAAATGGCCACTTTCCCCCTCCCCCCTGTGGGAAGCTAGAGGGCATTTTTCTCCGATCTTCACTGTGAGAAATTGGTAGAGCTCCTGGCAGTGACATTCACTCAAGGGTAAGGCCCACTAGAACTTGGTCCTCCTGGAGTTTTTATCTCTTCTTCCAACAATTTGTCAATGACAATTCAGTCTTCTACCCCAGTGCTGGTTCCCACGGAAATTTCTGGTCGCTGGGTTTCTGCTCCTGTAGTGATTCTCTGTATCTCTCTGTCTGTCTCTTCAGTTTTGGGGACTGTGATTTGCTCTGTGACTTCCCTTTTCTGATGCCTCTAAGAAGTTTTGTTGGTTGTTCAGTTTTTTACCTGTTGGTAGGATAGAGAGGTGATTTCTAAGTTCCTTATGTGCCAAACCAGACTCAGGAAGTCCACAATCTGCTTTTTAAGCTAAAGCAATAGCATAGAATTAATCTCTTGTGGAAAAGACTCATTTATCTAAAGTCCAGAAATTTCTTATTTTCTTTACAGATTCTTTGTTTCTCTATTAAAATAATATTAAATTTAATATATTTTAAATAAAAATATGTTTAATGTTAACTTTTTATGAAATTTTCTTCATCTCATTCATTTATCTTTCTATTGCAATTTGTGAAGGAAAAGGTGTATGAATAATGTTTCTATTTCTGGAGGGTGGCGTTTTCTGAGATTTCTTGCTTTTTTTTCTAAAATGCTTATTTAAAAAAATATGGGTATATTGATTTTACAAAACAATAAATGCTTTAAAAATACCTTCATAGGTTAGATGTGTGGGCTCATAAGACAAAGAGTAACAAGGACAAATGTAAATTTCTGCTTCTAGCTGTAAAGAACAATAGAGCTAACTCATAAGTGACGCTCTCAAAACCATCTTAAGGTTTCTGTTTCCGTGTTCGGTGTCACCTTCTCATCCACAACTTGTTACCAGCAAAGAAAGCATACAAGGCCCTTGACTGGAGCCCTGAAACTTCTGTCAGGTGGGAACCAGTTTATGTTCATCATCCTTTTGTTTTTCAAAATCACAAGGATTGTAAGTGGCACTGTAATGGCAAAACTACATTTTTATTTTAAACATCTAGACAAAAATAGAAATAATGCCATGAATAGCCATGCATTTGCCACTTATAAAATCTTAGCATTTTGCCTTATTTGCTTTGGATCTTGTTTACTTTAAAAAATTACCTATTGTGACTACAATTGCAGACTCTGGGGAGCCTGTCCCTGATCCCACTCTCCTAGCCTGCTCCCCAGAATTCAATTACACTTGTTGTGACCCAACTAATTTTTGGTAGAAATCACATCCAAATAGCATCTTAGTGGTATCTTTTGAAACTTCTAGAGCACACTGAAATGGTGAGCCCCTTCCCACTCCTAGAAAGTGTTTTGTCTGCTTATCTGACCTGGTTGTGGTTTGTGACATATGGCAGCACCTGTCATAAACACTGAAAATAGCAGAGAGATTATTCATTCTTGAGTCCAACCTTGAAAGAGTCCACTGTTGATTTTCATTAAAATTAAAAATTTTTCATTAAGTATTAATAAAATTCATTCCTGTTTTGCAGTGAGCACAAAAACAATGAATTTCATTTGAGGAAGAACAAGAGCTGGAAACTATTTTCAGGTTTTAATTGTCCTACAGGACTACATCACTCTTAGTTTTGTCTGTAGAAATCCCACTTGTAGAAAAAAAAACAGCAAGTGAAACCATCTGTCTTGCTTAATAATATATGAAAAATAAAACTGGGCAGAAATGACAGGCTTAAGGCACTAGGCCACAAGTGACCTGAACAAGTGAGACATTTGTCTTTGGTTTAGAAGGGCACTGTCTCAATCCTACTGATTTACCAATTACTTTTAAACCAAGGGGGTCTGGAAGATTTAGAGAGTCATGCACAGACGATAGGAACCAATAATCAATCTGCCTTTCCTGGATTAGAATCCCACTGGCACCCATTAAAATTTAAAGTTGAAAGTTCGGGAGAGAACTGAGGAAGATGAAGTGGTCTCTGTGGTCTGAAACACCCTTTGACCACAGTCCACAGGTGAGCGAAGGAAATCCATCAGAAGATGTAATAAATGAGCAACCGAGGTAGGCTGAGAAAGTCAACGCCCCAGACATCCAATGATGGAGAAAAAGCACAAGAGACTGACTCTTCCTATAAAAAAGATCAGGAATATCTCAGGAGGATACGCTGAGGTTCTGAGTTACATGGGACTGGCATGCAGATAACTCAGAGAAGGAAGATGAATAATGAGGTCTGTAACTTGTGTTCACATGCTGCCTTCCTCAGAGAAGTTCATAGGGCTTTTTGGATAACATCTAATTAAACTTTACAACATGTCTGAAAGTGAGAAATCAAGTGTGATTTCCCTGTTTTACAGATAGGGAACTATGTCACTACGGACCCCAGCTCATGCCGTTCACAGCACAATAGAGAGGGGCCTTTAAATCTGCCTTCTCTGTAGTCCTGTCTTACAGAGAATATCAAGAATTTGAACAGTGTCACAGATAGTAAGAACAGTATGAAAAATCTAAATGAACGCCCTGGCTGGTGTAGCTCAGTGGATTGAGCGCAGGCTGCGAACCAGGCATCGCAGGTTCGATTCCCAGTCAGGGCACATGCCTAGGTTGCAGGCCATGTCTCCCAGCAACCGCACATTGATGTTTCTCTCTCTCTCTCTCTCTCTCTCTCTCTCCCTCTCCCTCTCTCCCCCCCCTCTTCCCTCTCTAAAAATAAATAAAATAAAATCTTAAAAAAAAATAATTATAAAAAAAAAAAATCTAAATGAGTCATTGCTTCCATTTATTAAATGTTTCTCCCCAAATGGATGGCTTTTCTTTCCATGTGCAAAACACCCTAATTTGAAAAATAACCATGCAAGGTATGAAAAGAATTCCCATTTCACAGAGTGGACAATTGAGACTCAGAGAGTTTGAGGAATCATTCACCTTCACCTATTACATGGCAGAGTCAGGATCTAAACCAGTGCTTATCAACCTTAAAATCCAAGCTGTCTTAATACAACTTGGGATGGAGTTTTGACCCTCTGTACCCTGATTTGAAAGCATGGTGGATGGGCTGAAATGTATAAGCATCTTTAGAAAACTCTTCATTATCTGGCCCTTGGGTATCTCTCCTGCCCCATCTCTGAATAATTTCACTCCAGTGGACCTGGATAACGTTCATTTCTCCCTTGTACCACAGTGCAGCCTCCATACCCTAATCCTTGAATTTTCTTTTCTTTCTATCACTTCACTCACCCTTCTATCTGCTGACCTGCTCATTACTCCCAGATCTCGGTTTAGCTGTCACTTCCTGGAAACATCCATTAACTCCCGAAGATTAAACTGGGGCCCTCCTCGTCTTCTCATCAACCCTTGGACTGCCACCATTGCAGCACCTTTCACTTGGTATTTATAACTGCTTTTGACTTTCTCTCTTGTCCACAACTGAGTGTTTGGCGGTAGGTTTTCAATGAATTCCTACTAAATAAATGAATCCCGAACCCTCAATTATTTATATTATCCAGCTTCCTCCAGTCTGTGCCAGAATGTCACCTCCTTTCCTGGGACCAATTAGGGACTTAGTCTGAGAAGTGCAGGAACAGCCTTAGCTTGTCCAAGCTGAAAAAGAGGCACTTGGCATCTCCACAGAGCTACCACATGCTCACAGGAAGTCTTGGCCATCTGTAAGCTCCCTCGTGCCTGCATTTCTTTGATGCCTAGTTACATTGCTCATACCCCTACCTCTGGCTCATCCCCACCCTGGACACTAAGTGGGCTTACTCAGTGCCACCCATCTTGGCTGAATAGCTCGTGAGCAAACTAGTTCTCATTCCTCTCCATTTGTCTTCAGAAATCCACTTATATGACTCATTGGGAATCACACAGCCTACCCCTGCTGGCACTGCTCTTAACATCCTCTCCCCATCAGACCCACTTGAAGACCTCCATGTTACCTGGAATGATTTCAATTGACCTCTGATTGTTGTTTTACGTGCCTTTTCACCCCCTTACAGGCTCTTGTTTCTGCTCTGATTTTACTGTTTCTTCTGACTTCTGACCAAAGACTCTTTGTGAAACCTCCATGTTCCTGAAGACCCCAGCTGCCACCAGGTTTTTTCCATCCCTCCCCCAAACACCTCATTTCAGCAGGTTTTTTTCTGTTCTCTGTATCCACTGGTAGCATAGTAATCCAACCTCAACTTAGCCACCCAACCCAACAGCTTCCTTTGGCTCAACAGCCTGGAAAGAATGTATAGCAGACAACCATGGCTGGTTTTAAACTATGAGGCCCAGGGTGAAGAGAAATGACAGAACAATGCATTGTAGACCCCTTTGTTTCCTGCTTTGATTATCATTTCAGAACAGCCCAGGCTAGCTAACATTTTCATTTGGTGGAAAAGAAAATCCCCAAGATCTCAGCAGTTGCGGTCTTAATAAAGTATATTTAACAACATGTAGTTTTTACATAATATATTAGCATTATTCATCAGGGAAGAAAGGCTACAAAAGTAGTGATGAAAGGAAATGAATATCTTAAAAAGAAACTTTTCCTAACACATAAAGCAAAATCGTATTAACACATTTTATTGTCTATTTTTTTCTAAAATTTAGAAATGGCATTATCACTTTTTAGTAACTGTAACATTTAGTAACATTATCCCCTTTCTTTCAACAGTAACTGACTAAGTCCCTACTATTGTATGGGGAATAATATCTTTAATACTATATAAGTATCAAATTTTTAAATGAGTGAATCCAAACATTTATAAAGTCTTCTTCTGCAGAGCAAAATTCTTATCTACATTTTCAAATGGCTACAATAATACTGTTTATGTATTTATGCAACTCATCTAAATATTCTCTCTTGCCCCAGTGACCACATCCTTGATAATCATCTATAACATTCCCTTCTTCCCCCTTCATTACTTACCGCACTACCGCAGGACACTAACGCAGGTCTCAAAGGATTTCTTCTGATGTCGGAAATCATTCTCCCATGGGGTGGGGTGGAGAGGGGATACAAGTATTCTTTCAGTGTATTGGGAAGGGAACTCCTTAGACAATCTAAAATCAGGTAATAATCACAAGTTCTTAGCAGGAGCAGGTACCAGCTTTAAAACTGCCCCATGCATAATAACAGCATCCCCAAAAGAGGGAGAGTTGAATTTTGTGTTGCAATATGCAGAAGCATTCAGAAACAGCTCAGAGTTAGACCACCTCTGCAGAACTCAGAGAGATACAGGATGGAATTTCCTCTATATCTGATTTGTTAGAAACCAAATCCAAAGAGATTTTATAGCTGTTGAGTACTCATAAACCTTTTATTTTGTCCCTGTTTATAGCCCTCCTCGCCGAGGTCCTAACACACAGAGGAGATCTACCAAGACACCTGAGCTCATCCACTTGGAGAGTTTCTGTTGACAGAACCCATCTGGGTGTCAGTTGCCACTTCTGCATGGGGGAGGAGTCCTAATTTCAGAATATTAGGCAGCATGAGGTGATGGGAATGAGCAGACTTCAGAGCCAAAAAGACCTGCTACCAAAGCTAAGTAACCTTTACCTGTGACCACATGATTTATATGAGACTCTGTTTTCTCTTACACAAAATGGGGAGATAGTAACATGCATCTCACAGATCGTGATGGAAGCTGAATGAAGCAGTACCAGCTTTTTGTTTGACTCTTGCCAGCTGAGCACCTCTTTTGTGTGTGTGTAAAATGGAGCTAATAATAGTACCTACTTCATAGGGGTATTATGAGTGTTAAGTGAGTTATTATATGAAAAGTGCTTAGAATAACACCGGCCCCCATAATAAAGTATGTGAAGTCACTGACAGGAGGTCTGCCACATATGTCAATGTATATCAGCACCCTCCTCCTCCTCTATTTTAGGTGGCATTTTAAAAAACTACATGGTGCTCCTCACATTGCAGACCTTACGGTGAGTCTCCATAGAGCAATGCGATTGATGTAAAGAGAGTTCCAGTTTGGTCCCCGGCACCTGCCCCTCCTGAATCAGCCCATCTGAGTCAGAACTTTCATTAACCTTCAAACTAATCATCTTATTTTGCTTTGAATGCATAGCTGTGGTTTTTGCTATTTATGGGCTGTTGACAGCAGATTAAACTTTCACATACACACTGTAAAAGATGGTCACCCCCACATTCTTCCCAAGTTTTGTCAAAATGGCCCAAATACTTGGTATTAGAGCCATTAGCATTGGGTGAACAAGAAAATGCATGAGCTGGAATAGGACACAGAGTCAGGGCTCAGAAATACATTGGGAATCGAGGTAAGCATAGAAAACTTAACCCATCTTGACAAACCCAGCTCTCTTGGCTTCACCTCCTGCATGAAGAGTCTGCTAACTCTTCAAAGTTTTTTACAATTCCTCCACCTATCCATCTTGGAAACAGGCTAGGAAAAGAAAAAGAAAGGAAGAAAATGAGGTTACTGGGCTCATCCCAAATTGTGCTTGGGTCTCATCACCACCTTCTAGCTCTTTTGTCTGAGAGTAAATTTTGGATGTCAGAAACTCGGCTGGGGTCAGACTTCAGCAAATGCAGTGTTGGTGACTGTCTGATATTCAGCTTTCGGGTTCCACTCACATTTATTGGGTTTTGACCAGCTTTCAGGCACTGTGTGTGTTTCTAGACCTCTCTTGTTGTTGCTGTTGTTGTTATTGTTGTTGCCGTATTCGCCCTCACAGTAGCGGGAGGTTTGCAGGATATGAATGACTTCCCCAAGCTGGCACAGCTACCGTGTGGAGGTCCTAGACCTGCCTTACCAGAAAGGCTTTGATCTTCCCTTTAAAGTGCAGGTGTGGCCAATTCTCGGGTGTAGGGAGTAAATCTTGGGGTGGAACCAAGCGTTTGGAGAATGTGGAAGTGGAAAAATTGTTGGGAAGGTTGTAACACACTGAAATATGACACACAGCAAAGGCTTCATTGAAGTCAGAGAGCACAATTTCTTGACTTTTTCCATTCTTCTGCCAAGAGTGGGAGTGGAGAAAATAGTGAGTGGCTAATGATTTAGAATTTGAGTAGACATATGAGGTCTAGATAAAAGTTCACAAGCAAAGAAAATTGGTAATTTCCAAGGAATTGGACATGCTTTGAGTGTGAGAGAATGAAGAAGACAGAAGTGAAGGGGCAGCAGCTGGAGAAGTACAGAGGGTGCTGCGTGAACTGACTGGATCCCAGGCGCAGCTATCTGTGAGACACTTCGGTGACACAGATTACAGAATGACTTGAGGAGGGCGGCACCCTGAGAGGTCGAATGTCAGGAGAACTGTCAGTGCGGATACATTGAAATTGCTGAGGGTTGTAAGGAGAGAGGAAAAACAATTAGAAACTCAAGATGTTGGTCCATATTTCTATAATATATTTCACTATATATTTATCATATATAGTTCTAAGGCATATATCACATATCATTTTCTTCAAAGAATACCCAGGAAGCATATAGTTGTTTCCTTAATTGGGGGTTTCCACATTGCTGATTCTCTAAGCTTACGTGGTGTTCGCAGAAAACTTACTCCCATCAAACATTTCTCTCACATCCTATACATGATGAAAAAAGGTGACATTTAGACCACTTTTCTGAACCACTTTGGTGGGTAGACCTAATTTCTTAGTTATCTAATACAACTAAAGAACTAATACTTACTCATCTATTATAAACTAAAGCTGTTTGCTCATATCATACAATTTTTGAGTCTTGGGGTTAATGAATATGGTATTTTTGTTTATTCCACTTACCAGGAACTGAGTGACTTTTGTTTCTTTCATCACAATTAACCTACAGATTTAAAGCTACTCCCTTTAAAAAATGCAAATTTGTATTTGTAGTATGCTCATAATTATTTTTAAAATTTATGCATAAAGACTGGAAGGAGTTACATGAAAATAATAATAATAAGGATGAGGAGGGTAGGCTGTTATGCTATATTTTTCTTTAACAATTAAAAAATTTTTTAAATATTTTCAATAATGGCAATGTGTAATTTTTAGAAAAAGAAAAAACAACAATATTTGTTCATGGTATATAATAAATGGGTAAATAGAATAATACTTTTACTCTCATTTATACTCATTATGTCTTGCAAAGGACACTGCTAAGAATTAAAATATTCTTGAAAGGAGAGGAACTGGAACATATTTGGAGCACTTGCTGGATTAATAAGTGCTCCTCCAGGGAAACACTGTGCATATGAAGAGTAGTCCATAAATCTTCTGTCACCTGGTGTACAGTGTCTCATTTGGAAACAAATGTTTGAGAGCGACACACCTTTGCAGGCAGATGAACTCCCTGAGATACACCTTTCACAACAAAGATGATGCATTATCTCTCCCAGTTAGGCACTGGCTCAAATCTGCTAACTTAATTAGCCCTATATCTAAAGCTATGTTACCTGGTGTTGTGGGTTGAACTGTATCCCCTTAAAATATATTTTCAAGTCTTAACCCCTGGAACCTGTGGATTTCACCTTATTATCTCTGTAGATGTAATCAAATTGACATCAGGTCATTAGGATGAACCCCAATCCAACACAACTGGTGTCTTTCTTTAAAATGTATTGTTCAGTTACAGCTGACATACAATATTGAAACAGTTTCAGGGGTAGAACATAGTGATTTGACATTTCTATACCTTACAAAGTGATCACCCTGGTAAGTCTAGCACCCATCTGACTGGTGTCTCTATTAGAAGAGGAGAGGAGACACTGAGACAGATACAGAAGGGGAAAATGCCATGTGACAGTGGGGGCAGAGATCAAACCCAGCAGCTGCAAGCCAAAGAGTCCCCAGGACCACTGGCAAGCCACCAGCAGCCAGGAAGAGGCCAGGGATGACCCTCCCCCATGGCTTCAGACAGCATTGCCCTGCCTGTGCTTTATTGCAGACTTGTAGGCTCTGCAACTGTGAGAAAATAAATGGCTAGTGTTTAAGCCAACCAGTCTCTGGTGCTTGGTTACGGCAGTCCTAGAAAATGAGTATACCATGAAATTATAATTACTTATTTAGAGCCCCAAACATTTATTTAATAAATACCATTTTATAGCTCTGCTCAAAACTGGAATGCTTGCAAAGGTATACAAGGAAAAAGTGTTTAAGTGAGCAGGGAGGCCACCATAGATATTAGTAGTGTTGCCTCAAGCTTCTGTGTAGATTTAAATATTCAAAGTAAAAACAAAGTTTAATTAAAAACCAGAGGCCAAAAGGGCAGTCAACAAAGGAGAAGTACTGAATGAAAGAAAACTTACTAAATTAAAATCAAAGTGACGGATAAATCATATTGCCAGGCTTTGTAGACAGAAAAGGTTGAATTTAGCAAAAAGAAACTAAAATGGTCTGGAGAAACACCTCAGGGTCAAAGTGAGGAAGAGTTTTATCATAGGTAGCTGTCACGGTGGCAAAGGACTCAGTTGTGACTGGGACTAAGAAAACAAATTCATTTCAGGTTCTGTGTCCATTGTCATTTCTTTCAGTGGTAGGTTGCAGCCAGGAGCACTGTGTCCAGCAGGATTCCAAGGCTGATTTTAGGGCTGGAAGGAAAGAATGCTGATATTGATTATTAATGTCTGACGCAGATATGGGTTTGGGAAATGAAGATCACAAAGGTACAATATTTTTCTATTAGGAGTTACTTGAGTACTAAAGGATCACACAGCACTGCTGATCAGACAAACATATTTCCTAGGTGCTGATAGAACATGGAACACTTCAAGCCTGGGAACTTTTTACAACTCTAAATAAAGCAAGTAAGAGAAATAGTTAAACATAATTTATTGAGTAGGTAAAGGAAATAGAACAGGGTTGACCTAGCATTTGAATTTATTTAGATTATGTTCATTTTTTAAGAATGAAGGGTACTAGACTAATGTAAATTGTTGTTGACATCTGTTGTTTTAATTGCTATGTTGCTTTCCCCTGCCCAGGAAGAACCACGTAGAGTGGAAGAGCTAGCTACATCCTTCCTGATGCAATTCACTCTGAATATGGGAAGCCAGATTACTAGGAGCACAATGAGTCTGTGGTTTGTCTACCAACATATACTGGATGGCAGTGTGTCTGCATTGTTGATTATGATACTGAGGAGGATGGAAAATGATTTCTTGGCTGGGCCTTGTAAGTTGAACCCCAACATGGAAGACTGGAATGAGAATGAACTCCAAAATGTCAAAGGTGCCAGATTGAGGAAGAGGCTTAGCGATCCCAATTTGTCACGAGCAGGTGCGTAGCCTTCCATTTGTGGGGGTCCTGCCTACAGGCATGTTTGGGCTGAGACCTGGCGGAAGCTCTGTGGCTGCGCTCTTGGGGTGGGGCCCTTCCAACCCCCCTCTACTCCACTGTTTTCCTTTCTATGGTTCAAGCTTCAGAGCAGTTTTATCAGTGGGCAATCAAAAAGGCTGTTTGGATAACAAACAGACTTAGCTTAAAAGCCAGGTGTTTGTAGTAACAAATGGAAAAGCTAGTTAGTTACCCAATGTGTGGTGTGTCAACTTTTCCTGTTTCAGGAAGGATATCTCCAGTCCTAACTAGCAATTTTTAGGCAACTCAGAAAGCTCTTGGGGACATTTGGGGGAAGTTTTTGGTAGACAATATTTCTGTTAAAACATAAAGACCCTTTTCTAACAGGTTTGTCTCTGTGAAAGGCTTAAAATTATTGCTCCATTGGTGTGTGACTTGTATTGTGAGTGGCTTTGGGCAACGATATGTGAGTGGAAGTGGCATGTGACGCTTCCGAGCAGTGGCTCTAAGAGCGTCATTGGCTCTGTCCCCTCTCTTTTCCCTCTGCTTTGAGACTGGTGTGTTCCAGTTAGGGGTTTCTCCTTCAGACTTTGTTCCAGATAAAGGAAACATGGAGTACAGCTGCAGCCCATGTGCAAGGTGAGTGAGAAATTAACGTCTATTGCAGTAAGCTGTTAAAGTTCTGGGTTTGTTTTATACTGTAGCACACCCTGACAAAAGCTGACTATGACATCACCCCAGAAGTCATGTGCCAGTAAAGCAGTTGTGGACTGCCTCCAGTAGAAAAAGTCAACATCAGGAACTGAGGTAGAACCAAAGGGTTAGCAGTCAACCAATGGAAATTAGGCCCCAAATCAGTGATTCCAAGGATGAATATACACTGGGGTGGTTATCTGAAGGTTGATCTCAAACCAGGAAAGAAGCCTTTGAGGGAAAAATAACGTTAGACATTATTGATAACACAGTTACATACTGCTTAACAATGGGCATAGGTTGAGAAATGTTGTTAGGCGATTTCCTCATTGTGTGAACCTCAGAGTGCACTTACGCAAACCTAGATGGTACAGCCCACTGCACACTCAAGCTGTATGGTATAGCCTATTGCTCCTAGGCTACAAGACTGTAGAGCATGTTATTATACAAAACAGCACGAGATTAAATCAGCACAAGAAAAATGATGCAATCAAGAGACGCGGTAAACACAAGGTGTATGAGGCTGCTGCCCACACAACACGTCACCCTGTTTTACAGCAAACTTTTTTTATAAGTAGAAAGATTATACTCTAAAATAATAAGTGTAGTATAGTAAATACATAAACCAGTGACAAAGTTGTTTATTATCATTATCAAGTATTATGTACTATGTATAGCTGTAGTGCTGTATTTTTATAAGACTGCCAATGCAGTAGGCCTGTGGACACCAGCATCACCACAAACATATGAGTAATGCAGTGCACTATGATGCTAAAACTATGATGCCAAATAATGTGGCCTGGTGTGCCCCCATCAAATGAATAATCAGAGCCTTTTGTAAATAGGATTTTTCTTTTTTTTGTATTTCCACATAAATGGGACTTTTAAAAGGTAAAGGAACTTTTTAGTTCTAATATAATCTTTTTGGGACCACTGTCATAAATACAATCTATCATTGACCAAAACATCCTGGTGTGGAAAATGATTGTCTATTAATAAAAGATCAATATTGATCTATGTATGGTGTGTGTGTGTGTGTGTGTGTGTGTGTGAGAGAGAGAGAGAGAGAGAGAGAGAGAGAGGGAGAGGGAAGGAGAGAAAGAGAGAGAGATTGATTATTTGAGTGGGTCCCAGGAAAATTTAAGATTGGTTGGCCTAGCAATGACTTGTTTTCCAAAGGAACTGGAGTGCAAACATCTAATCATCAAATTGGGTGATGAATGGGGCAGTGATTCCACTTAAGGAATAAAGGAGTCCATTATTGGAAGGCTATGAATGGGAAGGGGGCCAAGGAAGAAATGCAATAAGAAGGAAAGATGAAAAGGGAACTGTCACAGTATTTGGACAGTAAGGAAGAAGGCACAGCTCAGTCATAAGGACCAGATACGAACGCAGTCCCTGAGAAACTGGGAGGCCAAGGTTAGAGATGATCTTGGAGTAAACTGGATCAATAGCACAGCAGTAAGGTACAGACTTTAGATTTTTCTCCAAGAAGCTGCTTGGCATCTGGAGTGGGTCAAAAGCTGTAGATAGAGTTTAAGTGGTTCTATCTGTGTAGATTATAAGGTGGAATTACATCCACTGGTGTTATGTGATAGGACAAAGGAGCTGGCTAATGATTATCTCCATCTTTTAACAGATGTAATGAATCACACGGGGCTAAAAACTCTTTCTCTGTTTCCCTAACTTCAGACAAACTTTCCAAAGCCATGGGGATTCTGAGTACACAGTGTAAGATGGATAGTGGGTAGAACTGTTTTTCCTTTAGTCTACCAATTTCTAAAGCCAAATAATGTGGCCTGGTGTGCCCCCATCAAATGAATAATCAGAGCCTTTTGTAAATAGGATTTTTCTTTTTTTTGTATTTCCACATAAATGGGGCTTTACTACTGGACTGTTTGCACTGAAATTACGGTAAACTCTTACACAAGGGATTAATCATGTTCAAAGAAAATGATGTGGCAGGGATTGCTATTTGTCCCAGTATCTATTCTCTACCTCATCTCACTGTAATCAAATTCCTAATTTTTAGCTAGGCACATAGCCACCTAAAACAAAAGATACCTTTCTCAGCCTTTCTTAGGGCTTGGTATGGGCATGTGGCTAAATTCTGGCCAGTGAAATGTAGGGGGATGGAGGTACACATGTCCCTATGAAAGGAGGGACATTTCCCCCCATTTCCACTTACCCTTCCTCACAATTTGCTGGCTGGACTGTGGACAAGGTTATGAGTCACTTTGGACCGTGCAGTTGAGGGCAACACTCTAGGGAAAGTGAAGGAGTGAGATTGACCAGTTGAACCCATAGCTAGTGACATCAATGGTAAGTCAATATTTAGCGACTCTCCAGAAGATGGGAGCATGCTGCTGCATGAGTTAAAAAGTTAGAACTGACTTTGGAAGAGATGGATCTCAAGGGAAGAAGACATACAACGGGAGATTCCGTCTTCTCTGTCATTGAGGAGTGAACAGAGGAGGAAGTCCCAAGGATGGAGAGAGAGCGTATGTTCGAAAGAGTACATTTCCTTCTACTGACTTCTTTTCTGCTATGGCCACTTCGTTCCTGGTCATCATTGCAGAGCCATTATTTGCCTTTGTAGCACATCTAGACTCTGGGTTTCACTATCAAACCTCCCATTTCTTTACATTGACAGGAGCCCTGTATTCACCCAAACTTTCCCACTTCTTTGTTAGAACTGCCCCACCCGCAAGAAAAGTTTCTGACTCAACATAGACAGCTCTGTCTCTTTCCCTTCTCTTCTCCTAGTTTGACGCCTAATTGCTCATGGCCTGTTAACTTACCCTTCCACATGGGAGCCACCACTGATTAAGCCTGGACTGCAGCTGTATGTTCCCATAGCAAACTCTACCTCCTCTCTCAGAGCACTTACCACACTTTATTTGAAATGGCTTGACCCTCGAAGGGGCTATTTACTCCATGTTACTTAGACTGGGCTTATCTTGCACTCCATTGAATTCCTAATACCTAGTGCAGTACTTGCACACTTTTGCACATTAGTTGAATGAATGATTGGATAAATCAGATGGCTGGTTGTGAAGTAGGTGAGGGCTAATCTCCTTGTAGGTTCTGCCTGGTATTCATTGTTCTTATGAAACATCTTAGCTACCTAGTGCTCATCCCTGTCCTGCTCTACCCAGGAGTGAGCAGCCGAGAGCAGGCTCTGAGCCGGTCCCCCTCCTGCCTTCTTACAGAAAACCTAACCTGTTCTATTCCCTCAGATGCTTGATTTATAATACTATCCCAAGGGTTATAAAAGGCATCTTCGGTGCCACTAAACTAATATGGTAATCATCAAATTGTTTTTCCACTTTTGAATTTTTAATGAATAGCTTGATAGTGAAATAAATGATCTGAAAAAAATAAGATTTAAAGATATATTGCTTTTGGTGGAAGTAGTAGTAAGCAGCACTTTCATATGTTTCTTCCATTTACCAAAGATTTCCCAATTTTCAATATTTTCATGATAAGAGACTATTTTGATTCTTTTCAGAAGGATAAAGAAGAAAAGGATTGAAATAATGCTAGTCTTTTCTTGGGCCTTGACAGACTTCGTGTTTTGTTTTGTTTTTCCCCCCAGGTGGTATGCACCACTCCCAAGCTCGTCTCTTAAAATCTCCCTTTAGCCCTGGCTAGTGTGACTCAGTTGGTTGGAAGTCATCCTGCAAAGCAAAAGGTCACAGGTTCGATTGCTGGTCAGGGCACAGGCCTGGGTTGCTGATTCAGTCCCTGGACAGGGCATTTATGAGGGACACATTTCTCTTTTGCACCAATGTCTCTCTTTCTCTGCCTCCCTCCTTTCCCCTCTCTTGAAAAAGAAATAAATAAAATCTTAAAAAATCTCGCTTGCATGCTTCTCCTCCATACTTTCCCCGTTCCAGCTGTCTGGGATGGTAACCCCTCTTCCCAGTCCCCAGAGTGACCTCAGACGCCATATGTTGAACAGGGTAGAGCTGCCATCAATCTGGGTCCTTGAATAACACCTGCTCCCATTTCCAGCTCTGAAATAATGGGATGAAATTTTCCCTGGGTCCTGTGTTTCTGCAGATCTTTCAAGCAGAGGCACTGATAGCTTTTATTCTAGACTACATATTTTTTAAATTAAACTCTTATTTAGGTGTAACTGTGGATTCCCATGTAGTTGTAAAGACATAATACAGAGAGATCCCTGTACCATTTACTCAGTTTTCCCTGATGGTACATGTGAAACTACAGTGCATATCACAACCAGGATATTGACACTGATGCAACTCTCAGTCTCATTCATATGCTCAGTTTTACTTGTACTTGTGTTTGTGTGTGATTGCATGTGTGCATATTTAGTTCTGTGCAATTTTACATTTGTGGGTTCATGTATCTTCCACCAGTCAAGACACAGAAACAGGTCTATCATCACAAATATTCTTCATGTCGCCTTTATAACCCCATTCACTGTCCTCCCCCCAACACCTAGAATCCTAGATTCCCCACACTTTTGTCATTTCCAGACTGTCCCACAAAATACAGTCATACAGTATGTAATATTTTTGGATTGACTTTTTGGACTCAGCCTAATTTTCTTGAGATTTGTCCAAACTATTGCTTATAGGAAAGTTTGTTCTTTTTTATTGCTGAGCAGTATTCCATGGTATGGATGGATGGTATATCAGCTTATTTAACCACTCACCTTTGAAGGGCATGTGAGTTCTTTGCAGTTTGGGCCACTGCAAATAAAGTCACTATGCACATTCATGTACAGGTTTTTGTGTAAACAGTTTTCATTTCTCTGGATTATATGCTTAAGAGTGCAATTACTATGTTGTACGGTAATTGCATATCTAATTTTGTGAAAAATACTCATTTCCAGAGTGGCTGTACCACTTCACATTCCTACCAGCACTGTGGGAGTGACCGAGTCTCTTTGAATCACTGTCAGCATTTGGTGGCACCACTATTTTGCATATTAAGCATTTTGATAGGTATGTGCGATATGTCACTATGGTTTTAATTTGCATTTCCCTAATGGCTAATGATGCTGAACATCTTTTCATGCAATTATTTGCCATCTGTATATCCTCTTCAGTATAATTTCTTACTTTGTGTCTTTTGCTCATGTTCTAATTGGATTGTTTGTTTTTTTATACTGTTGATTTTTGACAGTTCTTTATATATTCTGGATACTAGCTCTTTGTTGTGTATATGGTTTGAAAATATTTTCTCCCAGGCCAAAGCTTGTCTCATCATATTTTTTTATATTTATGTTTTCACAAAATGTTTCTTAAAATTCTCCTTTAATTGAATGAAAGACTGGCAAATTAGAAAGGGAAGATATTTAAGAACTTTCTGTTTTAAAACAGCCAGTTTTAAAACACAGGACCAAAATAGTATTACTCAAATTGTAGACATTGTATATTTCACTTCGCTAACTTCATTGTGTTACTTCCTTATTTGGAAATTTTGAATGAATTCCCATTGTTCACAGGATAACTGTCCCATCCTTAAACCTAAACAATGGGTATTTTACAGTATTCATTAGTCAAATTATGTATTTGTTGTCCTCTTGACACACCCTGGAGATTCTGGGCATTTTATCTTTTGCTATTGTCATTGCCCTTGTTAAACATAGCTTCCTTCCTCCTCTCCACTTGTCTACTCTTGCCTTGAGAATGAGTTCAATGTCAATGGACAGATGCAGGGTGCAGGCTGGGTGGGGAAGGGAAGAAGAGACTGAAGGGGGGTGCCTTATGAGGAACTTACTTGGCTGATCCAGAAGAGAGACCTCCCCACTAAAACTTAGGAGGTAGCTTTGGGGGTGAAATGGTTAACTAAATTCTGGGAAGAAGCATGATTGACAGTGACTTTGGGGCTATGGGAGATTGCCAAGAAACTCCTCAACAAAAGAAAGGAGGGATGAAACTTGCTTTGAGAGAAAAAAGTGACATGCTAATGTCACTGGGTTTTTCACTGGGTTTCTTTCACCCTGTATTTCCCTTCCTGGATGTAGAAGACTTTGCCCAGAACCGAACTGAGGAGTCCTCACTGGCCCCTGATCCACGTCTTCCCCTCTACACCCTGAATCCCTCTGCCTTTCTGTCGACTGCAGTCCTGCCACTCAGTGCTGGCTCTGAAAGGGTATGGAACGTTCCAAACTCACCTCTGTTTTCAATTCTAGAAGTGGACAGCATTGCTTTTGCTACTCCCAGCTTACCAGGTCTATTACAACTAACAAGATGGCCTGACTTGACCTCTTGCCAACAAATTTTGAAAAGTGACATCTCCCTTTGTCCTTGGTCTTCTGTGGGTACAGCAATGTGTAGCCTATAAATGCACGGACAATGGAGCTACAGATCCAAATCACACTATAATCCTAAAGTATCCCACAGATGACATCCCATCCCATCAACAGTTTACGCAGGGAATTATTAGTACACAGATCTGATCCTTGACTCCAATAATTGGGGCCATTCTAGCATCCATAACTGGAACAATCATAGATTTTATGATGCTTTCAGATAAAACTTTCCCCTTTCGATTTTTGACTGCTTATTCATCTCTCCTGCCCTCACCCTTGTCTATATACCTTTCTCTTTAAATGGAAACATAAGTCTGCCATTTAATAAAGTCCCAATAACGATCCTTCTTGAAAGGGCTAATAATTACCCCCCATTTAACATTCCAGTCACATGATGGTGGAGGAGAATAAATCAGTTAAACAGCGAGATACAGCACAGCTAATTTTCATGTAAAACAGAGGTGATTGCTTTTTTTTATAAAACCATTGTGATTTTTTAAGCTGTTGAAGCCCAAACACCCTTGTCTATCAGTTTATGAATTATTAATTAAAAAAAAAAGAAAAGAAACGAGGCTTTCTTTTTCTAAATATCATCTGTTAAGCCACCATGGCCTGAAGAGGCTCACACTGATTCCTGATTTACATAGTCCCAGTTGGAAGTTAATGAAGACTGCTGAGCCACCTTTCAACATGCAGATAAACCTCCATGTATTTAAAAGCAGGGAATCTGTGCTTGTTCCTGGCAAATTATTCATCTAAGATCTGAAGTTTCTGACACTGCCTGCGTCAGATAAACTGTCACCCAAATTACAAACTAATTAGTGATTCAAACATTTTCGAGCTGATTGATGACAGAATAATTTACACTTGTTTCTCAGTTTCCAGCTGGCACAGGCTGCTGACTGGAGCCCTAATTAACGCGAGTACATCAGTCATGTTCTGCCAAGGCAGCACGTACAATTAAAAGGCAGTTTAAATGGAATATCACATTAAAAAGGCTGGGAGATGCAAATGTGAGGAAACAGCGCTTTAGGAAGAAATGACAACAAAAACCCACAAACCAAAACAGAATGAAAAAAAAAAGTTTTTTTTTTTAATGGAGAAATAAATTGTACTCTACGTTGAGTATTTAAAAAAAAAAAAACCAACCTAACAGGAAGGAGACCAGGCATACTAAATATTTTTGTATTTAAGGGGTTTCATTGAGATGAGTGTTTACTGCGCTTTTCGGTGCAAACAGTTCAGATAATAGCCCTTTACATTTGTTCGTGGGAAAAGGGGCCTCCTCCTGCTCCTCCTCAGTAACGTTTGGGTGGGTGGCATTTTTTGCAGGTCTCATTGGTGGTTCCTGGGTTCCTCCACCCAGCCCAGGTCTGCCTGGAAAGCCGAACACACATTGCCTTTTTGCTGATGCCCCTGGTCTCTGCTGATCTCTTTTAGCACTTTAATTTATCCCACACCCTTGACACTTAGGACTGCCTAGCATTATCTCTTCTTCTTCTTCTAAATAGACTTTGTTTCATAGAACAGTTTTCAGGCCACAGCAAACCTGAACAGAAAGTACAAAATTCCCAGATACTCCCTGATGTCCAACACACTCGGCCTCTCCCACTATCAACACTGTGTACGTGAGTGGTACATTTGTTGCCAACTGTGAACCTGCATGAATGCAACATTATTGCTCAAAGTCCATAGTTCACATTAGGGTCTCCTTTTGGTGTTGTATATGTTCTATGGATTTGGACTAATGTAGTGACATGCATCTCCATTGTGGTATCACACAGAAGTTTCACTGTCCTAAAATTCTCTTGTGCCTCTCTCTCCCCTTATTCTTGGCAACCACTAATTCTTTTTTTTTCACTGTCTCTGTAGTTTTCCCTTTTTCAGAATGTCATACAGTTGGCATCATGTAGTACATAGCCTTTTCAGATTGTTTCCTTTCACCTAGTAATGTACATTTAAAGTTATCAAGCGATAACTCATTTCTTTTTAGCTCTGAATATTATTCCACTGTCTGGATGGACCACAGTTTGTTTTATCCATTCACCTACTGAAGGACCTCTTGGTTGCTTCCAAGTTTTGGTAATTTTAAATGCTTTAAACATAGGTGTGCAGGTTTTTGTGTGGACATAAGTTCTCAACTCATTTGCATAAACACCAAGGAACATAGTTGCTGGATCATTTGTTCATTTTAACATGGACATGCGCTACTCTGTCTTTGAGACTTGAGCTACTTGAAGAAAAGGAACACATGTGATATGTCTTTAGATCTCTTTGTATTTTCAGCAGAACATGGTATAATATTTTGCAAAATAATAATACCAGATTATATTATAATTTCTAGTTTATAAACCTTCCTATAGGTTTTCTCTTCCTATTTCTCTTCCTTTTTCTTTGTATTTATTGATTGCTTTAACAGTCTAAGATCACTACCTAGTGTTTTCTTATACAATAATACCCATAACAGCCTATACTGGGGGATACAATTATTGTTTTCTGTTTTTGATTAAGGAAACAGACTCAGAGGTTAAATAAATTGCCAAGATCACATAACAAGTAAATGAGAGAGTTGGGCCTCTTACCAATGGTCTCCATAGCTTCTCCTTCAAGGCTACAGACTTCCCATGGTGTTTCTAAAATTCTGAGGATCCCAAAGCTAGTGAGTGGCCAAGCTTAGGCTGGAAATCAGATCTTCAGAGAACTTCTAATCCATTTCCTGTTATGGTATTTATACTGAGCAGACAGGGAACATCGGAACATCTATTCAGTTCTTGCTCTGGCTTTGATTCTAGAAAAGACTCTCTACACTTAAGTAGAAAGTAGAATTTTATTCTACAGATCATTAGTGAGAACCTATCCTAGGCATAGAACTTGGTTCTCGAGACACTGCTGTGGACACGTCCGAAGGCCTGCTCTGCGAACCTATTGTCCAGAGGGATACACGCACAAAGATGCTATCGGACCTGGGGACTTACACCAGCAGCCCCCTGATTCACAGGGCTTTTCAGCTTTGGGCTGAATTACACCACTGGCTTTTCCGGTTCTCCAGCTTGCAGATGGCTAATTGTGGGACGTCTGGTCTCTATAACTGCATGGGGCAATTCCTGTAATAAATCAGTCTCTCTCTCTTCCCCTCCTATGGGTTCCGTTTCTCTGGAGAACCCTGGCTAATACAAACATCCACTGTATAACATAAACAGTGAACTATGACTGTGATAGCTGTGAAGGGAAGGGTGTGACTACAGGGTAGAACGGGGGAAGCTGTTTAACCTATTTTCAGGAGTTGTGTCGTGAGAAAGTGGCTTTGCAGCAGAGACACGACAAAGGATGTAGACTGAGGCAGGAGCATACTCCGGGCTCTGATCCACAGTTGGACTTTTCCGCCAGTGTCAGAGGCAACGGAAGGAAACTGCTCACTCTCGTGAGAGAAGAGGAGGAGATGCCTAGTCACGAGTTAGCACACGAAATATGTGGAAGCTGTGACTTTGTGGAATCAACACAGCCCTGGGGAGCAAGAAGATAAGCACCTATTTGAGGCCTGCAGATCATTTCCTTTCCCTAAAAAGCCCAAAGCAAGAATGTGTCATGGGAATTGGCTTTTGTAGCAGGGCCCGCCCTGAATGGACAGGCACTTCAGAGTCTCCAGAACGTCACGTGCTGCTTTCTGCGTGGTGTCCTGTGCGTGCAGGAAAGAGAGAGCCCACTGCGATTGTATAGGAGAGACTGATTACATTACCTTTTTAGCCTTTAAAAAAACATGTCATGCGTTATCCAAAATGAACACAAAATACACAAAAAATATAAAAATGTAATAACTAGACATTTGCTTGTCAACCATGTAAAAAACAGACACTGTGATTTTGCCACGCGCATCCTGGCTCTTTCTCGCTTTAATGAAGTGACCGTGAGATGACAGCTAAGGGACAACACCCCCCAGTGCCCTCTGCCTCCCTCCTCGGAGGTAACTATCATCTGAAGTTAACCTGCAATTCTTTAAACTTTTACTTTGTTTTTACCTTAAAACTGTATTTACAATTTTACTATATAAACATGCCTATGAAAATTTATAATTTTGTGCATTTAACAATTTTAAGTAAATAGTATGCTACTGTGTATTCGTTTTTGCAATTGCTTCTTAATTCCCCATTATAGCTTTAGATGCATCCAAGTAGAAGTGATTAATTCATTTTAACTCTTGCATAATTTTACACTTATGAATAATCCCCAGTTCTGCTCTCTAGCTCCCTGCTGAGGAAGGCTGCTTCTACTCTTCTCTGTCACAAATAGCTGCGAAGAACATCATTGGACAGCCTCCCCGTGCTCCTGCTCATATGTGAGGATTTTTGTAAGGTCCATATCTAGAAATGGAATTGCTGGGTTGCAAGTATGCATGCATGGTGTCAGCCTGAGAGTTCTCAAATGTTTTCCAAAGTGGAAATACAAATTATGTACCCACCAGCAAAACCGGTTCTCCTTTGCCATATTCTTACCACTCTTTCAGGTTTTTACATTTTAAAATTTTGCCACTCTTTTGGACGTGAAATGGTATCTCATTGTTGCTTTAAATTGCACTTCCTTGATTCTTAGTAAAGCAGAAACCATTTTCATATGTTTATTGGACATTGAGATTTTGTCTTGGGTGAATTTGCCTGTGCATATATTTTACCCATATTCTTACTAGTACATTTGTCTTTTTATAAAAGTATATTTTATTGATTATGCTATCACAGTTATCCCACTTTTTCTCCCCTTTATCCCCCTCTGCCCTGCAATCCCTTCCCACCAGCATCCCCCTAACTTAGTTCATATCCATGGGTTGTACATATAAGTTCTTTGGTTTCCACATTTCCTATACTATTCTTAACCTCCCCCTGTCTGTTTTCTACGGACTGTTTATGCTTCTTATTCCCTGTATCTTTTCCTCCACTCTCCCCCTTCCTCCTCACTGATGATAACCCTCCATGTGGTCTCCATTTCTATGGTTCTGTTCCTGTTCTAGTTCTTTGCTTAGTTCATTTTTGTATTTGTTTTTTAGGTTCAGTTGTTGATAGTTGTGAGTTTGTTGTCATTTTATTGTTCATAGTTTTGATTTTTTCTTTTTCTTAGATAAGTCCCTTTAACATTTCACATAATAGGGCTTGGTGTTGATGAACTCCTTTAACTTGACCTTAACTGGGAAGCACTCTATCAGCCCTTCCATTATAAATGATAGCTTTTCTGGATAGATTAATCTAGGTTGTAGGTCTTTGTCTTTCATGGCTTGGAATACTTCTTTCAAGGCCCTTCTTGCCTGCAAGTTTTCTTTTGAGAAATCAGCTGATAGTCTCATGGAAACTCCTTCGTAGGTAACTATCTCCTTTTCTCTTGCTGCTTTTAAGATTCTCTCTTTACCTTTAATCTTGGGTAATGTAATTAATTATGATATGTCCTGGTGTGTTACTTCTTGGGTCCAATTTCTTTGGGACTCTCTGAGCATCCTGGACTTCCTGGAAGTCTATTTCCTTCACCAAACTGGGGAAGTTCTCCTTCATTATTTGTTCAAATAAATTTTCAATTTCTTCCTCTTCCTCTGCTCCTTCTGGCACCCCTATAATTCAGATGTTGGAACATTTAAAGTTGTCCCAGATGTTCCTAAGCCTCTCCTCATCTTTTTGAATTCTTGTTTCTTCATTCTGTTCTGGTTGAATGTTTATATCTTCCTTCTCTTCCAAATTGTTGATTTGAGCCCTGGTTTCCTTCCTTTCACTGTTGGTTCCTGTATGTTTTTTTATTTCACTTTGCATAGCCTTCATTCCTTCCTCTATTTTACATCCATACTCAATCATTTCAGTGAGCATCCTGATTACCAGTGTTTTGAACTGTGCATCTGATAGGTTGGCTATCTCCACATTACTTAGTTGTTTTTCTGGAGCTTTGATCTGTTCTTTCATTTGGGCTATATTTCTTTGTCTCAGCATACTTGTTATGTTGTAAGGGGCAGAGTGTTAGGTATTCGCCAGGGTGGGGCAACCCACATCACTGTGCTGTGGTGCTGTATGTGGGGGAGGAGTAAGAGAGGGAATAATGACCCTTGCTCAGCTCTTACCTGGCTTTCAGTCACTTCCCCTGCTACCCATAAGCAAATTGGGCCATTCTGGTGCTACTTCCTGGATGGGTGGGTTTTTGTACATTCTGGGACCCCGTGGATCTCTCCAACAAACACTTCTGTGGGACTGGCAGTTTCTTCCACCACCGCAACCCCCACAGGTTTTTATAGCCAGAGATATTGAGGCTTTAGTTTCCCATGCTGGAACCCTGGGATTGCACAGTCTGTCTCGCTCCCCAGTTTTTTCTCCTGGCTTATTCACACATGAATGCAGGATGAGCCGGTCCACCAGCCACTGCCTCGCCTGCCCCATTCCACTTGCTTGCCAGGCATCCTCTCCATCCTGGCTTCCCTTCTCTGCTCCTCCTACTAGTCTGGATGAATGTTTCTTCTTTAACTCCTTGGTTGTTGGAATTCCATTCAGTTCAATTTTCTGGCAATTCTGGTTGTTTTTTTGTTTGTTTGTTTTGTTTGTTGTTATCCTTTTTTTGATTGTGTGAAGAAGCAAAGTGTATCTACTTATGCCTCCATCTTGGCCGGAAGTCCTCTTATGTGCCTTTTTATCACTGAGCTGTGGTCCTATATCTATTCTGGACACCAATCCTTCATCAACAAAATTTTCTACTATATCACTTGTCTTTTAGTTTTGTTAAAAGAATTAGGGTATATCAATGGACACTAGACTGCTCCCAAATTTTGGCTACTATAATAATGCTATGATGAACACAGGGGTGCATATATGTTTTTGAATTACTGTTTTGGATTTCTTTGGATAAATACCCAGAAGGGGATTTGCTGGACCACTTACACCTTATATGAAAATAAAGTCCAAGTAGGTTAAAAACTTCATTGTAAGGCCTGAAACCATAAAACTTCTAGAAGAAAACACAGGCAGTGAAGTCTTTGACATAGCTCTTAGCAATACATTTTTGAATATGTCCTCTCCAGCAAGGGAAACAAAAGAAGATGTAAACAAATGGGACTATATCAAACTAAAGAGTTTTTGCACAGCAAAGGAGACCATCAATAAAAGAAAAAAATCAACTGACTGAATGAGAGAAGATATTTATTTATTAAATTTTATTTATTTATTTTTAGAGAGATGGGGAGAGAAGAAGAAAGAGAGGGAGAGAAATATGAATGTGTGGTTGCCTTTCATGTGCCCCCTACTGGTGACCTGGCCTGCAACCCAGCCATGTTCCGTGACTGGGAATTGAACCAGTGACTCCTTGGTTAACAGGCTGGCACTCAATCCACTGAGCCACATCAGGCAGGGCAATAGAAGATATTTACATATGATATGTCTGATAAGGGACTAATATCCAAAACTGATAAAGAACTCATGTAACTTAACAGCGAACAAAAATACAATTAAAAAATGGTCAGAGGACCTGAATAAATATTTCTACAAAGAGGATGTACAGAAGCCCAACAGATATATGAAAAGATGGTCAACATCACTAATCATCAGAGAAATGCAAATTAAAACCACAATGAAATATCACTTCGTACCTGTCAGAATGGCTGTCATCAATAAATCAATAAACAATAAGTACTGGTGAGGATTTGGTGAACCCTTGTGGACTGTCAGCAGGATTGTGAATTTGTGCAGCCTTTATGGAAAAAAGTATGAGTGTTTCATAAAATATTAAAAATAGAACTATGCTTAGACAAATGGATAAAAAAGCAATACATATATAATGGAATATTAGCCACAAAAAGGATGACATCTTGCCATTTATGACAACATGGATGGACCTAGAGGATATTATTAGATAAGCTAAGTGAGATAAGCCAGAAAAAGAAAAATACCATATGATTTCACTCATATGTGGAATCTAAAAAACACAATAAAGGAACAAACAAAACAGAAATAAATACATACATACAAAGAACATATTGTATTGGTTGTTGCCAGAAGGGAGGAGACTGAAGGGAAGGATGAAAAGGTGAAAGGGATCAATAAGCACAAATTGCCAGTTATAAAAAGAGTCATAGGTATGTAAAATACAGCATAGAAATATAGTCAATAATATTGTAATAACTATGTACAGTATAAGATGGGTACTAGACTTACTGGAGTGATTACTTCGTAAGGTATATACATGTTGATCACTATGCTGTACTCCTGAAATTAATATTGTATGTCAATTGTAATGAAAAGAAAAAGAATTGGTATGTGATTGACTACATTTTTACCAATTTTGTGGAACATACATTTTCACAAGTGATATTTTCTAAGTCGTTTTCTTAGGGGCTTCTATAATTGGCCCTACAATGCTGGCGCACCTAATGGATAAAACTTTTAGGAATTTCTATCTTGGAGTTATGTTCAAAGTCAGTAGGCCAACTTAAAAAAGAAATGAGTTTTGCTCCCTTAGAGCAAAGGTCAACAAATTCTTCTATAAAGGACAAGATAGTAAACATTTTAAAATGTGTGGGCCAAGGGGCAACTACTCAACCGTACTGTTGTGTTGTGTAAGAGCAGCCATTGACAGCATGTAGACAGGGAGTGTGCAGGTGTCCCAGTAAAACTGTATCTACAGAAATAGGCTATGGACATAGAGTCAGTGCTTTAGAGTCACATACTACTCTTGACTAGTAAACTCACTGCTTAATTAATCTGTTTTTGTTACAGATTTTTAGAGTTTGGTTAATCTTTGCTTCAAAATGTGGTGTCAAATGTCATTTAGTTCTTGCCCATATTCAAATTCACCCTGAACAACGAAGAGCCACCCCCGCTGAGAATATGAACATTCAAATTAAAGTGAGATAGGATGCAAAGGAAATGAAGTCAAACAGCTAGAAACAGTTAGGCCACAGCATATCATCTTCAATAGAATCACTTTTGAATATTTTGGGCTGAGTAGAAGCTATAAAAACAACCCCCAAATCTTAATAACTTAGCTCAGTAAGTTTATTTCTGCCTTTCCTCACAGTTCAATGTAAGTTGCGTTGGGGGGGGGGGGTGGCTCAAAGGGAAGTGCTGTCCCCCAGTGCAGTCATTTAGGGATCTTTTTCCTTGCGTGTCCAACCTTTTTGCATCTCTGGGCCACACTGGAAGAAGAATTGTCTTGGGCCACACATTAAACACATTGTGACACATAATCACAAAAACATCTCATAATGTTTTGAGTAAATTTATGATTTTGTGTTGGGCTGCATTCATAGCCATCGCAGGCCATGGGTTGGACACCCCTGCATGACCCAGGCACCATTCAGGTGGTCTTTGGGATGTCCAGCAGAGTGTCTGTGTATGGCCAGATGAGGAAAGAAAGAGAATATGGATGCATTGCTGAAGGCTTTATTGGCAGGTCTGGGAGAGGCAGGATAGCCTTCTGCCCACATTTCATTTGGCCAGAGCTCAGTCACATGGCCACACCTATCTGCAATGGAGGCTGGAAATTGTCAGGGTGAAAGTCTAGCCAGTCTGTAATACATCTTTTAATGAATACAAAGCCTTTGTGGAGTAAAAGTTATAGTGCATTGGTTTTTTACAAAGTGAACATATTACTATAGTATAATTATGCTTTTTAACTAATCAATGATCAAGAGTATGAGTTCTAAGGACCACAGTAACATGTAAGCCTGTATGATGAAACTAAATGCTTCATTAGACTGATCTAGTGCATACCTAATGAACAACAGGAGTATTCCTGCCAGATTTTTACATTTTTCCCCCTGAAAAGGAATCAACATTTCTACATGTTCATCCTGACCAACTTAATTTTAGGAATTACATAAAGCAAATCTATAAATGACCAATATTATTATATGAAGCTTATCAGAACTATGCTGAGGATAAGGTGCATGTGTGGTAGTTTAAGAAAACCACAGATTTGAACCTAGAAAATTCACTTTGCCCTTCTGAGCTCAGTTTTCTCACCTGTAGAATAAAATGGATTAAATGACATCCAAATTTCTTTGAACTCTAAAATTCATGGAGAATAGATGAGAGTTTCATATACATGATTTTGGCTCAGCTGGTATATACTGGGACTTTAACAAAAATAAAATTTTGAAAATAAAGTCATCCCTGAAAAATACTTGTTATAATCTTTAGTGAGTGTGTGTGCGGGGCTGGGGACAAAGTAGAGAGACTAAAGGTGCCCATTGTGCACTGATTCTGATATTCGGTCACATTAACCAGGATGAAGATACAAGATAGAGTACAAGTGTCCATCTCTATGCCTTTAAAAAACTGAGATATAATTGACATATAACATTATGTTAGTTTCAGGTGTACAATATACTGATTTGATATTTGTATATATTACAAAATGATCACTACAATAAATTTAGTTAACATCCATCACCACACAGTTACACATTTTGTTTGTGTGTGTGTGTGTGATGAGAAATTTTAAGATCTACTCTCAGCACCATTTAAATATATAACACTGTATTATTGAATATATATTGCATTCCCAGGACTTATTTATTTATAACTGGAAGTTTTTACCTTTTGACCCCCTCCACTCATTTCACCCCCTACGCTGCCCCCAGTTGCCTCTGGCAACCACCAGTTTGTTCTCTGCACTTATGAATTCATTTCTTCCCCATAGATTCCCCTGATGCCTCTTGATATCTTCCTCTCCTTTGAATATTCACTGAGGTCAAACATCCTTTATGACACTGATCTTTCTTTACCTGTCCTTAAGTTTATTGTGTACATCCTGTCCTAGATTGTACTTTCCTTAGGAACAATTAAAAGATCCTTCTGTAGTGACTAGTATAAGCAGGTCTGGCAGACTTTCTGTGAAAGGACAGGTAGTAAATATCTTTGGCTTTGCAGGCTGTACAACCTGTCACAGCTACTCAGCTCTGCTGTTGTAGCTCAAAGCCAGACACAGCACATAAACGAATGAGGGTGGGAGACTGCATTCCAAAAAAAAAAACAAAAAAAGCCCCTTTATTTATGGACACTGAAATTTGAATTTCGTATAATGCTCATGAAACAGTCTTCTTATTTTGATTTATTTTTAACCATTCAAAAATGTAAAACCATTTTTAGCTCATAGGTCATATAAAAACAAGCAGCAGGCTGAATTTGGCCCATGGGTGATAGTTTCCTGACCCCTGTTGTAAGCTGTATGTTCTTATTAGTGTTTGCTGCCAAATTTAATTAAATATGACTTATTTACAAAGTTTTATTTTTAAAAATGGCATGTTAGATGATCTCTCTCCCTATTTTGTTAGATCTGGGATTTTTTTATGAGTGATTACCATTCTAAAGAGAAATAGAAAGGATAATTCATGTAACAATTTTTTTTCAAAAAAGAACAATTATCAGTGACTCTAATAAACTTTTCTCACGAATATAACACGAGTGATGTTGGTGTTACCTTTTGTTAAGTTGATGGAGTGAAAAATATTAAGTGTTCATGTTATGATAAAGGAGAAAGAGAGTAAACTTTGGCATCTGAAATAGAATGCTAGTTATTTCTTGATAACTTGTCAGAGTCTCTGTTTCCTCTTCTGCTGTGTTGGCATAATAATACCTTTCTTGTGCCATTGGTTTGAGGGTTAGAGGTAATGTATGTGAGCATCCCGCACAGTTCCAGAAGCATGATCCACTTTTAGTAAATATAATTTAACATTCTCTCTTCTGCTCCTTCTGAAGAGTGATCAGCTTGGGATACTGAGAGCTTTAACCACCTTTGTAAGATAAGAACAGGTATTAAGAATTCCCTGTGGATACTTAAACCTGGAATGCAAACATGGGAGGGCTTCATGACTTTGATTTTATAGCTTGTGGCCATATGCCGCTCCATCCCAGTAGTGCTTGGAACTCAGGTAAGCTGCAGAGAAACACTGTAGCCATAATGGGAAAAATTAATTTGTAGAGCAAACGCAGACAATTTTCTCTGATACATACTAAGACTTTGCTCTCATCTATTGTCAGTTATTAGAGGATCTTGAACCCAAGAAGCTGGTGCTTTTGTGTTTCTAGGGGAGAAAAGGAAATAAGAAATGCATGGTTGGTATAAGAAAAAACACTAGATAGAGAAATCTATAGTGAATAGTAAGCATTGTGAACATTTTGAGGTTAAAGTATGTGCTCTTGATTGGAGGGTATAAATCAACTCTTTTAACTTAACTTATTGAAGGCAAACCTTCATTGAATTGTGATGCAGGCTCCACACATCCTCTTAGCTCTCAACTTAGCTAAGCTGCAAACCCAGGATGGGGCGGGGGTCATTCTGAGAGCGAACAGCTGCTTTAACAGCAGGTTGTGGGAAACACCGCAACAGGAGGAGGGTCAACCTACATGACTTGTCTAGGTCAAAACACAAATCAGAAGAAGAAGAACAAACGAAAGACAGGTTGACTTATAAAAGAAATCAACTTACACATTAAAGTGTACAGCATTGACTACTGTTTTAAAACATCAGAGGTCAACAAATTTGATTATTAACCATCTAGTTACAATTACTTTTTCTTCTGAATCCACTTGAAGTATCTAGTGAATGAAATGTTTGCTGCCTGCACTTTCTATGTATGCCCTCTTTTGGATGGGAGAGATGTGCCCTGCTCTTTCTATAATCATATAGTATACAGGTTTTGGCTAGAGGCTTGCAGTTTATAAACCACAATTAATTTCAATTCAACCGACATTTATTTAGCATCTGTTATGGGTTGAATTGTGTCTCTCAAAATATGCTGAAGATTTAATGCCTACTACCAGTAAATGTGACCTTACTTAGAAATAAAGTCTTTTGCAGATGACCAAGATGAGATGGGGTCATTAGGGTGGGCCCTAATCCAATATGATTGGTGTACTTGTAAAAAGCAAACTTTTAGATGGAGATAGGCATGCACAGAGGGTGGATGCCGTGTACACACAAAGGCAGAAATTGGAGTGCTGCATCCATATATAAGCCAAGGGATGCCAAAGCTACCAGAAAGTGGGAGGAAGCCACTAACAGATTCCCCATCAGTGCCCTCGGAAGGAACCAACACCTTGATCTAGGACTTTTTCTTTGAGAACTATGGGACAATGAGTTGTTGTTTAAGTCACCTAGTTTGTGGGACTTCGTTACTGCAGCCCTATCAAAAGAATACTGCATTTATGTGACAATATTTACAATATTTCTGTAAGTGTTGTCATTATTCAAATTTTTTAAAAAGGTGGTAGAACAGACTGGATAAATCACTGTGAGTTTTTGGTAGCAAGACAAAGGCAAAGAGTTGTGCTTTGTAGTTTGCAAGGGGTGTGGGGTTTTTAAAGATTACACCTGGGTAGTCTACAGAAAAGTATTGAAGCCGAGGATGCAACTGGGAAGAAAGCATATCTCCTTGGAACTTTAAAATTAGGTAAGGGAACAGTAGTAACCAAACTGTTGTTTGATCAGGTCACATTCATGAGATGGAGATGGAGGCAATAGCTGGTTTTGAGTATTGATAAAGCGTAAGAGAACAGATGATTCTTGCAGTAATCATGATGAGATAGCTTTTCTCCATTATTGTATGTTGTGTTTATTGCATATATGACTGAACCGACATTTTCAGAGAAGCAGACTCTTGCTGCATTACTTTGTGATTATGACTTTTTTTGCCACAAGTAGTATTTCAAATCCCTGACACATTTTGAAGATGTTAAAATCTCTGGAATTAGAAATTGAGTTAGGTTCTAGGGTAAAGGGCCTTACCAGCAAAAAGGGGCTGAACTTGGTTACCTGGTTGGTATTGTGGAGTTTATAGTCACAAAAGGAGATGACAACCCAAATGGATTTCCATGAATTCATAGAGTAGGATGCCTGAGACTCGACATGCTTTCTATGGCATCCAAATGGCGTAAAGCAGGAGAAGAAATGGGAGAATGGCACCAGCTTTCCTTCTGTTCAGTCATAAATTGTCTTCCCTGTTGCAATTTCACTGATTGGCAAGTCTAACCTGCTTGAGTTTCTGTGTTTCTTTGTTTTGAGGATTGCCTTCAGAGTCCATGCTGAAACAATGACAGAGAGGACGCCTACTCAGAAGAAGGGAAAGAACTCACTTGTGATTCTTAAGAGGTTTGTTTGTCCAGGTCTACAAGGCTGATGAGATGTTTGCCTGTGAAACACTCTGTGTTAGCCAAGGGGTGTGAAATGTGACTCATAACAGCACTTGAACTCTGGCTGACAGTGCGCACTGCCAACATGCTCATGGGAAGAGGGAAGTGTGTGGAGTGGCCTCTGCCAGGTCCTCCAGTTCCAGAGCCCCATTCTGCTGCCTCACAAATGATTCTGGCATTACCAGCAGCTCATCTGGGCAACTCCACTTCTACTGAGCATGTTTTAGGAATGTGGACTTTGTGGAGGAAAAAATGGGAAATGACAGATTAAAGGTAGATAAAGAGAGAAACAAGGAATAATTATGAACAGGCCTGATTGGTAAGCAGCAAGTTTTTCCTTTTAAAATGTGTACTGAGGAATCGTCTTAAGAAGGTGAGTTCTTTTGGCAGTGCAATTCCCTGCCCTCAGGACCTTGGTGTCCTCACTTTCTTTTCAGCCTTCCCCTGTGCTGTTTGCTGCCAGAAGCAATTTTAATAATGCTTGTTAAGCCAGTTACCTCAAAGCCTTTCTCAATGACAGCTGATCATCTCCTCTGTATATATCTATGGTGCTCTGTCAACGTAGCTGTCCCTCCCTCCCCTACCCTCTTTAGTGACATCTTACACTCTGTGCTACTCACTGGAGCTTTTATTCTGAAAAATAAATTCACAAAGAGTGATGGTATTTGTGTGCCCACTATGGGCTCTTACAAATGTTTTAAAATGTGTTTTCTAAAGGTTTTACAAATAATAAAAATGTGCACCATTTTCAAAGTTGCACATTGAATTGATTGTATTTGCTTCAGTTATATCCAGTAAAGTCCTATTTTTTCTTTTTCACTTAAATTGTCTCTCCTTTCAATGGACACTGAGGGAAAAAAAGTGTATATGAGACAGGCAGGTCCACAAATAATTCTTTAGATAGGTAATGCAACTCACTCAATTTTACAAAGATGGCGTGTCACATCAAAATCAGAAGCTTTTGTCCTTTTACTAATATGAAAGAAAGAGTGGTCTTGATAGAGGGGGAAATAAGTGAATGAATAAAGGAATGAATGAAGGAGATCATTGAAAGTAGCCAGCTTGACCTACTGAATAGCTTGATTAAGTTAACACTTTTAAAGTTGCTTTAAATCAAGTACAGTTGACCCTTGAATGGCACAGGTTTGAATTGTGCAGGTTCACTTACATGTGGGTTTTTTTCAGTAAATACCTGTCTTATTTTCTATCCTTGATGGGAATCCACGGATGCAGAGGATGACTGTATGCATTTTATATAGGGGACTTGAACATCTTCAAATTTTGGAATCCAAGGGTGATCCTGGAACAGAGCCCCTGTGGATACTGAAGAATGACTAAGTTTTGGGATTCAAAATTTACATGCAGATTTTTGACTGCTTGGAGGGTTGGCATTGCAACCCCCACATTGTTTAAGAGTCAATTATAATTCTAAGAGCCTGGTTGAAGTTATGAAGTACTAATGTATTTTCATTGTCCTTAACCATTAGTATAATTTCTAGACTCTACTACATGCTATTACCAGGAAAGGAGCTTACATTATAGGAGCAACTTCTATTCCGTTTCCTTGTGTAGCCAAGGTTATGAGCTGATTATACCAGGAACTGCACGACCTTGCAAGAGTTCTTATGTGCTTCTCACAAATATAAAAGAGTGAGTCCATAAACAAAGACCCTTTGAAGGTATAAAACAAGACTGTGTTCAACCAAGTTATTTTGAAAATAATTAACTAAATATAGAAGAATATATGGTTTCTGAGCAGTTGTTTGCAAAATAAACAGTGTTTTCCACTTTGTTTTCCCCCTACCAGTGTGTGTTTGTAGACACAACTGAAGTGCCTGCATATGTGGCTCACTGAGAAGGAAGTCAATGGCTGACTCTGAGAGGGCTTGAAGTGTTTATTGCTGTGATGATAGACTAGCACACTTGAAAAAGTGGTGTACTAGATGGACCCAAGTGGCTAGAAGGAGTGGCTGAGCCTGTTGTGTGGGGTACACCTGAATCATTCACTCTGACCGGGTTCCCAACCCTAAAGACTATGATCTGGCAAAATGGCCCAACTATTTTGGAGGTGGTAAAAACGTTGGAGGAATCCACTAAGTAGAGATTCAGGCTCTCGCTCTCTTATATTACCTCTTTCCTTTCTTGTGTTTCTCTCTCTCTCTCTTTCTCCCATGCACATATGCAAATGTATTAGATGTGTAATAGACACATTAGGAATCATAAAAGTCCTTAAAGGTTAAGACTAATGATTTTCAAATTAATTTTAGCAGCAGAAAAATTACTCCCAAGTGGGTTTTCACTCGGGACTCCTGAATATGTAAAAGACAGAAGTGGAGCTTTCGTTGACATGTCTAAAGTGTGGCCCACTTACCCCTGGCCCACCTCTCCTCCCCATTTCTAGGCTTCTGGAACATCTCCTGGAATTCAATCCAAGAGAACTTTTCTATTTGGCTTTACAAGGAAATGACCATAAATTATCTGTAGTAAATAACTTTACAATCATGTGATTAAACATTTCCATAAATAAACATGGAGTAAGTTTTAGTCTTTGTGGAAAGGGAATGAGATATTCTAGCTCATACACCTTGGAAATATTTTTGCACAGCATAAACTTTATTTTATATGTCTTTTTGAAGCACATCAAGCCATCAATTATAAACAAAGATCTCAAGCCACATTTTTAGTTTAATATCATTTTATGTATTAATATAGTAATATATTTCAAAATGCTAAAATAATTTTCAAATACAAAATCTTTTTCAGGTATAGGGCAATCAATAAGGGCTTTGAACTATGGTTGTACAAGTCCCCATGAAAGTGGGCAAGCTGCTTACATTTCTGATTTTTAGTTTCCTCATCTATATAAAACAGGAATAATACCATCTGTGATAGGCTGAATACTGTCCTCTCCAGATGTCCTCATCATAATCCCAGAACTTGTGAATATGTTACTATAAAAGGCAAAAGGGACTGTGTAGATGTGACTAAGTTAAGGATCTTGAGAGAGAAAGATGCTTTATGGGGCCTAAATGAACATTACATGTATCCTTAAAAGAGGTGGTTAGAGGGAGATATTTGACTACAGAAGAGGAGACCATGATGTGACTCAAGCGATGCAGCCACAAGCCAAGGAATGCCGGGAACTACCAGAAGCTGGAGAAGACAAAGAGCAGATTCTCCCCAGGAGCCTCCAGAAGGAACCCAGCTGATGACACTGATTTTTAGCCCTGTAAAACTCATTTTGGACTTCTGGCCTCTACAAATGAAGGAGAATAAATGTCTGCTGTTTTAAGCCACCAATTTTATAATTTATTGCAGTAGCAATAGGAAACTATTAGAGCTGTCGTGCATGATTTTTGTGATGACCATAACAAGATCACACATTCACACGTGCAGAGTGTCAGTGTACATACTCAGTTTTAACAAATAGTGTCACTGTCATTGTTCCTTCTCTATGAAACATATAATTTCAAAAATAAATTTTATGTTTGAAAATCAAATCAGTAAGTGCCTATACAAAAAAAGGCTTAAATATTCAATGGCTGTCAAAGATGACAAGACTGTAATTAATACACAAACAAGTATCTAGATTTCCAGGGGAGAGACCATTATTGTGGAGACCTGGTTTGATTTCATGTGCCATAGCTCTTTTCTGCATGAGCATTTTGGTGCCTATTTTCTTATTGCCCTAGCCTAACTCCATGGATTATGGAGAGTTTACTGAATATCTGTATTTTTCCCCAGTGGATTTACGCTTCTAATTATGTTTGGCAGAGGTTAATTTAAAAATAAGTTTGAGCTTGTGACTGATGATGGCAGGAGAGGGGAAAGGCAGCCCATGCCTCCTCATGATAATGAAGCCTTCCCAGGTGGTGTCGTAAGAACTGACTGCCTATATTTTGAGTTGGGAATGGAAAGGCTATGTTTGTAGGTATGCATGTGAGTAATGCATGTGAGTCTTCATTATATAATTTTAAATTTGAAATCATATAAGAGAGGACAATCATTTGAAGGATGTTTGGTAAAGCAAAAATCTTGTGGGAGAAAAGTAGCTATTGAAATACATTACAATATTCTCTATTAGCAAGTGGATGGCATATAATCATCTCTCTTGATTCCTTGAGATTATTTAACTTTTGGATATTTATTTATAATTACATGTTTTCCTGTTCATCTGTATTGAAACCCTGTAAAATGGAGATGTAGAATTATTGGTTCTCAATGTGTAGCCTCATTCCCTCAACAGATACTTTACAATAGCAATCAGATCATTCTTTTCCAAGAAACTGTGCCAATATTCACTTTTAGGGATAGACCTTTTCCTCCATTTATAAATATAGCAAAGGGGATATTCCTTTTAATGTTGATGATGTCTTATTCAACTTAAAGGACCAGTGATATTTAACACCAGTAAAGAGAACCGAGTGTGAAAGATCAATATTCTTCATCCAGTGCACGAAATTTGATAGCCTGGTGTTTGTTTAAAACAATTTAAATAACCATTCCTTTCCAAAGCTAGACTAAACAGCGTTGGACATTCTTTCTTGCATTCTGCATGTGAGCATAATGAAGGTAGAGAAAAGCATTAAGAAAGATTACAGGTTGTTCTGTTTTCTTTGGTGGAAGGATTGTTCTTTCCTTTTCATTGGTGAGACTCCCAAAAAGGGCCCTTCCAATGCAGATTCTTTTATAAAGAGAAATGGTCAGTTAAAATCCAGCCATTGTTCTCAGCAGAGTCAGAAGGTGAGCATATATGGTGAAGGAGAAATGAATACAGGGTTTTTTGAAGTTGCTTGAAGTTTTGAACATTGCCTACTTTTATGTAACTATTAAGTAACTACTGAAATGTTGAGGAAAGAGTTCTTTGAGAAAAAAGGTTTTAAAAAGTGGAGGTAACTTCTTCAAGTCTTTGGAAGTTACAAGACTACAAATCTCATGATAAATTTAAAGGGTGAGTCTTAAAGTCTCTACTGCAAGATCATTTTTTTTTCTTCTGTTTTCCAGAATTTCAAGAGCAAACATTCAAAACAGTTTCTAACAGTCCTTAAATAGCCAGTCACAATGGATGGAACTTGGTTCCTGAATGTTGGTCCAAGGACCACAACTTTTAGATAGTTCCATACCTCTAATTTTCTCTGTTGTTTCCTTTAGTTCTTTATTCATTTCTATACTATTCAGCTTGCCTTCTTCAAATCTTAAGCCCCATATTTCTTAATGTGTGTTCAGAAATGTCTGTTCTCACTTATACTCCTTAGTTTTCTTTTATGTAATTTTTTGGCTTATTTCTTGAGCTCTACCTGCTCATGATTTTTTTGTCTTTGCTCTAGCTATATCATCACCGATTTTAGTACATATCCTTTATGTTCTTGTGTTATGCATAGTTTTAAAACATGCCTGTTGATCTGTTCAGTTGAACTTTCCATGTGTTCATTGCACTCTCCACAGTGTTTTTAAATATATTTTCAATTTTTTCCATTACTGTTCTCATTTTCCCCTGTTAGCATATTTGTATAATTCCTGTGCTTGTTAATTTTTGGCTATCACTTATGTTTGAGCAAGGCATGTTAACCGGAGTTTCGTGTGGTGAGAGGAATAAAAATCAGGTTCTAGGCTAACAGAAAACCTTTTAAAGAAGTGGGGCACTGTGAGAATGACCAACCCCTTGTAGACTTTACTTGTCCTAACCATGTGCAACACTGCAGAACTACTCATAGTGCCAGGTTTTTCTTCCCTTCTAGCCTCAAAAACAAAATGTGTCCTGCAAATATGACTGGCCAGAGTGTTTCTGGAGACTTAGTGCTACTTTTGCTCCAGGTAAGTTATTGGCACCTTGTTGTTCCAGACTAGGGACTTTTAATTTTTCCTCTTTGTCTGGGCCAGTGATTTGGAGATCTGTTTCTTGGGGTTGTTTCTGAGGTCTGCACACATAGGTCTCCTCTCCCTGTGGCACCCCTATTGGAACTTCAGTTCACTTGTTAGCCCTTTCTTGAATGTGTAATTTTAGGTTTATCGATACCTCCAAAATTTGGCAAGGTTAAGTTTTGTTTTGTTTTTCTTAATGTTGTTGTTGCTGTTAGGTGATTTCAAAGAAAAGAAATGTAAAACAACCAACTTTATTCATCTACTTAAAAATTGGAATAAAAAAATTGTGTTCTAGGCTACAAGAAACTCTTTTAAAGATATATGATTGTGAAAGTAAGTTTTATATATGTACTGTGTTAGCATTCTCTAGAGAAGCAGAATCAATAACAGAACTTCTTGCTCTTCTTTCTCTTTCAGTGTATAGATGGGTAGATAAATGGATAGATAGATAAATAGATAGATTTATTATAAGAAATTGTCTCATACAGGTATGAAAGCTGAGAAGTCCCTTGATCTGCTAGCTACAGGAGAGCCAGTAGTTTAGTTCCAGTCCAACCAGGAAGTCCTGAGAACCAGGACAACTGATGGTGTAAGTTCCTGTCCAAGTGCAGAAGAACACTAAGGTCCCAGTCCAAAGACAGGCAAAGAGTGAATTTTTCCTTCCTCTGCCTGTCAGCTGTATTCAGGCCTTCAACAGATTGGTGATGGCCACCCACACTGAGGAAGACAACTTGTTTCCCTCAGTCTACGAATTGAAATGACAATCTCACCTCGCAGCACTCTCACACAAACACCTGGACTAATGTTTAACCAAATACCTGGGCATCCAGGGCCCCTGTCAAGTCAACATGTAAAATTAACCATCATATGCACCGAGTTTTATGTTATCATCCAAGTATTAGTATATATAATGCTTGCATCAAAGCTGAGCTGAATGTCATTTCTACAAGGAGATTTCTCCTAATAATTTATTAGAACAACCACCTGGCAATATTATCCTACAAACCAACACTGTATCTTTATTCTTGTTCATGTAATATAAATACCCATTCCTTATCTTTACTCTTATCTCCTCACACTGCAAGCTAAAGGCAATCTACTATTTACAGATCGCCTGTTATATTTTGTCTTAAAATATTTTGGGGTGACTTACTATTTGGTGACCAAACCACTATCTTAGCAGTACTGGTTATCTCAAAGAAAAATAGTGGGACAAATATATAGTTTTGACAAGATCGCCAAACCTTACTTTAAACTGTGATAAAAATTCATATACTTAAAGATGCTTTCTTAACCATGATGTGGAAGAAATAAAAGGAGTGGGTGTAAGTAATTGAACATGAATTCTTGATACTTGTGTACCCTAAAGGCAGTCTAGAAGTAAGCTAACAAAACTTGTGTGTTCTTCCTGTACCAGAAAATTCTTAAGATGTGACAGTGTGATGGCAGCCTTGTCAGGAGGAGGAAAAGTGGATGACTGTAGATTCCTCACCCAGTGTCTAAAAACAGTACTCGGATTTCCACTCATCAACCTGAGGAGATGAATAGCTGAAATCACATTATACCTATATTTTCTGAAGTAAAAACTGTCAACATTACTGTCACTGACAGTGTTCTGACTGAGCCGGAAGGACATTTTTGGCAGTTCACAATCTGTTAGCTCATATTTCCACAGCTCCGGGGAAATGGCCTCAATACTTCAAGACCCAGTGCATGGCTTGTCAGGGAGAAATCAGGGTCAAAAGTAGAATCATTAATCCAGTACTTCCAAAGTTCTAGAAGAAAGATACAATGCATGATGTCAACAGATCTGATTGAGATACAAGAACAGATCTGATGGAGATAAACATGTACTCAGTGTCACATGTAGATGTTGTTTAGATGTGGCTAATTATTCAATATATTTTGCATAAAGAATTATTCAATGTTCATTTATTTGTTGCCTATATATTAAATATAATTCCATGCACTGTCCCAGGTGCTATAAATATAACAGCAAACCAGTAAATTCCTACCCTTTAGGGATTTACTTTCATGTTTTGTATATTTGTGTGGAGATAGGGATAGGGGAAACTGTAAAGACATATAATGCACAAATAAAAAAATAAAGGTATTTCCAATTATATTAAGTGTTGTGTGAGCAACAGAACAGATTTAGCACACAGTGATTAGCAGGCTGATGGTTCTTTTGAATGGATGATGGGAAGATCCCCTCTCAAGAGGCAGCATTTGCACTCTGACATATGTCATTGCGTAAGTGCACTGTGTGTGCTATAGTGCATATAAGTCTTTAGAGACTGTAGTTGACCTTATTGTAGTGAATCAGCCAGTGATACGCTCCATGGGCCATGCAGCTGACACAGGATATTTTATTTGAGGAACTGAGGTCTGAAGCAGCCATTTCTTTGATTTCACTTTTGGTTTTATGTATGTTTTATACATGTGTGTAAAGAATTATTTAATGGCTGTGTTTTAAATGTGGACATAGAGAATTCTGTGACCATGTTTTGTTTTTTAAACATGTGGAGATTATGTTTTTTACAGAGAATTTAGTGAACAAGTTTCATGCCTGTACATAGAGACCTATGCTTTTCATAGATCTCTACATAATGTATAAACATTCATAAAACTATAAAACACAGGGTACTTGACTTTACAAAGCTCAGACATAGGCATTGTCTCATCTAATCCTCACAACACAATGCCTCACAGTGCCGCAGGTACCTGCTATTATTATTGTCCTTTCATAGAGAGGGAAGAGAAGCACAGAATGATACATGGAACCCGCTCCAGGGGGAAATGCATACAGATCATTTGACTTTAAATTTGGCCTTCTCCCCGTTACAGATGTCACTTTGTGTGGGGGGGTACCACTTGAGTATTTTAGGAGAACAACTTTGTATTAAAACATATTTAGGCTCATATACAAAAAAATTATATGATTAAGACAGGGAATATTAAGGCAACAAAAAATCTAATGTCAGAAATATTTTGACTCTGATTTTGCAATAACTTTATTTTGTAGTATAACGAGGCAAGCTCAGGCAGATAATGCCTTCATTTAATAAACTTTAGGAATGCTTTAGGAAATTTTCTGCAGACATTCTCAAAATGATGCACCTTTGGGCTTAGATTAAGCATGTTGCATTTGTTAAAAAATGTTCTATCTGTTGCCTCTAAGTGGGCTTGCTGCTTGACACAGGGATGAAGTGTGTAAAGTGAATGCTTATTGCATTCCAGTCTCCTGGGTTAAAATCCCCTTTCCCTTCAGTGGGTTTTGTCTTCAAACTTTCAGGAATTTAGTGACCTGGTACTTCCTCTTCCCAGCCTGACTTATCGAAACATATCGTCAGGACGAACTCTGACATTTATTAATCCTAAAGTACAAATGGACGTATTCAGGACAGATTCTGACATTCATTAATCCTAAGGTACAAAGAACTGATAGCAGCTTGAAGCAATGGTCCCCAACCTTTTTGGCACCAGGGACTGGTTTAGTGGAAGACAATTGTTCCACGGTTGGGGGTGGGGGTGGGGGTCGGAAGCGGAGCTCAGGTGGGGATGCGATAGGTATCTGTGCATCTTCCTGCTGTGTGGCTGGGGTCCCAACAGGCCATGCACTGGTACCAGTCCAAGGCCTCGAGGGTTGGGGACCTCTGACTTAAAGTACTTATTCCCCCAATGGACATTTATGTTTTAATAAGAACCAGAAAACAAGCTCAAACAATAGAATTTCAGATACCATAAAGAGAGAACAGTAGAAACCTCTCTGAAATTATTGTAGGCAGTTTTATCATCTACCTTATTTCTGAGCAGTTGAAAACTGTCTCTGTGAACTGTCAGAAAACGTAACTATGCTACCTTTTAATGATGAACAAACTAAAATGTATGTCTGCTGGATTTTTTTTCACAGTATTAGCTTTCTTCTCTACCTTATGACCATGCAAGTTCCGACATGCACCGAAGTAATTAAATGCCATGAAACATCTTCAAATTCTGTTCATGCTCAGTGAAATCATATCTTTTTCCACACTTCTCAGTAGGTGTGGAACCAGAGCTTGAAGGAAGATTGCACACATTAGTCCCTCCAACAACGATGAGCTAGGCATCATCAAAGCAACGCTCCTCTCTGATGGAGCAATCTCCACAGTCACCATCTAGGCGGGGCCCTGTCCCCACTGATTTTATTTTAGTGAGCTTTGGTGAAAATCAACATCAAAGAAGTCTTGGAATAAAAGAAAAAATACTGATGACTAACAACAGGAGACACAGTGTTAAGCATTTTATTACCAACATTTCATAGAATCCCCACAATGAACCTGTGGGGAAGATGTTGGTATAGCCACACCCAGTTTAAAGATAAGGAAATGAAGGCACTGGGTAAATATGTGACTTGAACCAGATCAAATAGATAGGCAGCAGACAATGGGATTTCAACTCAGGTGTGGCTGACTCCGAAGTCCATTTTCTTAGCTTCTCTTTGTGCTAAAAAAGTGCACATGGATGGAAGGAGATAGTATTTTTGCCAGGCATTCCCAAGTGGGTGCTTGCTTGCTTTCGTGTATTGGAAGGCCATTAAGATAGAGGAGTTTGGACTATTCAGGGCATCATGGAGGCAGTGGATCACAGAGCTTGGGCTGGGGAGGGATGGAAATGAACAAAGAGCTGTAAGGGGAGAAGAGGTGGTGTCCAAAGACTTCAGATCTCAATAAGTTCCGAATATCTGTGGTTCATGAGTGAGTAAAAAGAATGGAAGGATTGGTAGTGGTGGTCAGAGGTAGGATATTTAAAATAGTTATTTCTGTTGTAGAACAGTCTTGATAATAAAAAGGTCCGAGGTGTGTGTGGTCATGGGTGTTGGTGACTGGAGAGAGGGTGAATGTGTGGGGTGAAGAGGGAGCTCATTGAAATTGAAAAAGTCAAAAGAGAATCAAAATATTAGGCCATTAAGAAAAGGGCTGTCTCTTAGGAATTGAAGGCACATTGGGTATTAAGAGTTGAGGATGGAGAGGAAGACTGTGAGTTCAAATCTTATATGGAAAGTGGCTATGAGTTTTGTAGATGACTTTGAAAGAAGAAAAAAACTAAAAGAGGAGAAGAGGTTATTATAGCTGAATAACACAAAATACAAAGGAACAATTTTTTTATCTTTTAAAAATTTTATTTATTTATTTTATAGAGAGAGGGGAAGGGAAGGAGAAAGAGAGGGAGAGAAACATCAGTGTGTGGTCACCTCTCATGCACCCACCACTGGGGACCTGGCCCACAACCCAGGCGTGTGCCCTGACTAGGAATTGAACTGGTGACCCTTTGGTTTGCAGGCTGGCGCTCAATCCACTGAGCCACACCAACCTGGGCCAAAGGAACACATTTTTAAAATGAGAAGTAATGTTTACGTGTTTGAGCGTATTTAGCACAATTTCTGGTGCAGATTAGGTTGTCAACAAATGTTTGTAGAAGTGAATTCAGAAGGAGGAAGAAACCTCAAGTGATCTGAAGAAAAGGAAGAAAGCTGGACTACGGGGAAGACTGTAATCAGTGGCAGACTAATTTAGAGAACAGATAAAAGGGCAGTGCATTTGTTAATAATTTCCTCCTGATTCTGGTTTATTGCCTGTTAGAGCTTTTAAAACAGAGATTAGAGAGTGCAAAGGTATTCCTTTCATATCAGAACAAATATTGGAAAGAAGCAAGTGTTATCAGCATTTTCCAAACTTCAGGCCTGATCTTATTAAAGACCTACCAAGAACCACCACAAATATAGTATCGGTCACTGATCTGAGTGTTTCACATATTTTAACCCATTTAAAATCTCCCCAGGGATTATTTAAAACCATTCAGTTCAGGAACTGACGTAAAGTCAAGGAAAGTACATTTTTTTACTGATCAGAGGTCCTCAGCTCTTTCAACCATGACACACAGGATTTTTATAGGTGTAACACACTCTTATACTCACATTTGGATAGACAGTTCAGTGAAATAAATAAAAACTTACTGGCACTGCATTTCAAATAGCTTCCCATGGAGGTTCTTGCAAGAATGATGGAGTAAAGGTAGGGATGGGGTCTCTCCTACCTTTCCTCTCTCCTCTCTCCTCTCTCCTACCTGCTGGTTACCTGTATGGCCACCTATTTCACTCTCCCTCCAGAAGTTCGAGGTGCAGGGGAAGAAGAGCGATGTCACTATAGGGATGACTTTGAATTTTATCTAATTCATAACAAACACATTAATTATTTATAAATATTGGTGTTTTAGCACTTATTAAAAACATCACTTCACACAGTCCCCTCCCCTCTCCCAACCAATTGCAAATCATCCATATCTGTCCCCTTAAATCAGTGACACACAATACTTTTACTTGCATATATGTCTTCTGGCCTCTTTCTCCTCAAAAGAATAAGGGTGGAACAGGCACATAAAAACACTATCCTCATGTTCTCAAGGCATTCAGCGATAGCACTCTCCTGCTCTCTCTCCATAAAAATAATTAAATCTATGGCAGATGAAGTTAATAGGTGGCAGACTTCATGGCAAATGAGAACTTCTGGTTCAATTTCCTGTGAAGATAAACTGATTTTTACAACTGTATTCCTGTCGGACTCTAAAACCTATCCTGTTTTTAGGGCTCTGTATAGCTTTCTCAGAAATCCTTGCATTGGCCCAGAGGTTTCTCAGTCTCTTTCTTAGCATCAGGCTCTAATGGTGGGGTCACAGAGGCCACTGGAGCTGCTGTGTGGAGCAGAGTGAGGGAGGGGGACTCAGGGCATGAAATGCAGCTTTATTTTTTGCCTTTGTCGGGGACTTTGTGCATAGCTTCTCGGCGGGTGATGTCCTTTCCAATCAGGACATTGGGCAGTTGATTCTTCTCTCTCTGTCTTAATCAAACAGTGAATCAAATGGGGTTGTTAATGTAAACACAGGTCTTCTTATTTCATTTCAGCACTGAGGTGTCTCTTGGCAACGCAGGGTCCTGGCGCCCTGATGGACTGAAAAACCAATGTTTATAAACCATTCTTTTCTCTAGATTTGCATAATGGTTCAGAGGTTTTGTTATCAGTTCACAAAGTAGACAGTCTTTTCCCTTTTATAGCCTTTAAAATGATTTGCATTTAGGAATGGAAATTTTTTCCAGGACCATGACTAGAAACCAATGAAGTTCTTTCTTTATAATTCTCTTCCTTCCTCTCTCCTTCCCTCTCTCCTTCCTTTCCTTTCCTTTCCTTTCCTTCCCTCTCTCCTTCCTTTCCTTTCCTTTCCTTTCCTTTCCTTTCCTTTCCTTTCCTTTCCTTTCCTTTCCTTTCCTTTCCTTTCCTCCCCTCCCTTCCCCTCCCCTCTCCCCTTCCTTCCTTCCTTCCTCCTTTTCTCTCTCTCTTTTCTGTCAGCAGTGGAATTCTTTCAAGTGAAATATTATGTGAATTGATTGAAAGTACTTGACTAATTGAAACTGAATTGCTCTGATTGACATTGAAGAGAGAAGCCTAGAGACTACCCATTAGGAATGCCTGTCCCTTCCCCTTCCTAATGGTTCTTGATAAATCGGCAATGAACTCCATGACTCAATGGAATGTGGTTTGTTTTGGGAACAAAACACCACTCTTTTGGTTGTTTTTATAATGTGGACAACAGTCTGATGACAGCAGAATGGTCTCAGTGGATTTCTCCTGCCCAGTCTTCTTCTTGGTAATCCCTGTGTATCCCTGCTCCCCTTTCAAATGTGAACACCATGCATGCCAGTAGGTATGGGAACAAGATAACTCAAACATGTCCCAAAGCAGGGATCTGAGAACTGCTGCAAATGTGTCATTCTTTACCTTAAGGAAGTCTGACCTAACAACTCCTTGGGAAAATATCCCAAATGAAATAGATATTTTTGTCCAATGCATATTATTTATTATTAGTCAACTGTGTCTTAACCACTACACCACAAACACTTGGGACTGCGGAATTATTTGGCACAGTTACAGTTTTCAACAACTGTTTCCTAAAATATTTTATTATCATGGTTAAATTAACAGGGGATCCAAACTAATTTAAGAAGGCTATATAAAGAAAAAAGAGTCACATGGATTTCCACCATTCAGTAAAAATTACTGATTGTTTCTTTCTAGTCTTAGGAGATGGATTTCTAGTGGTACGACTTAGGTGAGGTGGCATTGGAAGGAGGCCTTTAGGGAACATGTCCCTACCTTGTGCTTTTCAAGTCCTGTCACCAAAGAGGCCACTTCCTCTGTTAATACACAGGCTGTAATAGCAGTTAACATTCGTGAATCCTTCAAGTCAGTTCTTAGGGTTTCTTACTAGTTTAGTCTGTTCCATTCAAATAATTTTTATGGCAGCTATTTTTGGGTATTTTATTAATGAGCAAACAATTGTGAGATCTCTGTTTAGGTTATATTTTCTATCATGATTGCATGAATTCATATATACTATTATGCATGCACACATACAAGTTAATCCTTACTTCTGTTTCTTTTCACTAATCTCCACAGGATATATGATTTTCTTTGTGTAATTTCCTCCTAACATTTGTTTATATGCATACATTCATTTCCTCCAGTCTCTCCTTCCTTCATGCTTTTAATAGCAAATTATCAAACTCCAGTCAATTATTGCCCTTTCGTGTGCATATGAGTACCACATCTATGCAGCATGAAGGGTAATTTAGTTTTAGAGACATTCGTTACTTACAGAATCCATCATAGACATTTTCATCTCTGTATCTCTGTTGCAAAGATTAAACCTTATTTGCCACTCTGGGAATAGATAAATAATAGAACTGATTTTTAAAAATCTTCAAAAATTTTAACTCAATATGGATTGGAAAAACTTGGAGAAGCAGAGATAAGAGGCAAAAACCCCTACAGATAATATTTGTGGCTTTTCCAGATTGACAGAACACATAATTTATATTTATAACACCACTCTATTTGCCATAAAATACTAGATGTTATCATGAAATGAGCTAAAAAAATGTACGAACAGAATGAAAGTTCACAAGAATACTGCACATGTGAAAATTCATTATTGGATTGAAAGATAGTTTAATTATGGTGTATTACATTTATTAAGGCCCCTATCTGGGAATATGGATGTGAAATTTCCTTCCTGAGTTTTCTCCTTACTTCAGTTGGCTAAATGAAAAGCATGGGACATAATGTTTTATGTTTTTCTTCCATAGTTAGTAGGTTTATTCCTCTGCTTTGCCAAGGAAGAATGAAAAAAATTATCACTTGAGTAATAATGCAGGAATACAGGATTCTGTCTGGAATGGCCACAGGGTGGTTCAATTGAATCTCTTAAACATTTCTGAGTTTACATTCAATTCCATCATCACTCACTGAGACCTGCTATGAGCAGTGGTTGGTGTTGGCTGCTGTTGGAGAGGAATCAGGATTAAATAAGATCAGATCCTAGTTGTCAGGGAACCCACAATTAAACATACAGAAGTAATACAAGTCAAGGTGAGACTCGAGCTTAGTAATACCAGTACAGCATGTCTTTGAATACTGTTGTTTTGCTCAGTGTTGTTTTATTATAAGATTGATGAGAAAAAACTGTCTATTCCCAGCTGGGGCTACTGTCTTTGTGGGGTTTTCATGTTCCTTCCATGTCTGAGTGGGTTTTCTCTGGGACTCTGGTTTCCTCCAAAATTCTAAGATGTGCCCATGAGGTGAGCTGGCATATCTGCCTTGTGCAGATCTGAGCGGGTGCAGGTGTGCGTGAGAGCACCCTGCTGTGGAAGGGCCTCCTGTCCAGGGTGGGGCCTGCCTTGTGTGCTGAGCTGCCTGGAGGTGTTTCTACCACCCATGACTCTGAACTGCAGGAAGTGGGTTGGGAAATCATTATATTACTTGTTTTTATTCATCTTCCTTAGAAATATGTATAAATCACATTTATTTCAATGTTTAATATTAAAAGTGGGGACTTTAGAGGCTGGTGAGGTTTTTGTGGCCAAAAATGTTCCATAGGATCTTAGCTCTTGTTTATATCAATTAGCCTATAATAAAATTGGTTTTGTTATACCTTATTTCACTTAAAGGTGCAGTTTCCAAAAATCTGTCTGCCTGCTACATTAAGTGAGGACTAGTGTGTCAAAAGAGTACAATGAAAATACATGGGAGGGGTGGATAAAGATGGGAAAAGTATTTTTGGTTTACCTGAAAAATCATTTCAATAATATTTTGATTATTAAATAATTAATACCAATTTGATTACTCTCCAATCTGAAGTACTTTCATAAGCTTCTGAGAGAAATAGAATTTACTGTATAGCAACTTAAAATTATCATGTGGCATTTTCTCTTAAAGGCATGTGATACCACGGATTTTGCCTTTGGAGGGGAGAGGTCGAAGTAAAAAACAGAAATCTTTAGCAAGAGGTCTTTTTGTTGGCTCAAAGAGAAGTTGTGTTCCTGTTCAGGCTCCAGGAAAAAGTGATTTTGAAAAGGATAACCAAATCTGGGGCTGGTCCGTGTAATGTAGGGCAGTCCGCAAGTCCCTTCCTCTGTGCCAAAAAGGCGAACTCTCCTTCTCCGTCCTGTCAGCAAGAAGCCAGGAGCTGCCTCCAAAGCATAGCCGCACCCTCGGCTTTCCCGCACAGCAGCTTCTGTTTTCCACAGCACGACTAATTTGGAAAATCTGACACTTATCCAAACTGTATTTTCAATATGGGCTGAGATGAGGAGCATGCATTTATCTTAACAAAGCTGCAACTGCATTTCAAATTCCACCTTGCACGGAGTCTCTTTTAATACGCACCTAAACAAATAAGGGAACCGGGGGATTTTCGGGTCCCTTTTCCTTGGTTTTGTTTTCTTTTCTTCAGATATCCTCTACCAAGGCCTTTTCTTGTTAATTTTGTCAGCTCGTTGCTACTTAAAGCCGACATCCACAGAGATGTGTGTATTTGCAGGTCGGCTTCATCAAACATTCATTGTTCAATACTGTGACAGCTGGTGGCAGGCATACATACTCTTTCCTTGTTTGGTTTTCTGATAAAACCTGTCAAGTACTGGTTGACTATAACTGAATTTGTCACCCTCTCAGCAAGGTTATACCTCTTCTTACTATGAAATAAAAACAGTGAAACAACATTTCTAACCTCTCTCTTCCTCCCCCTCCCAATTTGACAAGCAAATAGATGAAGAGTAGGTTTTAACCAGACTCACACCAACAAGGTTTATTGTTGATGAGAAATTCTCACACCTCCAAAAACCTCAGGGTCACTTTTGTGAGAGCACTTCCTCGGGAGCAATGGAAGATGGAGAAAGGTCACAGAACCAGAGTACTGGACTTGTGTGCAGCTTGAACTGAGCATCTGAAAACTGTCAGTTCGGACAACAAAGCATTTCAACCAGACACTTGGTGGCCTGTGGCTATCTCTATGAAATTTCTCAACTTTTCATACTAGTGTATTGATATAGATGCCCTAGAGAAAACTGATAAAATCTATTCTTACAGGTTGTATGACTTTTAAAGAGGAGAGTATATAATGAAGTTGGGGTTTTAATTTCACTTTTAGATAAAACAAGGAGATAGAATGTTTCAGTAGGCAAATTCATCTTTAAGCAGCTACTAGGTGGATCTGTATGAGAGTCCTGTCTGTCTTATATGGAAATTATATCATCTTCAGCCCATGTGTTAAGTTTCTCTAAACTTCTGTTTCCTTCCTTCCTTCCTTCCTTCCTTCCTTCCTTCCTTCCTTCCTTCCTTCCTTCCTTCCCTCCTTCCTTCTTTTTTGGCATTCTAGGAAATGCAAAAATTAACAACTTCCATGCTTATACCAAGGGATTATTGTTAATACAAGTGAGTTAATTTGGCAAGAGAAAGTTTTAAATTGTAAAATCTGTTTAAAATTTTTTAAAATTAACTATTATTATTTATGATTAGTCTAGGAAGAAAGTCCAATAAGAACTATTCAGAAGATTTTTCATTCCTAACATGAAAACTAGATTGAAAGAATGCTGAAGACAAAGCTTAAAGTCATTATAGTGAATGACATCAAAGGTAATAATAGTTACTGTTCTAGTATGGTAACAATATGCACTGGAAAAATCAACCTAAATATCTCAGGACCATAGCACCACAAAATTTATTTCTCGCTAATACTGTGGGTTTGAGAAGATGGCTGTGGTCCATAAGCATTCAGGAATGGAGATAGTGCCACCTTCAGTGCATAGCTCCTGTGATCCACGCTAGGTAGTTGCCTTCCACTGGTAGATTGAAGAGAGTGTGGTAAGAGATACAGAATATGTATGTGGTTCATCGCTGAAGGCAATGGACCTTACTTCCAGCTGTATTACGTCAGCAAAAACATGATCATATGTTTAAGTCTAACAGCATGGAAGCTCAGAAACACAGTCCGGCATCAGGCCAAGGAGAAAAAGCAATTGTGTTTGATAAATAAATATCCACCACAGTTACTCATTCTTTCTCTTCTTAAGTTGGATAATTTCTATTGATCTATTTTTATTTTCTTATTCAGTGAGATTATTTACTTCTTTTTTCCACATTTTTTATTGCTGTTCAAGTATAGTTGTTTTCATTTTGAAGTTCACTGACCCTTTCCTTTGTCTTCTCCATTCTTTCTTGAGCACGTTCAGTAAATTTTTATCTCAGGTATATGTTGTTAATTCTAGGGTTTACATTTTATTTCTTTTTTATGGTTTCTGTTTCTCTGCTTTGATTTTCTTTTTTTTTACTTATTGTGAACATATTTTTCTTCAAATCCTTGAACATAGTTATAATAATTGCTGGTTTATTGTAAACCATCTATTAATTCCAACATCTGGAACATATCTGGATTCACTTTTGTTGATAGTATTTTCTCTTGAGAATGGACAATATTTTCCTGGTTCTTCATATATTAAGTAATTTTATATTTTATCCTGTATATTGGGAATGTTAGGTGTGGACACTCTGGTTCTCATTATGTCTTTCAAGAGTATTGATATTTTTGTTTTAGCAGACAATTAAGTTGCTTAGATTTAAACTGCTGTCTTGTGGAGAGCTCAAATGTATCACTCCAGTTCTTTTATTCTTACCTAGACTTTACTGAGTTTGTCCTGCATATGCATGCTTAAGGGTTTAGCTAAAGATAAGGTCAGATTTATACACAGAATGTGGGGTTTCATCTCTCAGTCTTCTCCAGGATACCCTTCATTTGCCAATGATATAGTTGCCTTGAATTCTGTCCTCTGGTTTCTTAGGCCAGAAGAAAACCTGCCAGCTTTGTATTGAAGTTTTAGCTGCCCACATGATGATAACTGCATCTTACTTCAAGGCTAAAAGCTGAAAAAAAAAAAGGGAAACACACTCTATGCAGGTCCCTGCTTTCAATTGTTGACTTCCTTCAGAAGCTGTACATTTGTTCACTCTGCAGTGCAGTCAGATCATTGAATTTTACAGTCTGACCAGAGTTTATGGTTTTATCTGGGAGAGGGGGCTATTGCATGTCAGTCTGGGAGGAACTTAGTCATGTTCAAGTTAAACTCTATACTGGGCTTTCTTACTATGACATTTATTATAGTGAGGGCTTCATGGGTCATTATTTTGTTTGCTGAAAAGTATTTTACCTGATATTAATTAGCCAAAATTTTCAAATAATGTTTGTATAATCAATTTCTGTTGCTTTTAAATATCTCCTTTTATTCTGGTTATTCAGTGTTTTCCCCCAAGAATGTAGTGGAAATGATGAACATATAAATGATACTGTATAAACTATTTCATAGAGGTCTTTCTCATAAATTGTGATTTTCCTCATATAAAATACAAATTTAGAGGTTATATAGGAAAAAAAGTTGAAAAAATCTGCCTTCTCTTGTAGTAATTATCTTGGTAGACTTAATAGCCATTCTACAAATTGAATAATTTTTTTCCTTTCATTTTATTGTAATTGTTTATATGTAACAGGGTATGTTTAGTGAGCCTTTAAAAGAACAGATTAAGGACATATCATTTTTCAGTTAAAATTTTTCCCTTAACATTATACAGAGTTTTAGAAGGCACAGCCTCTTGAGTGTTTGATGTTTTTATTTGTATTTTTTAAATGCTAGAAACATTTATGGTTACAATTAAGTTTGCGTAGACCTCACTTTGTGAATCCCGAAGAATAATATTCATTTGGAAGCCACTTTCCTCTCCTGAGTCAGCTAATGTTGCAGTTAGGGTGAGAGGCTCAGAATTTACAAAAGAGGAAAGTGTGTCAAATTGTACTGTGTTCTTTTATGGACATCATTTTTTAAAAAAATTTATAAACTAGTTTATTAGAAAACATGAGAAAGTTCATAACATATATACCTAAAATGACAAAATGTAATCAAGCTGCCACCTGACTAACCACTCAAGTCTGCAAACAGCTTCCTGCCAGCATTCAGAAGCACCTCTGTGTACCGTCCTTGTCACAAACTCCTCCCTTGAACCCAGAAGTGATGATTCTTTTATGGGCACCTTTCTAACACCAATGGGATCTTCCTTCCTAGGCTGCTTGCAAACACTGCATATAGAGTTGTCAGTACATTTCTTAATCCTTAGAATGCCTACTTTCCTCTGTGTGCTTTCCCAAAAAGGTGTAAAATACATATAAAATCAGCTTAATCTTGTGCCACTGATCTGGTTGGGAAAGGGATGTGCATTCCTTTTATCTTTAAGAAGTCTTGTTTTCTAGTCCTTCTCCTTCAAATTTTCTAGAGTTATTCCTTAAACACTATCCACTTCAAGTCACTAGGCACTTACTCCTCAATCCACTACAAGCTGTCTTTTCTTAACCTGAGCTAAGAACTGATAAATTCACCATGGCTCCTTGAAACATTTCTAACTACTTAATCCTTGTTATTGGCAGATTCCATACTAGTGAATTTGCCTACTTGCGAAAATTTATTTGTAACTCCCACATCATACTGGTGGCACTTTCACAGTCAATTGTGGACATGCACAGATTGGTGGAAAATTTGAGGCACTCCACAGGCATGAGGTCATACAGGACAATTGTCTGCTTTTGTGTTTCAACTCTCATGCTGTAAACAAATGTCCTTTTCACAGTCAGCTGAGTGCCATATATATTTTTCTTTTTACACTTGTGCTTCTTGTTGATGATTTCCCTTCTTAAAATGGCCTCAAAGCATAGTCCTGAAGAGCTATCTCATGTTCCAAGAGCAAGAAGACTGTGAGGTGCCTTAGGAAGAAAATGTGTTCTTTCAGGCTTGAGATACTGTGCTGATGGTCATGAGTTCAAAGCCAATGAATCAACAATGTATACTAAATAAGCTACCTTTAAACAGACATACACATAAAACAAGGGTATATATTTACCAGTTGATGAAAATATTGTGACTAGAAACTTGAAGGAACCTAATCCCGTACTTCCCTTACTAGCAATGGTTTAGGGTTCTCTAATTTAATGTTTTCAATGACTTAACAGATTATAACTACAGAGAATAACCAGAATGAACTTTGCTTCATTTCTTTCTTTTTTGCCAGTATGTCTTCCTTAATCTACTCTTTAAATTTACATGCTCTTTGGTTGGGTTTTACAATGTATGATTTCAAGTACAACTGACATCCCCAACTCCCCAAATTCTTTATCTGCAGCTTCCCAGACTTCAAGCACCTACAGTCAAGGCTGTGCTCGCTTCTTATACTCAGACGCCTCATAGAGAACTCAAACTCAGCTAAGAACGACAAACATCATTTGTTTTCCATCACCAACTTTTTCCTTCATTTGTTCTTTATCTTTATTGATGCCACTCAGGTGTCCAAGCTGGAAATCTGAACATTTTTCGGATTTCCTCTCTCTCTTTTTCCTGAGCACTGAACCAGGTCTTGCTAATAAACCTTCCCAAGTTTTCCTTAAATTTAACATATTTTTTCCATTCCTATAATCACTGCTGGTAATTGCCATTTACTTTTTAGGTCAAAAGTAGTGAAAAACTTTTTAAAAGATGCCTTAAATGTATTTAAGAAATAGTATAAATTCATATTAATTGTAAATATGAAATGCACTTTAATCAGTCTTTTAGCATCACAGTGCAGGGTCTAGGACTTTCTTATTGTTACTGTTTTCAGGGTGAAACTGATGTTTGGAATTCTTAATCATCTTTCTTGCATAAACCATATCTCCAATGCAATTCTGTGACTCCAATTTTTTTTTATTTCAAGACAAGTTTTTACTTAACTACATTAAAAAAGCACGGATCCTGCATGCATTTTATTTTAGAACCCTGATCAGTTTAGTTCTGAGGATCTGTTAATGTTCTCTTTCCTGATCTGGGTAATAGTTATAAGTTGTATTCACCTTGTGAAAATTAACTGAGATACATAATTATGGTTTGTGCATTTCTGTGTATATATGTTTCACCTTGAAATCAAAGAAAATGCAGTTGAAGGTAATTACTGAAAACTTAGAGGACAGGTAGAACATTGTTGATCAAAACAGAAATCTGATGGTACAAAATCTGAGGTATGAACTAAAGAATGGGCAGGATGTGGATGAGCTGAGAGGAAGAGCAGGGGAGGCATGACATGAGAAAGGAGGTAGAGGTGGGAACGTGTAAGGCGCATGTGGGAGGAAATCAGGAGGCAAGTGAGACCAACAAAGGGAGTGAATGGCAAGGATCACTAGTAAATAAGCTTGGAGAGAAAGGGCGGGTTCATATTAAATAAGTAATACTGAAAGACAGTTTCACCTAAGGGAAAAAAAATCCCAAGAAAATAGAAAAATATTTGCTTACTAGAGAATGCATGTTTCTTACTGCCTGGATCTCACAAAACAAAATATGTAATGAAAAAATATTATAACAAGTGAATACACATCAATTTGTTGCAAATTTTTATTTCCCAAGTATAATTACAATTTGTCAAGGAGTTCAACATTCATGAAATCTGAAGTTTAAGCTTGTTTATTTATTATTTGCTCAAATTAAAAAATTCTCCAGAAATAAAACTAAAACAAAAATAATTTTTATAAATGGCATGTCAAAAATAATTTTAAATCATACTATTGGGAAACCAAAAACAAAACAAAAATAGCAAACACTACTTATTAGCTAACATCAACTCCTGAATATTCATCTGGGAAGTTTTTGCATTTGTGAAACGGGAGAGGCTTATACTGAAAATGTTTTTGCCAAACAACTAAAGCAGCACTTACTTCCGTAAATACCATATAATATAATCTGTAAGTCTCCACAGAATTGAGAGCACTCAGAAATGGCTTGCACATTCCCTACTTCTGTCACATGGGACAGGTGGAGACAGGTGATGTGCTCGAATGCAGCACCATTTTGGTGTGAAAACTGCCACTTAGTGGAAGTATATTTGTAATAAAAAAGGGCTTTTCCCACATGAAAGCATATCTTTAAAGTTCCATTTTCTCCCCAAATGCAGATGCACTGGGGGTCTCATATGTGCTCTTCACAGTTGAATTACTCTACATTGTATTTACTGAAGAAAATCCCAGTCGCTCTCCTTCCCCTTCCTTCTCCAATTCCTCATGTAATATTGCCTGCTGGCAATTGGTTCTGAAACTCTGAACTGCTGCCTGACATATTCTGCAGTCATCAAAATATTCAGTCTTCAGAAGGAAAATCCAGGGATTGATAATAAGCCTAAGATTAATGAAGACCAATAAAGTAGCTAATTTCCTCTTGGTAAGAACCTTTTTTATTAAAAGATATTTCTAGGCCTTGGCTTATCTGAATAATTGCATACTTCAATGACTCCCAAATAGCCATATCTGACTTCAAGCTCCTTTCCCTTTCTAGGTGCGTGTTTCCAACTGCTTGCTGCACATTTCCACAAATGTTGACTGAACACTGTTTGCAGAGTGCTACAGTAGACTCAATGGAAGAAAACACATAATAAGTTATGATTCCTGTCTGCAAGCATCTTACAATCTATTTTGTAGCATTAAAACAAATGCACAGAAGAATAAAAGTGCAATATTGAAAAAACAACCAATTTTTGTTGGAGTCCAGACAATGAACCCATATATAAATATGTAGTTTTTCAGATGTTGAACATGCAATGAATAAAATGGTAGCAGAATAAGGGGGAGAGCAAGTGGCAGGATTGGTGAGATTTTGATAAGGTGGTCAGGGATGTTCCATCTGATACGATGGTATCTGAGCAAGAAGTGGGGGAGTGCACAGTGCGGCTCTGCAGAAACAGCCTTCCAGGAAGAGGGAGGAGCTAGGGCAGAAACCCTGGGTGAGAGGTATGTGTGTATATACTATATCCACAAATAATGTACATATTTTTAAAAAAATTTAAACAAAACTTATACAGTTCTTACTATATGCTCTGTGTTATTTTAAATAATTTACAAATATTTAGTCATTTAATCATTATAAGCCAAGTTTTCTTTTTAAAAAAATTTTATTGTATTTTTTTCCCATTACCATTTAGTCCCTTTCTACTCCCTTTCCTCTGCAAACACCACACTGTTGTCCATGCCCATGAGTCCTTTTTCCTTTGTGCTCAACTACACTCACCCTCTACCTTCCCCCTCCCCCAGCTGTCATCCTGCTCTGTATCTATAAGTCTGTCCCCATTTTCCATGTTAGTTCAGTTTTTTCATTAGATTCCACATATGAGTGAAATCATATAGTATTTGTCTTTTTCTGACTGACTTATTTCACTCAGCATAATGTTCTCCAGGTCTATCCATACTGTCATAGGTGGTAAAATTTTCTTCTTATTTATGGCTGAGTAATATTCCATTGTGTAGATGTCACATGGCTGTTTTATATACTTATTAGTGATAGACACTTGGGCTGCTTCCATATCTTGGTGATTTTAAATAATGCTGCAATGAACATAGGGGTGCTCATGTTCCTTCAAATTAGTGTTTTGGGTTCCTTCAGATATATTCCCTGAAGTGGAATCAGTGGGTCAAAAGGCATATCCATTTTTAATTTTTTGAGGTACCTCTGTACTGCTTAAAATGACTGGTCTCTTACCAGACACACCTCATATTTAATAAAATTATCTGTTAATTATCTCTTCTTGATAGTATGAGTTATTACATGCCATGTCTTATCCATCACTATTTGCTACTACATTGCTTAACATATAGTAAGTACTCAATAAAGGTTTGTTGATCATATAAATAAAACTTCCCAGTTTTTAATTTAACTAGGAGGATACATTTGGGCTACTGAGTATATATTCTCACAAAAGAGAAAATTTTGATCCATCATATCTTTCTATTCTCAAAGAGCAACAGAGAGTTTGTTCATGGTATAAACTTCTGAGAAAGGCCTTTTCTCATGTTGGTTCAATCTTCTTATATTTTATCTTCTACTATATAAATGAGTTGTGTTATTTCCATCAGTCTGTTAGTTGTAGTTTCTCTCAAACTGTTTGGTTATTTTAATTTGTGGAGCATAACACTGAAGAGTTAAAAAAATTCCAGTTGTCAAATGTAGATATAATTATATAAATTAATGAATTTCACTGAAAAATATAACTCCTCTCTGACATAGATGCTAATATATATATTTTAACGTGAAGTATATATATAATGTTTTTTATATATATACACACATACATACATGCATACACAATGCACATTTAAATCAAAGCATTGTGTCATCTCTAAGTTCTTCCATTTAAAGAGGTGTTGAAAAGTTCTTAGGCTCCTGGTATCTATCACAAGTGAACAATGAAATCAGTTCTGATTTGAGCACTGTCACTTGGATTACGTTTGTCTATTGTAAGGTAGTGCCAAGTTAGCAGGCCTCCGAGATGAATCACAGCACTGACTGTCAACTTGACAGCCTTGAAGATGAGTAGCATTGTTTTATCCCTTTCTTCCCAGCAGCATGTGCCAAGATTTCTGAGTGGCTACATGCTTCAAGATTTGCTATTCCTTGAATAAGTGGTAGTGTCCAACATTTGGTTCAGATCTGATCTTCCTGGCTCCCGAATATCTTTATGATTCTCCATTAACTATATAATGAGTTTGTGATTAGCTAAAATGTGGAGTTTTTTCATCACAAGTACTGCTTCAAGTTATAGAGAAAAGAAATAAATATATCGCATGATACTATATATAGTCATAAGTGGATGTTTCTATAGTGTCCTATGGCATGGAGTAAAGGAAACAGTACTTGGCCTAGAAAGCAGGCATCTCAGTTCACAGCCCCTGGCTCAATGCATGACTGAACCTGGACAAGTAATCCACACCCTTTGGGCCTGAATGTCCTCATCTCTAAAATTTAAAATTTGTGCTAAATGATATCTTTGATCCAATGAGATCAAACATTCTGTTTTAAAGAAATGCAACAAATTCAGTACCTATTACTATTAATTAGATTATATTACATCTAAAAAATAACCAATAAATAAGACATATTTTTAAAACAATTAAATAAAAGAAGAAACTGAATAAAAAAGAAACTCAAAATGAAGAATATTAGAAATAAAGATGTAATCTCTGATAGGCAATTAAAATTAGAATATTATAATATATTTATATTAATTAGGAAGCATTTAGTGAATTCATTTCCAGAAGACAGAAGTGGTCAACATTGACTCCAAATGAGGTAAAAATTTAGAACATACCAATTACTATATAAGAAATCAAAAGCATGTCAGAGATGCACTTCTATCAGTGTTACTGGACCAAGATAAAAATTCCATCAAATCTTTAAAAAACAGATGTGAATTTACACACTTTCTTTTCTATCAACACAAACTGTTGATAGAAAAGAATATCTCTCATATCAAGAGTTTATATTACACTGAATAATAAAACTTTCAAATATTTCCTTATAATAAGCAAATATGTATGATTTACTCTTGTTCTGGAAGATTCACCTATTTCAGAAGATAAGAGGAAATACACAAATTTTTATAAAGATCCTTAACTATTTCTGGTAGATGATTTGATTTTTATGATAGAAAAGTAAATGATCAGTTTAAAGTATTAGAACTAATAGAAGTTGAGTAAAACATAAATACACAGTCTATTGGTTTCCAATGTTTCAAAAAGCCAGTTGGAAAATATGACAAAAAAAATGGTATCATTTACATCAACATATGTGTAAACGAATTCTTTGGTATATAGCCATATATAGGGCAATTTATGACACAGGCTATAAGAGAAACTTTATAAAAACTTAACTGAATATCAAAAAGGAAAAACAGATTAACTGAATGAATGGAGAATTATATCATGCTATTCAATGGGAATACCAAATGTAAATACATTGATTCTTTCCAAGGAAGTCTCCAGAGTAATATTTTTATAAGTTAATAATATTATTGTAATGCTCATTTTAGATAATTACTTGTTTGAAAATAGCTATGAAATTCTTGAGAAAGATGAACACTTAGAGAAGACTTATTCTCTGGATTAAAAAAAAAAAAAACAATGTAATGTTGAACTGACCTCAAGTAGGAGATGGAAAAACAAGAGAGAATTAAAATTCCATGAAAAAATCCAAGAACTTACAATGTTTTGAGGCATATTTATCATGGTATTTGCAATTGGTGGAGAAAAAGGATTATTCACCAGATGTTATTGGGGCAAATAGTTGGGTCTGTCCAGAAAAAGTATAGCTATTGTTAATCTAACAAGAATGGACTGGGTGACATCGATGTAACCAGCCAGCCAGGGAGAGTGGACTGGAATGTGCATGTGTGAATAATGACGACTTCACTGCACTAGTCAGTGAGGAAGGTAGACTCCCCATTAAGTGAGCATGTGCACTGTGTGTCTGCTGCATTCAAAAGAACTGAGTGAGTAGAACAACAAATCTGCATCGAATTTTGCACTTAGTTTGAAGATTCCTCCATGGAAACTATTCAGATGATTCAGAAGGCTGCAGCTCTGGGCAACTTGTTATTGGCAGATTTATCACAACAACACACCCACTCAAGCATCACGACTCGAGCAGAGATTTTTGCAAAACATCAAATCACCCAGGTGACTCAGCTCCCCTACAGCTCAGATTTGGTGTCCTGAGACTTCTGGCTTTTTCCAAAACTAAAATCACCTTTGAAAGGGAAGAGATTTCAGACCATTGCTGAGATTCAGGAAAATACAACAAGGCAGCTGATGGTGATCGGGAGAACTGTGTGAGTTCCCAAGATTCCTACTTTGAAGGGAACTGAGGAGTTATTGTTCAATGTACAATGTTTCTTGTATCTTGTATCTTCTTCAATAAATGTCTCTATTTATCATAGTACATGGCTGGATACCTTTTGCACAGACCTTATATACATAAATAATAACACCATTGAAGTATGTAAAAACTTAGGTGAACATTTACATAACCTTGGGGAATGGAAGTCCTTTCTAATTAGGATACCAATACCAGATAGCATAAAGAAAAGTATTTGTAGGTTTTGCAAATATATATGTATATATATTTCATTATACATAACAAATTAAAACAAAGTTCTTATATGTCAAAATGCCATAAGCATAATTTATAAGTGAAAGATAAACCAGAAAAAAGTTTGCAAGTCATACAGAAATTTCTCTCAATAATTTAAAAAGATTTATTAAAAAAAGAATTTATAAACTATGACAGAAAACCTACAAAAACATGAAAAAATCCAATTTCATTCTAAGTAAAGAAGTCATAAATGAAAACAAGCTACCACATTAAACTATCAAACTGGACAAGAATGTTTTAAAAAGTTACAGTACCCTATGGTGGAGAGCTCTGAAAATGTACATACATTTATGGTTTGTTGGAAAAGTAAATTGGTAAAAATTTTTGGAGAGCTGTTTGGCTATATTTAATTGTGCTATGAACAAAACATTTCTTTTTAAGTAACATATTCCAACAAAAATGTTTATGGATGGATACGAATATAGAGTCAAGAGACTGTTTCAATATAATTGGTATTGAAACAAAATTGTAGGGAATTGGACACAGACTAACTATTCCCAAATTGGAAACTGACTAAATAAATTGTGAGAGCACCCCTGAAAGAAGGATCCACAGAAGATCCTAAACAAGAAATGGGTATAAGACTGTGGGAAGTATCTTCAAAATCTTTCATTAATGAAAAAGGAAGATTCCAAAAGAGCAACTACATTATTATTCAGGTATTTTTGAAAGAATACAATGTAAAATATTAAAGAATTATACCTGTGTGTATAGCTTTCAATTTTGTGTAGAATAAAAGTATTAGTTTTGGAATAAAATTTTTTTAAAAAAGCCATGGGTTACATGAAAATAAGTGAAAACCGGGTGGATGAGAGAGACACACAGGCTTAAAATGTCTGGGCACTACTCAAGGAGGGAATGATTTCTATTCATTGATATCATATCACAAGGATCCACAATCAAGTTCAAGTTCCAGCTACACCTCCTTAGTAGTGGGTGGCCTTGGGCAAGTCATTTAACATTTCTTCATTTCCATTTCCTGTTGTGAATTAGAGATTGCAGGGGGACTGAGCATGAAATGAGATATACACAAAGCAATATTCAAATAATATTCTTAACATGAGATGATTCCATAAGGTACAAGGTAAGAGGAAAAAAAAGTCTAAGAAATCATACCTATAGAAATATTGGAGTAGAACTTCAGGCCAAGGTGGTGACATAGGTAGATACACTTTGCTTCCTTGCACAACCAAATAAGGACAATGACCAATTTAAAAACCAAAAACAACAAGAACTACCAGAAAATAGAACTATATGGAAGTCCAAAAACTAAGGAGTTAAAGAAGAAAGATTCATCCAGACTGATATAGAAGGAGTGGAGAAAGGTACCCAGGATGGAGAGGACAGGCAGCAAGGTGACAGAACAGGCTGGGAGAGGCTCCAGCTGGCAGACTGGATAGGTGGTCTCACATTCATGTGTAGATAAGCCAAGAGGAGCAACTAGGGAATGAGACAGACCACACAACCCAGGGTTCCAGTGTGGGAAAACTAAAGCCTACAACCTCTGACTGTAAAAACCTGTGGGGTTGTGGTGGTGGGAGAAACTGCCAGTCTCACAGGAGTGTTTGTTGGAGAGACCCAGGGGGTCTTAGAAGGTATACAAGCCCACCCACCTGGGAATCAGTAACAGAAGGGCCCAATTTCTTATAGGGAAGTTACTGAAAGTGGGGCAAGAGCTGAGCAAAGGGCATTGTTCCATCTCTGACTCCTCCCCTATATACAGCGCCACAATGCACCAAAGTGGGTTGCCTTGCCTTGGTGAATGCCTAAGACTCTGCCCCTTACAATGTAACAGGTGCACCAAGACAAAAAAAAAATGTGGCCCAAATGAAAGAACAGATCAAAGTTCCAGAAAAAGAGATAAGCAACAAGGAAATAGCCAACCTATCATATGCAGAGTTCAAAACATTGGTAACAGAAATGATTGAGTATGGACATAAAGTAGAGGAAGAAATGAAGTATATGCAAAGTTAAATAAAAAATATATACAGGAACCAACAGTGAAGGGAAGGAAACCAGGGCTCAAATCAACAATTTGGAAGAGAAGGAAGAAATAAATGTTCAACCAGAACAGAATGAAGAAACAAGAATTCAAAAAGATGAGGAAAGGCTTAGGAACATTTGGGATAACTTTAAATGTTCCAACATCTGAATCATAGGGGTGCCAGAAGGAGAAGAGGAAGAGCAAGAAATTGAAATTTATTTGAACAAATAATGAAGGAGAACTTCCCCAGTCTGGTGAAGGAAATAGACTTCCAGGAAGTCCAGGATGCTCAGAGAGTCCCAAAGAAATTGAACCCAAGAAGTAACACACCAAAAAACATAAAAATTAAATTACCCAAGACTAAAGGTAAGGAGAGAATCTTAAAAGCAGCAAGAGAAAAGGAGACAGTTACCTACAAAGGAGTTCCCATAAGACTACTAGATGATTTCTCAAAAGAAACTTTGCAGGCAAGAAGGGGCTGGAAAGAAGTATTCAAAGTCATGATAGGCAAGGACCTACATCCAAGATTGCTCTATCCAGCAAAGCTACCATTTAGAATGAAAGGGCAGATAAAGTGCTTCCCAGTTAAGGTCAAGTTAAAGGAATTAATCATCACCAAGCACTTTTACAGAAAATGTTAAAGGGACTTATCTAAGAAAAAGATCATCAAAGATATGAACAGTAAAATGACAACAAACACAACTATCAACAACCAAATCTAAAAAAACAAACAAACAAATAAAAAAAACCCGAAGCAAACAGCTAGAACAAAACAGAATCACAGAAATTAAGATCACATGGAGGGTTATCTCCCTAGAGGGAGAGGGGAGAATGGGGGAAAATATTCAGGGAATAAGAAGCATACTTCATAGGTACAAAATAGATAGGCAGAGTTAAGAATAGTATAGGAAATGGAGAAGCCAAAGAACTTATATGTATGATATATGGACATGAACCAAGGGACAGAGGAGAAATACTGGTGGGAGGTGGTGTGCAGTGTGGAGGGGAATAAAGGTGAAAAAAATGGGACAACTATAATAGCACAATCAATATAATATAGTTAAAAAAGAAATATTGTAAATGTGGAATATTTTTCTTACTTATTTTGAATTCTACAAGAAAATTTTTTTAAAGCACAAAAAAGTCTTAAAGGCTATAGCTAAAAATGTATGTTAAAGATTCCAGGGGGTAGATAAAATATGCCTATGTTTAAGAAAATCTAACAGTCCTGGAAAAGGAGATCCCTGTGATGAGGAGACTCACTTCTCCATGTTGGGTGGGGAATTTAGTCACCATTTAAGTTAATCTTTGGCAGAGATAGGCTATAAGATATGGGGGGGAAAAAGAAATGACAAAGTTCATGTTACAGAGATTATTACCTATTGTTTAAAAAAAATAAGAGGAAAGAACGCATCGGGGATTGAATTGAATCCAGATAATACATCAATAAGAATTTTATTTCTAAGATTTGCAGTCATAACGATCAGACTCGCAAATGAGTGGGACAGAAAACATTCTCAACTCTGTCCTTTAACTGGAGAAAGGATGCTGAAGGAAGGCATCAGGTAGCTGCTTAGTGGAGTTCATCAGTGAGGCTTACCTTGCATCTAGTACACCAGCTACAGTTTTAGCAGAAATTGAAATCTAGGAGGCTTGGCACCCAGGACTGGCATAGGGAGAAAACTATCCCAGGAAAGGAATTAACTTTAAAGAGGTTCAGATGCAAGAGAAAAATGGGTATCAATATCCGAACATGCAAATGGGTACCTGTGTTTTGGTGACATTTGGTTATCTCTGCAGCCTAAGAAAATCTGACTTCCAGATTTGGAACTGTGGTTGATAATTTTGAGAATTGATTGGTAAAATGAGATCCAAGGCCTAAAAATCTTTCAAGACTGAATAGAAGGCATTATTCACTGTGAAATACATTTTTGAGTAATAGCCACTTAAATGATCCCATACAGATATTTTCTTAAAAGCCTGACCAAATGCTGTGGCATTTTCCTATTATTCTTCAACACAGCCTGAATCAGATATCAGACTAATTATGTCAAAAGACAATAATAACCAATCCTCAGAATCTCATTTTGGTGGTTACTCTGGAAATGCTTAGAATAATCTGATAAATTTTATGTCAATTTGATTGATGGCCTGTTACAACAGTTGAAAATTCTTATTTAACTCTGTACTGGTCAACATGATCAAACAGTTTCATCATTTCAACAGACTTCATATGAAAATGCTTGTATAAATGCCTTCATTATTATTCTGGTATATTCTACACAACTGGATCTGTATTATGCCACTGTAGCCAGACTCTCATTTTTAAGATAACTGCCTCTGTGTGTATGTGTGTTCTTTTTTGCATGTCGAGTTTGTACTAACAATCATTGACTTCCCCAGGTATCCACTTTTGATGAGTAGCACTAAGAACCACACCCAAAATGTTTCATTTATTCAATAAATCTTTATGGAGTGCTCTCTTGTTTTCATTTATTCATTCAACACATATTTACTGAATACAGCAAATATTACTGGTGTAATAGACCCCATGCTAGGCCCTAGAAATTTGGCCGTGAACAGAATACTCAAGACAGTTATATTTGCTTTTACTCTCATCCTTGAGTATTCAGTTTTTTTCAGAAGCTTTGCCTTTTTCTAGATAATTCCATAGGTTTCTCCCTCATTTCATTCAGTTTCTGCTCAAAAGTCATGTCTTCAAAGATGCCTACGCTATCTATACACTCCCCACACATTCGCCATCTGTGTTTATCCTCTTTCACTGCTTTAATTTTTATTCACTGATCTTGTTATTGAAACTGTATGACATATTTTTCTGTCTTCCCCTATTATAATGTGAGTTCAGGGATACACACTCTGTATCGTTTACACTAGGCCTAGAATAGTGCATGAAAGGTAGTAAGAGATCAAAATTTTTGTGGAATGAATAAATGAATGAAATTGCAATCTCAAAATTTGGATAAAATAAGTTGCCTTTATGAGCTCATATTTTAATGACTAGAGAAAGGCAAGTGAACAATTACTAGTGGAAGATGTACTAAAGAGTCATCTAAAAGGCTATTTGGAAGAGTAAAGACAGGGTCACTGGAGTGGTGAGGCTTGGATTCCTTACTGATGAGGAGCTAACTTGTGAGCTTTCTGGAGAGAGAGAACATTAAAGGCCAAGTCTCTTAGGACTGGGAAGGAGACTAGTACTATTGGTGGGCTAACAACAGAACAAGAGAGGTGAGAAAAATGTGGAATGCAACCAAAGTGGTGGAAAGGGGCCAGGTTATGGGGAGCCTTATGAGCCTATTTACAGAGTTTAAATCAGATAGGGGTCAGGCACAAAAAAATGCCCCCCTTTTATTACAAAATCATAAGCATGTTATTCTGTAACATAACAATATCATACCCAAGCATACCATATGACATTTTAGGTGAAATGTTCAAAGTGCTGTCCATCTTGTGTGAGACATTCACATACCCTACCAATCACACTCAAGCAAACCTTACTTCTGCTGGACCCTGTGTACAATAAACTTTGGAGATATCAATTACAAGCATTCACCACTCTACATAGAGAATACATTGTGGGGAGGGGACGCAGAAGAACCAGTTATTGCTGTAGAACAGGCGAGGTGTGATGGTGGCCTGATTAGAGTGATTGCCATGACAGTGGAGAGAAGCAGGCCAACAACAATAGTGGTTTTGAAGTGGAACCATCAGGACTTGCTGGAAGGTTGAAGATGGGAATTTGAAAGTTGAAATCAACAGAGACCCCTGTGATGATTCCCGGGTTTTTGGCTTGAATCTTTTGCAGAAGGTGATGCCATTTGCTGGTGTGTAAATTGTTTGGAGTCTGCTTTAGGTGATCATTATGCTGGCCCATGATGTTTCACATTTCACTTCGGGATTATTTTGCCTTTGACAATTTAGAATTTACATCTGTTTTCACTGCCATAACTAACCCACCAAAGTCAGCTGTTGACTCAAAAATGTTGCTTTTCTTACTTCTGAGACCCAATTTTGGATCATGATAAATGCAATATGTACAAATGAAAATAGAAAATATATTTTGTTGATTTTTCTGATCTTTGGCATGGAATAATGTTTGATAGATAATGTAGAAACTATTGATCAAACTGATATTTGGAGTGATAGACTGGTTTTAATTTCTCACCGTCTCCCAGTCAGACAACCAATGGTCTAGTTTTAGTTCACATTCTCCTGTGAAAATTGGTCAATTTAGAGAGAATTCTATTGTAATCAATATTAAAGTCACACAATTTTAATTAAAATAATTATTTAAACAGGGCCCTCAAGCCCTAAGGATACTGGTTTTGTAATTGTTAAATAAAAAACTAGTTTTCCACAAATAGTTAAGTTTTAAGAATCTCTTTTGTTCTAGGATAAACAGGATTGCTCATAACTATTTTCAGCTTTTAATCGGTTTGTCTAATAACTGCTATAGTAGAAAGTGTGCTTTTTGTTGCCCTCTTTATCTAAAACTAATATTATAATAAACCTCTCTTGAGACTGTGTCTCGAGATTTACAAAGGATAATTCTGTTTTTCCATGTGATTGGCAATATTTATTTTTTTCCTAAAAGTATTGCTCAATAACAGGAGGCTGTTTTAATGACAGTTTAATGATAGACCCTCCAATGACAGTTTATATTGTGAAATTATTCATTTTAACATTACCCATATCCCTTAGCTCATTTGCCGTGAGTACTTAGTTATTCTTTTGGGTAGTGTGTGTGAATTTTTCATCCCTTCTCTCATCTCTCTGTAAGGAAATCTTAGAGGCTAATTAGTTCATCAATCATAATTTTATTTTTGGGAGCAGTAATTCAGTTCTACTCTTCTGGTAAAGGAAGTATTTAATCATTTCTTTCTTTTGAAGTAAATTCACATATGATGCCTCTGTGGCTAGATCAAATGTCATGGTATTTCCTACCTAAAAGGGCATTTCTACTGAGGCTATTGGGTTGAAGCTAAAGATAAATCGATTGTTTCAGAAGCCAGCTTCGATAAGTTATCATTCTGGTAAGAAGATGTCATCTGAATGATTCTGTCATTTTTAAAAACGAGCATGACACTTACTACAATATGACAAGTATAAATAGGTGATCTTAGGCTATGTCTGAAAACCTGGTAGTAGGACTTCTGCTAAAATTAAAATGATTATACCTGGCACTTGGAGTTGAGCCAGCCAGCGGTAGGTTGACCTGAGGGGAGTAACTGACTCCTGTGCTGCAATAGATTGCAGCTGATTTTTTAAGTCAAAACTTAAGAGCTAGACTAAGTCTTCCATTTATAATGTAAGCCCCTTCAAAATACTTTCCTTAGCCTTATAAATTTCATAATTTGTTATGTTAATGTATAAAAAGAGTAAATTTTATAGTATAATCATGTTCTTATTTATATTAATAAAAAGGCCAAAGTGTAACTGTAAATCCGATCTGTGTCCTTGCATTTCAGATGAGCATACTACCATATAATATAAGTCAGTTGTTATTCAGAGAACATGCCATGACAAGATGTAGGAAAAGTAGAAATAAAGCAGTGATGAAGGTATTTGTGAAGCTAAGAAATGTAAAATATGGTGCTATTCAACCATTCTCAAGAAATTCAGGCAGCCGTCCAGACTATGGGTTCATGACTGAAATATCGGAACTATATGTAGTTGAATCCTAAGCAAGAATCTCTTGCTGACCTTGTTCTCATTTCCTTCATTGACTTACATGTTCATTTTCCATTCTGACTCTGCTTCGCTCATTTGTATTGCTTCCACCCCCATCTTTGAGATTAAAAGATGTGTGCAAATTAGAATCCACTTTTCATAAAGGAGAGCTGAGTAGCCCTGGCTCAAATGAACCTGCTGGCAGAGCAGGAAAGTAAAGTAAGCATAACTGAACGTGAAAGGTTAAGTCACTCCCAGAAGTTGCAGCCTAAATTGGCAGTCAGGTTGAAAACATTTAAGCTCTTAATCATCCTACTCCTGTAAATGCATTCATATTGCACTTGCTCTAGGAATATAGGAGAAAGGTTCTTAACCTGATTAATGGGTGGAAGAAGTGGTGTAGCAAGTTGTAGTAAAATAGAAAAGTACAGGTGAGATGGACTTACTTTTGTCTCTAAAAGGAAAGCATTCTTAAGGTTTCGTTTTAAAACTCCACACTGCTGGGCACTAACATTTTTGTGGGGCAGGAAAAAAAATTTATTTCCAATGATGGTGCTTGCTACAGCTGGAGATGGCTAAAGGGTATAGTGAGAATTAATTTTACTGTCTCAATTCAGAGTTAATTTAGTGTGCGGCCATCAAACTGAAACAGCTGAACTAAAACCACCAGTAGCAGCACCAGCATCTTTTAAAGCTGTCTCTTAAATGGTGTGGGGCATATCTGAATGTAAGGGAAGGAATGAAGGTGAGGGTTCGGGGCTGTTTAATCCAGGTTGAATGCCTGATAGACTAATATCCTCAAAGGATAATATAATATGCTCCTTACAAAATGTCCTTCAAACACAATATGACAAAGCTAGAGAAAGGAAGGCTTCTTCTTAAGGGAGATGAAGGATTTGGAAAAAATTGGGAATATCTTTGTTGAAAATTTAAAATAATTTTTTTTATTCTTCATGTAAAAGTAACTCTTAATTAGGATTTTCAATATTTAAGCAAGATTTATAAGTCTAATCAAGTACTTTTTGTAAATTTCCTAAGGTACCATTATTTTGAATCATTACCTTAATGGAATCAGTAATGCATAAATGGAGTCTATAGAGATACTGTAAGATTTTAGCTACTTGCTGTGTGCATGAAAACATCACATTTTGAGTATGTTATACAAGTAATAATGGTTATCAGTTTATATGACATTAAATAGGGTAAATTTACAAAATAAATAAAAAAACATCTATTTTGAAATGTGTATTTTACTCAGTCCTTTCAATCAGTTTGTCATTTCTTCATGAACTCAGGTTAACCATGACATACATACATCAATTGTTTTGTTCTCGGCAGAATTCTGGCAACTTGCACTTATTAGTTGTGATTGTTAACATTGATCATTTCTTTCAGTAAAAGCTTCATTTAGTTAGATCAGAGTTGTTCTCTCTGACACACATCAAACCTTTTAGTAAGTCAAACCTTCTTGTAAGTCAAACCGTCACCTGTTTATCCATCTTCTCAGGTAGTATAATACATTTTTTTTTCCAACTCAATTCTTTTGACATATCTGGTGAAAATGGTATGAGAAGCTCCTTCTTTAGGTGTTTAATCCAGCCCCAATTAAAAAATAAACAAATGCTAAAACAAAGATTGAAACATGTGATGGAAATCCTATGAAAGAGAAATGTGGCGGAAGCACAAGGGGACTGAAGCTGCAGATGTTAGGCTGGGGGACCCCACAGACACAGAGAGGACCACAAACTAACTGCTGCAGGGCAGGTGGGCACACAGTGTCCTGCACATGTGGTGGGAAACAAGAATTGGGTCCTCAGCGTGAAATGGATAAAGAAGGATGATAAATGCTGTGACTACCACCCAGGGACATAGCTATCATTCAGCTGATGTGGTCAGAGGGAGCAAAGTGATGACATAATAAGGAACTGTGCCAGCCTACCTCCTGGCCCAACAACCAGAATTTCTTTGCTCCTAATAGATGACAGCCTCCCAGTATGCCAGTTGCAGACTGTGGGTTCCAGGGGCTAGGGAGGGGCATCTTCAAAACTATCAGACTTGGAGGCAGAATAGAAAACTCTCATTCAAAATTACTCACTAAATAAAATTTCAAAATGCCTGAGGAAAAGTAACCCTAAAAAGGAAGGCAATCAATGTAATAAATGAAAGAATTCATACCATAAGAAGTCCAAATACTAGAGCAATCTGATAGTGAATTTAAAATCTATATTTAGGATTCTAAGAAAGATAAAAAATTAATAACCCATAAAACAGAACAAAATAAAATATTATTAATTTAGAATAGAGATATAGTGGCAATCACAGATATTAAAAATGTAGTAATTTAAATTTAAAAGATCAATATATGAGAATAATAATAAACTTGAAATCAAAGAAAGAATTAATGAATTGCTACATGACAATAAATCATTCAGACCAAATTTCAGAAAGATAAAAGGATAAAAAATACAAAAGTGAATTGAAGTAAAATGAGGATGGAGCAAGAAGCTATAAAACACCTATTATAAAAGGTCCAGCAATAAATAATAGTGAGTGTAAGTAAAATAGTATTCCAAAAGAAATAACTGAAAATTTTCATATTGAAAAATATTAGTCCTTAGATTGAAAGTTCATTCCGATTACTGACTAGACAAATAATAATAAATCCACATGTAGATGCATTACAATAAAATGTAGATATCTAGATTTAATACAGCATTGATAAAAGACCTACAAAAACCAGACAAATTGATAGGCAACTCCACATAAACTAGATTATCAGAAGTCAAGGGATTTCTATTTTTAAAAGTATTGAAAGAATACTCAAACTAGAATTTTATACCCAGATAAATTATCATTAAGAGTTAAAGTAGTTGACTACATTGTAATAATTGTTATGTTAGACATAGTTTTCATGTAATTATACACCTTGGAGGATGCTCCATGTTGGTACTTATTGATTTAATCTTCCTTCTCAATTCTTGCATAATAGTCTATAAAATATGTGTAGCATAATTTAATACTTATTGATGTTTTGATTATATTCTATTCTTGCTATCTTAATAGTGCCGTAAGGAAAAGCTTTACATGTTATTTTTTCCATGTGTATGAAAATTTCTTTAGGAATGTCAAGGACTTACAGTGCAGAGGGTATGTAAGATTCAGATAGAAACTTGCCAAATTGGTTTTGAAGCACCTGAGCCAATATAATCATGTGCCACTTAACCATGGGCATATGTTCTGAAAAATGCATCATTAGGTGATTGCAACCTTAAGCGAACATTGTAGTGTGTACTTTATACAAACATAGATGGTATAGCTTACTACACACCTAAACTCTACGGTATAGCCTATTGCTCCTAGACTATAAACCTGTACAGCATGTTACTATACAAAACCATACAAGATCAAATCAAGCACAAAAAAATAATGCAATTAAGAGACACAAACATGAGATGTATGTGGTTACTGCCAGTGTAACATGGCATACTATTGTACAGCAAACACTTTTTATAATTAGGAAGAGTGCACTCTAAAATAATAACAAAGAGTATGGTATAGTAAATACATAAACCAGTAATAGTCATTTATTATCAAGTGCTATGTACTATACATACTTGTATCTGCTGTATGTTTATACAACTGGCAATGCAGTAGGTTTGTTTACACCAGTACCATCGTAAACATGTGAATAATGCATTGCACTATGATGTTGTAAAGGCTATAACATCACTAGGCAATATGGTTTTTCAGCTCCATTATAATCACATGGGACAACTGCTACACATTTTGTCCATCATTGACTGAAACATCATTACATGGCACATGATTATATGTACACTGCACTTTTATCAATGGGAGAAAGAAAATTTATGTTCCTGTACTCTAATAGACATATGATATCAGTAGTTATCTTATTTTTTTGCCAGCTAAACTATTATTTTTGTTATTGCATGGCTGTTACAATTATTATTGCATGATGTCATTGAACTCTTAAGTCATAGTTTAATATGATTGAAAACTTATATTTAAATGCTTTATTTGCAATTTCTTGACTCCTGAAGAGATTAAGTCTATTTTCATATATTTACAATTTACTTGTACTTTCTTCTCTGTGAATTGTTTGCTCATGTTTTGTTCATATTCATGCTGATTTTTCTATCTGTTGATTATTAATGTATAAGATTTAAAATGTATTTTTTAAAATTTTATTTTAATCATTGTTCAAGTACAGTTTTCTGTCCTTTACTCCCATTCCAGCCCACCCACCCATTCCTCCCCACCTCCCTCCCATTTCCACCCCCACCCTTAGTTTTTGTCCATGTGTCTTTTATATTTGTTCCTGTAAACCCTTCTCATTCTCCCCTGAAATCCCCCCCCTCCCTCTGGTCACTGTCAGCCTGTCCTCTATTTCAGTGTCTTTGACTATATTTTGCTTGTTTCACTGTTTTGTTGTTTAGGTTCCTGTTAAAGGTGAGATCATATGGTATTTGTCTTTCATTGCCTAGCTTATTTCACTTAGCATAATGCTTTCCAGCTCCATCCATGCTGTTGCAAAGGGTAGGAGCTCCTTCTTTCTTTCTGCTGCATAGAATTCCATTGTGTAAATGTACCATAGTTTTTTGACCCATTATTTTACTGATGGGCACCTGGGTTACTTCCAGCTCTTAGCTATTGTAAATTGTGCTGCTATGAACTTTGTGGTGCACAGGTTCTTTTGGATTGTTGTTTCAGGGTTCTTAGGATATAGTCCCAGCAGTGGAATTGCTGGGTCAAAAGGCAAGTCCATTTTTAGTTTTCTGAGGAAGTTCCACACTGTTTTCCACAGTGGTTGTACCAGTCTGCACTCCCACCAACAGTGCACTAGGTTCTTGATGTTACATTATTTTTCTGTTAAATGTGTGTATGAAAATTTTTTCCAGTCCATCACTTAGATTTTAATTTTTATTAGTTTGTAGTCCCCTTGCTCTATGAATTCCAATTAATATCAACTTTGAATTAGTCATAATATTTATAACAGTGAAAGAGAATATGACATAAAGCAATCTTTTGAAATGATGGTAGATGGGCAGATAGCTATTTGAACCTCCCATGTTAGAAGGATGTAGACTAATCTGAAAAACACATGCTAGAAACAATATTACAAAAACAATCGGTTTACATGATTGGCAGCACATGTCTCAGAAATACTTACTGTAATTGATTTTCTTTTATCATATCCTTTGTGAAAAATGGCTTAAAGTAAGTATTCTATATTTCAAATATAAATGTAAACTGTCTTTATCAATTTTGACTTTCACTGCAAAGACTGCCTTTATTCATTAACATCATGAGGTAGATATTTTAAAACAAAATTTGCCATGTGATGAATTTGGGCAAATTGATTATAAATTCAAATGAACTATTTCTAGGAATGTTTGGATTGCAGTAAAGAAACTAAATTGAGACTAGCCATCATGAACCATGCCCATATGAGATGGTGAACTTCATCGATAAATGTTGTGTGTGTTCTGATTGCTCCTGACTGGCCATTTTCCCATCTTTCTCCTCCTTCACTGTTCTCCCTATTCCCTGAGACATAACAGTATTGAAATTAGGCCAATTTATAAACCTACAATGGCCTCTAATGTTCAAATGCAGGGAAGGGTTACACACCTCTCACTTTAAGGCAAATGTTAGAAATGATTAAGCTTAGGGAGAAAGGTATGTTTGAAAGCCAAGACAGGCCAAAAACTAAGTCTCTTGTCCCAGTTGGCCAAGTCGTGAATGCAAAGAAAAAGTCCTTGAAATAACTTAAAAGTGTTATTTTAGTGAACATTCAAACAATAAAAAAGCAAAGCAGGCTTATTGTAGATATGGAGATAGTTTTAGTGGTCTGGATAGATCAAACCAGCCACACATTCCCTTAAGATGAAGACTTAGCCAGAGAAAGATCCTTTCTTCAATTCTATGAAGGCTGAAAGAGGCGAGGAAGCTACCGAAGAAAAGTATGAAGCTAGAAGAGGTTGGTTCATCAGATTTAAAGAAAGAGGCTGTCTCCATAAGATAGAAATGCAAGGTAAAACAGGAACAAAGTTAAAAGACATATGGACCAAAACTAGGGGGAGGGTGGTTATGGGAGGGAAGTTGAGAGGGAGGGGTGGGCAGGCTGGATTGGGAGTAAAGGGGAGAAAACTGTACTTGAACAATGATTAAAATAACAATAAAAATTAAAACTAAATAAATAAATAAAATAAAATAAAGAAATGCAAGGTAAAGCAGCACGTGCTAATGTAGTATAGGACTTTCATGGCTAGAGAAGAGAAGTCAATTCCTGGCTTAAAAACTTCAAAGGACAGGCTAGCTCTCTTGTTAGGGGCTACTGCAGCTGGTAACTTTAAAATAAAGCCAGTGTTCATTTACCATGTTGAAAATCCTAGGGCCCTAGAGAATTATGCTAAATCTACTCTGCCTGTGCTGTATAAATGGAACAACAAAGCCTGGATAACTGCATACAGTTCACAATATTATTTGCCGAAAATTTTAATTCTCAACAGTCTCTACTTGAGATACGCTGGTCAGAAAAAAAGATTTCTTTTAAAATATTACTGATTATTGACAACACACCTGGTCACTCAAGAACTCTAATGGAGATGTACAAGATCAATTTGTTTTCAGAGCTGCTAACACAATATCCATTCTGCAGCCCACATATCAAGAAGTAATTTTAATTACTTCTGGTGTGGCTGGTGTGGCTCAGTGGATTGAATGCTGACCTGCAAACCAAAGGGTCACTGTTTTGATTCCCAGTTGGGGCAAATGCCTGGGTTGCAGGCCAGGTTCCCAGTAGGGGGCCCATGAGAGGCAACCACACAGTAATGTTTCCCTCTCTTTCTCCCTCCCTTCCCCTCTCTCTAAGGATAAGTAAAATCTTTTTTTTACAAAAGAAGTAACTTTGACTTTCAAGTCTTATTATTCAAGAAACATATTTTATATAGTTATATAGCTGCCATAGACAGTGATTCATATGATGGACCTGGGCAAAATAAATTGAAACTTTTCTGGAAAACTTTCACCATTTTATAGGCCATTGATAACATTTGTGGTTCAGAGAAAGAGATAAAAATACCAACATTGACAGAAGTTTGGAAGAAGTTGACATCAATTCTCATGGATAATTTTGAGAAGTTCAGTGGAGAAAGTAATTGCACAGGTGGTGGAAATAGCAAGAAAATAAAAATTAAGAGTGGGTCCTGGAGTTGTGACTGAATTGCTGCAATCTTATGACAAAACTGTAAGGGATGAGGAGTTGCTTCTTATGGACAATTGAAGAAACACGTTTTTTGAGATGCTGTGGAGATGCTCTGAACATTGTTGAAATGACCATTAAAAAAAAAAGGATTTAGAATACTACATAAACTTAGTTGGTAAGACAGTGTCATTGTCTGAGAAGGTTGACTCCAAGTTTGGAAATTCTTCTGTGAGTAAAATGCTATCAAACAGCATTGCATGGAACAGAAAAATTGTTTCTATAAGGAAGAGTCAATCAATGTGGCAAACGTCATTGTTGTCTTATGTAAAAAATTGTCCACAGCCACCACAACTTTCAGCAACCACCACTCTGCTCTGTTCCATCAGCAGAGAGCAACATCATGGCAAGACTCTCCACCAGCAATAAGGTTACAACCCCCTGAAGGCTCAGATGATGCCTAGCATTTTTTTAAGCAATAAAGTAGTTTAAAATTGAGATATGTACATTGTTATTTTAGACATAATGCTATGTCACACTTACTGGACAATAGTATAGTGTAAACACAACTTTTATATCCACTGAAAAACCAAAGCATTTGTGTAACCTGCTTTCTTGTGATACTTCCTTGTGGTGGTCTGGAACCAAACCCTCACTGTCTCTGAGGTAAGACTGCATTGCTTTAAATCACATGTTTTATTTGACCAATTCACAATTCTACCAGCAGGATGAGTTTCTATTGCTCCACATCCTCGCCAAAATTTGATAGCATCAGTCTTTAAAATTTTTGTCACAATGGAGTACCTATAAATTGATCTTATTAATTTGCATTTCCGTGATTACTTCTGAGGTTGGATATCTTATCATACTTTGGCAGCCATTCATTTTCTACTCTATGAATTGCCTATTCATGTCTTTTAATTATTTTTTGATTAGAGGTTCTTTTTCTTTTTCTTATTATATTTTAAGAGCTCATTATAGATTTTAGAAATTAATTCTTTGCCAGCTGTATGTGTTGCAATTTTTTTTCAAATCCAGGTTGTGGATTTTTTTAGGCTTTAAAAAATGGCATCTTTTGATAAACAGCAGTTTTAAAATTTGTTGTAGCTGAATATATAAGTTTTTTTCCCACTATGGCTTGTACTTTTATGTCTTGTTCAAGGAATCATTTCTTGGCCTGATGACATAAACATGTTCTTATTTTTTTCTCAAAGGTTTAAAGTTTTGTTATTCACATTTTATTATTATCCATTGGGCATTCATTTGAATATATAGAATGAGGTATAGATTCAATTCCATATTATATTATTAGATACCCAACTACCCCAGGACCACTTATTAAAAGTTTTTACTTTTCCATTGCTCTTCCACTCCAGCTGTTTTCTACTTCAAGACTGTTTTTGTTATTCTTGTCCACTTGTTTTTACATATAAACTTTTGAGTTAGTTTACCAAATTTCTGGTGGATTTTAATGCAAATTTTACTAAATTCATAAGTCAGTTTGGGGAATGCTGACATCTCTACAATAGAGATGTATATATAAACAAGGTTTATCACTGTCTTTAAGTTATCTTTAATGTATTCACTATATATTTTGCAACTTTCTCTTCAAAATTCTTACACATAATTTATAAGATTTATTTCTCTATTATTTTTATTGCTATTGCAAATTGTATCTCTTTTTAAATTACTTTTTCTACATACTTATTACTTGAAAATGAAAATGCTTTTGATATTTATCCATGAATCTTGTTAACTGTTCTTATTAATTAATAAAATAATTTCTTTTAATTTGCATTTCTTTGATGTTTAGTGATGTTAAGCATCTTTTCATACATATATTGGCCATCTGTGTGTCCTCTTTGGAGAATTGTCTATTCAGGTCCTTTGCCCATTTTTAATTGGATTGTTTTTTTTTGTGGTCGTGTTTGTTGTTGTTGTTAAGTTGCATGGGTTGTATATAAATTTTGGAAATTAACCCCTTATCAGATATATCATTGGCAAATATGTTCTCCCATTCACTGGGTTGTCTTTTCATTTTGTTGATGGTTTCCTTTACTGTGCAAAAACATTTTAGTTTGACATAGTCTCATCTGTTTGTTTTCTTTTGTTTCTCTTTCCTTAGGAGATATATCAGAGAAAATATTGCTATGAAAAATGTCTGAGATTTTACTGCTTATGTTTTCTTTGAGGATTTTTATGGTTTTGAGTCTTACATTTAAGTCCTTAATCCATTTTTGAGTTTATTCTTGTGTATGGTGTAAAAAGGTGGTCTACTTTCATTCTTTTGCATTATTTGTCCAATTTTCCCAACACCATTTATTGAATAGGCTATATTTAACCTTTTATATGTTCTTGCCTCCTTTGTCAAATATTAATTGGCCTTAAAGGCTTGAGTTTATATCTGGGATCTGTATTCTGTTCTACTTACCTATGTTTGTTTTTATGCCAGTACCATGCTATTTTGATTACTATGGCTTTGTAGTATAGTTTGATATCAGGTAGCATGATTCTTCCAACCTGTTCTTTCTCAAGGTTGCTATGGGTATTTGTTGTTGTTGTTTGTTTGTTTTTTGTCATTCCATATAAATTTTGAGAATATTTGGTCTAGTTCTCTGAAATACATCATTTCTATCTTGATAAAATTGTGGTGAATCTATAATTTGCATTGGGTAGTATGGACATTTTAATGATGTTAATTCTTCCTATCCATCAACACAATATATGCTTCCACTTATTTGTATATTTTTCTATTTCTTTCTTTAGTGTCTTATAATTTTCCAAGTACAAGTCTTTTACATCCTTGGCTAAATTTATTCCTAGGTATTTTTTGAAGCAATTGTGAATGGGATAGTTTTCATAGTTTCCCTTTCTATTAGTTCATTATTGGTGGATAAAAAATGCAACTGAGTTCTGTATATTTATTTTATATCCTGCATTTTACTGAATTCATTTATTGCTTCTAGTAGTTTTATGTGTATGCATGTGTATGTATGTGGAATCTTTAGGGTTCTCTATATACAGTATTGTCATCTGCAAATAAAGACAGTTTTATTTCTTCCTTTCCAATTTGGATGGCTTGTATTTCTCCTTCTCTGAACACTGCAGCTAGGACTTCCAGTACTATATTGAATAAGAGTGGTGAAAGTGGATATACCTGTCTTGTTCCTGATATTAAGGAAAATGCTTTTAGTTTTTGCCCATTGAGTATGATGTTGGCTGTGGGTTTGTCATATATGGCCTTAATTACATGGAAGTATGTTCCCTCTATTCTCACTGTGCTGAGAATTTTTATTATAAATGGTTGCTAGATTTTTTTTCAAATGCTTTTTCTGTATCTATTGATATGATCATGTCATTTTTATCCATCATTTTTTAATGTGATGAATCACATTTATTGATTTGTGGATATTGTACCAACCTTGCATCTCTGGAATAAAGCCCACTTAACCATGATGTATGATCTTTTCAATGTGTTGCTGGGTCCAGTTTGCTAATAATTTGTTGAGGGTTTTGGCATTTCTGCTCATCAGGGACATTGGCCTATAATACTCTATCTTTGTGGCATTTTTATCTGGTTTTGGAATAATGTTAGCCTAGTAAAATGAGGTTGTGAGCCTTACCTCCTCTTGAATTTACAAAAATGCAGGGTATGTTTGTACAATGTAATGCTACTTGACTGTAAAAAAAGAAGGAAACCTTACATTTTTTGACAGCATGGAAGGACCTGGACAGTATTATGGTACATGATATAAACCAGTCAGAGAAAGACAAGTACCATATGATTTCACTTGTACATGGAATCTAAGGAACAAAATAAACTAATAAAATAGAAACAGACTCATAGATAGAGAACAGACTGACAGCTGCCAGAGGGGAGGTTTAAAAAAGGTGAAGGGATTAAGAAAAAAACAAAAAGACACAGAAAACCATATGGTGACTACCAGAGGGAAAGGGGGTGAGGAGAGACAGAAGAGAGTAAAGGGGGTGTAAATGGTGATGGAAGGAGACTTGACTTGGGGTGGTGAACACAATACAATATACCCATGATGTATTATGGAATTGTACATCTAATCCTATATAATTTTATTAACCAATGATACCCCAAAACATTTAATAAAAATAAATAAATAAAATAAAATAAACCAGCATACAGACAAAAATAGTAATTTCTTTGATTATTTTTTATTTTCAATGTATGTCTGGATAATAGTAGTGTTTTTCTTGATTTAGTTTGCTGACTCAATCTCCACTTGTTTTTCTTTCTTTCTTTAAAATATTATATCATGAGCCTTCCATTAAAACAGCACTTTCAGAGGGTGTGTTATATCTCAGTAGGAGATATAACAGAATTTGCTGAACTATTTTTACTGCTGGGGATACCTGTGTTACTATCATTTTTATTTTAAAATATTGAGATATTTTTGTACATAAATCATTACCCAAGTTTCTCAACAATTTCTTATGATACATCTTACTAATAAAGTTACAGTACCAAAGAGTAGGACTGTTTTTGAGATTCTCAGAAGGTGTTGCTGAGCGACGTTGCTGACAGGTCACTACGATTTACTGACAGCCGGCAGTGCACGGAAACATCTATCTCACTGCATCCCCATCAGTGCATGGGATTACCCTTTATTTTCTTTCCCTAATTTGATAGCCAAAGATAATACCTCATCTTAATTTGCATTTATTTGATTACTCGCGAGGCTGACCTTTTTCACATGGTATTTTTTAAGCTTTTGGTGTTTTTTTCTGTCTTTTGACTTTAGCAGGGTCTCATTAATATGAAAGCATGTTTCAACAATAATACACATTAACCCTTTAAAATCAATTTGTATTTGTATTATATTTTTGTGATCTCTTTTTAATTGCTCAGTGAAGTTTGTTATTCTTATGCTATTAAATGTAACAGTTACTTCCTCGATCAATTTCTTGCATTTGTTTACATGTGTTGTTAGAAAGTGTACCTGTTCTTTTTTGGGTATTTATAAACAATAATGGCACTTGTTTGCATTGTAAATTTACCTATTATTAGCTTGAATTAATTCAAGTCTATAAACTTTTCAAATTGTAGGTCTTGGACTATGTTGTTTTTATTTTGTATCTACAGGCTTGGCATACTTCCTGGTACATAATAGCTGTTCAAGAAATATTTATTGAATGAATTGAATGGTGTATGTTTCAACTTAAAATTGTTCTGTGATCTTAGTTTTAAATAAAAATAGAATACATAAATCTCCTGATGTATTACTTTGGTAACTTCTAAGTATTTTTGAAAGTTAGTACTTAATCATCTTTAGCCATTTTTTAATGCTGAACTGTGCATAGGTTTAACCTACCATGTTAACCCTCAAACAGCTCACTGATCATCATTGTCCATTAAATAGGGCTTGAGGGTATGCCCTGTGGTCACAGAACAGTAATTTTCTCTTTGCCTGAAGTGACACTCCTACAATAGATAGAGACAATCTCATTTTTATTCTGATTTTGACCTCTGATCTCCAGGCTCTAACCAAGGGAGAGAACTGCTTGGCAGCATTGGTTGAGCTGAACTTATATATTAGGCTCTTAAGATCATCACTTCTGGCAGGCAAATTTTATTCACATTTTAAAACATATACCAAATATCTCACTTTCTCATTTCAGCTCTCCCTTTCTCACAGAATTAGATGCTTTCTCATCTGTTTTCCCATAAGTTTTTACATATTATATTAATAGCTAGTAAAAGTGAACAGCTATCCAGTGCTTACCAGACATTTCCTCACACGTACTGTCTTTACTAGCATCTCAGTCAGATGATATTATCACCCCCAATTTTTCAGTAAAGGGTAAGAGCACAGCAATGATAACTTGCCCACACATATACCGCTGAGCAGTGTCTACATCAGAATTCAAACAGATTGTTTGAACACCAACCTGAAGCTCTTAACTGCTTCTTATATCACTGTTTTTAAATAAATTACTCTTAAGGACAGAAAGAACAATGCATGGAATTTTGTATATCTAGTACCTGATTCAGTTCCTGGAACTTAGTAGGTATTCACAACAATTTAGTAATTTAGAAAATGGAACATGATTCTGGGAAGGCCTGCCTAGTAGGGCCATACTGGCTGCATACCAGCTAAGTTTCTCTAACCCATGGTCCTGGAATGGTGTGGGTGTTTGTATCCTATCCAAACTACCCATATGTATCCATAGAACCGGAACTTAGAGAGTGTTTCACCCAGTGTGACCAGGTGTTCATTTTAATTTTTAAAAAGATATTTTCCTGCTATACTCCGCCGGCAGAAGCAGAATAATGGATTCACTACATGTCATAAAGTCATACCAAACTGTGAGTCATCTTTCGCAGATAATGTGGGTGGCACAGTGTCTTTGGGTTTGCCTCCTCGTGTTTTGTGTTTTCCGTTTTTACTGTTGTTGCCTGCGTATGAATCTCTGACAGGCAAACAGCATCAGTGTATCATTTTCCCACTGAGAAATGGTATATAACCAAAAGGCAGCATTTTCTACTTCTGCTCCTCTTTCAGGGGCAAGATTAACACACACATACAATAAAACTATTGAGCTATTTTAATACTTTTCCTGTCATACATTCAGGGCCCTCTAAAGTTGTCATCAGCTACTGTTTCATTTAATTCCCTGGCCTTCAGGGTAATATAAGAAAATTGAAGAGATTAGGAGCTATCTTTTTCCTGTTCAATGCATTTGTGTTGCTGTAAATTGGCACCAACCTTCAATCTCACGGTCAGGGCTCTCCAGGGTCCTCCTACTGATGTGACAGCCCAGTCGGCATGATAAATGGTGCACACCCTCCAGCAGGACAGACTGATTCTAGGGCCCCCCTTTCCCCGCTCTCACAAAGACTCAGCATATTATACTGAGTGGCTGCCCCACAGCGTTGATGTTCCTTAAGTTAATTAGAAGACATAGTTTCCCTGATTAATTATTTTATGGTTACTAATGAAAATTACTTTGACACTAATAAATTGGAATAATGGCAAGTACCCATCCAGAAAGCTGCACTTTAACATTATATATATTTTCTTTTTCACCTGTTACCCAAGTGGAAAGTTGTCTCATTTGAAGGCAGAGGCAATTCTGCTGAGTGAAAATGCAAAGATCCCAATAAGTGTGATGACCCTAGTTGAAGTATTTGAAATTTGCAATCTCTTTCCAGGTGCATATATGACAGGAAAGGAAACAGCTAGTGACACTCACACTTACCCAAGCAGAAAGAGGAGAGAAAAATAGTTACACATAGAGAAATATCCCCTTTAAAATAAAAGCATATCATTTTTGCAAGGTCAGTCCATAAATTTAATACAAAGAATATAAAGAAAACATTCTAAATGATTGACTGTGGATACAAGGAATAAATGATTTGATCTTGCTCACAGTCATTTATTATTTTTAAGAGCTAAAGTTCTGGGGATTTGAAGATACATGGCAGATATGTCTTCAAAAAGATTTCTTTTATGTTTTTTTAAACATTTCTTTTAATTTTTTTTACAAATATTTATTGTAGAGACAGCAGTACTAGTAAAAAGTTAAGTATGTAATTTTCTCTGACACCAGATACTTTAACCTTTTCACAAAATGCCAGAATCCTTCATAAATATGAACTGCCCAGTTCTCTGTCCTTCCACCCATCCCCATCCTGGTGAACTAAACCTGGAGTCTCTCTGTGATGCTGTGACTATTCTTCATCTTTCCTTCTGCCCCAGGGAATATGAGGGCAGAACATGTTATCACTCCCACTTCCCATCCACCCAGCACATCCTGTCACAAAATGCTGGCTGCCAAGGGGAATGAAGCTGTGGAAACCACTTGCCAGGACACCTTGAGTGGCATATCCCAAGGTTACAGCCACTGTAGGTGTTTATCCTACTTAAATTTGGCCTGAGCATGTCATTTTTTGACAAGAAAAATCTTCCATGATACTGCAATAACTGCTGAATGAAAGCTCTTTAATAAGGCATTTGAGATTCTCTCCAATGTGAATTCCATCTCCCTCCCCAGTCTTGTAAACCCATTATATGCTCTTCCATGTCTCCCAAAACTGTATATGCTTTAACCATACCTACTGTGCCTTCCTTTTCTTTCTATGTGCTACTTCTTCAGCTATTGTCTCCCAGATCCAAGCTTAATATTCTATACTCTGCTCTGCTGAGTGATACTGCAGCTAGTTTGAAAATCACCTTTCCCAGACACACCTGTCAGCTGGCTTCTGATTGGTTCTGGCAATTAGGGCAGAAGAGGGAGACTAGGAGGTAGGAAAAGGGACAAGCAGCTTCCTTTATGCTTTCAGTTCCTGTCAGCATCACTCAACAACAGAGGGCAGGGAAAGGTCTGGCCTGCAGCGCTCAGCTGCCTAGCTCTGTACTCTCAGGGAAGTCTGAGCACTAGCTGTGTGGGGCTCTGTCTTCTAAGCTCTTATGCTCTGGTAACCTCACCTCTTCTTCTTTCTTTATTTTTTTTTTAAATGTAACTGTCAAAGACTTATCAGCACTTATGGGACCTTCTCAGTCACAGAAAATAGAATCAACCCAGAAATATATGGGTCCAGAGCATGAGGCAAAAGATGATCGCTTTGGTCTTTGTCAGGTAAGCTCTGGAACAGGCTGAAGCAGATTGAAGAGATGGAATTCTGGACGAGATGTAAGAGAATACAAAATCCTAGGTATTTGTAGACCATCCAAGAACTTTCACAAGCATCTTCAGCCTCTGACGTTGCATAATCCTACCACTTCAGATATCTTCTTTAGAATATGTTCTCGTCCACTTCAGCCTGGGTTTTCAATTCTTCTCTCACTTGTCACAGAGATGAGCTGGCATTTGGGCCCAGAGCTACCTGTACCCCCATTCACTGTCTTATTTCCTAATAAAATAAGACACATCTCTTAACCAGTGTCAGGCTGAGCCATATTGGAGCCTAAGGCACAGGAAAAAAGTTAATGTTACTGATACTTCTTTATTTAAAGTTCTGACATTTTGTTTATTCTGGATTTGTTGCATTAATTTTGACTTTGAAAAAATATTATACTAAAGTATTCCTTATCTTGGTTTTGAGCATTTTGGCACTGCCTTACATGTTGTGCCTAAGGAGGCATGGGCCTCACTTACCTCCCCTAACTCAGGCCCTGCCCCTAATGTCTTAATAAAATTACCTTTGGCTGAAAGGTTTTCAAATTTGAACTTAATTTCTCACACTTTTATGCTTTTATGTTTCTAGTTAATTTTCTTATTTACTTCCAGGCATTTCTTACAGGATGGAGCTTCTTTCTCACTGGACTTTTCCTGATTTTTAGGAATGGTATTAGAGACCCAACAGAACCTTCAGACTTTTTGGATAGGCATCCCCTGAAAGTGCTCCCTGGGGGTCTACCTGAGGCAAAAGACTCCACTCTCTGCTCCCCTATCTGTCTGTCCTTGCCGAGAGAGGAGGCCTGAGGAGAGAAGAGGAAATTTACTGTAGGGAGAGTGCAGTTTCAAAATAGGATCTCATCTTCTGACCTCTCCAATAACTATTTCCAGTGCTTGAACTGTCCTTCTTGTCCCTTGAGTCAGTCAGTCACTGATGATTGTTTCTTGACTGAAAATTGCTGTGTTAGTGAACTAGTAGAACCCCCCAATGATCCTAGAATAAGGGGAGATAGTCCGGAGAGAGCTGGTGGAGCCAGGAAAGGGGCACCAGTGAGGCCAACTGTAAAGCAACCTGCATTTCCCACGGGTCAAACCTGCAGCGCTGAAGCTACCTGCGTTGTATGAACTCCACCCCAAATGCCCTAGTGGGCTTCCTGCTGGCCAAGGGAATGAACCTAAGCAGTAAAAGGGTGCAGGATGGGCCATTTGCAGAGTCATGAAAGACACAAGGAAGAGGTAACTCTGAGGCTGCAAGTTCACTTAGGGGGCTGTGCTGTGGGAGGTCTGCATGTGTTCTTCAAAGAATGAGTGAGTGAGCCTCAGGGTTGATCCAGAAACTGAATACCTTTCACATAGAAGAAACTTTGACAGGGAGGTAGGGAGGGAAAGGGAGAGGGAGAGAAAAAAGGAGAGGGTGGGGGAGAGAGAGAGAGAAGCAATGACACAGGAAATGGAGAGGGAGAGCAGCCTTGATGGATACAGATGAATACAGTCAGGGTAGGGAGCTGGTTCAGAGCAGCAGACTCAGTCAGAAGGGGGGCAGGTGTGAGATCACCCCTCACCCACCTGGGCCAGGGAGACTGCTGTCCCACCTGTCCTTGGGGGAGGAAGGCATGGCATGATGCAAGTGTGAGATTTAGATTTTAAGAAAAGGACTGAATCCTGAAGAGCCAGCATAAGACTATTCTGATACCCAAAAGAGAAGAAAAGTTAATGGAACTGAACTGAGATTTTATTAAGAGAACTGATGAGCGAGCAGGGAGGGGCAGTTGAGGAAGCAGAACATGATGTTGGCTATGAGGGAAAATAGGACTATTTCCTCTCTGTACCCCAGGGAGTAGAGAGGCCCTCAACCATCCAGTTACATGCATCCTCATTATAAGGTTAGAACAGAGGTTTTCTTGTCTCTCTATTCCCAATTGCACTGAGCATAAAAGGCAGGTATAGTGGACTAGAATAAGCCCTGCACATGGGGCAGGAAGAACCTGGCTGGAATTCTTTCTCTTACTCATAGTAAAGTGATCTATAACATGTGCATTTTTTTCTCTTTTATCATTGTTGGCCTTGATCTTCTATTTTGATTTTTAATTATTTTGGTTGTTTTTTTACATATTTTTTCATTGTTATTATGTCACAGTTGTCCCATTTCTCTCCCTTTGCCCTCCTCCACCCATCCCCCCCACCACAGTCAATTCCCACCCTGTTGTCCATGTCCATGGGTCATTCATACACATTCTTTGATTAGACCCTTCCCCTTCTTTCCACCATTATCCCCTTTCCCCCCCACCGTCTGGTCACTTTCAGTCTGTTCCATGTTTCCATGCCTATTGGAAACAAAATTTGCTCTAGTTTGTACATTAGTTTATTTTGTTCATTAGGTTCCTCTTATAGGTGAGACCATATGGTATTTGTCTTTCACTGACTGGGTTATTTCACTTAGCATAATGTTCTCCAGTCCCATCCACGCTGTCGTGAATGGTAGGAGTTCCTTCTTTCTTTCTGCTGCATAACATTCCATTGTGTAAATGTACCATAGTTTTTTGATCCATTCATTTACTGATGAGCACTTAGGCTATTTCCAGCACTTGGCTACTGTAAATATAGCACTGATATGAACATCAGGGTGCATAAGTTCTTTTGAATTGGTGATTTGGTATTCTTAGGGTATATTCCTAGCAGTGACATTGCTGGGTCAAAATGCAGTTCCATTTTTAATTTTTTGAGGAAGTGATTTTTAATAGTCCTAATTATTTATCTATTTCTTTTTTTATTGTAAGGTAAAAGGGAAGGGTATTGTAAAGGTATTTTAAGATGTTGAAAGATAATTTCCTCTAAATTATTGCAAATCCTTTATAAAATGAAGCAAGTCATGTTCACCACAGGCTGACAACAACAACAGCAACAACAAAAACAAAATTCTGTTCTTGTGCTTCTGTATAGATCACCTATAGTCTTTCAACTCCAGTTTTCTCAGCTGTCAGAGATGGGAGTCAACTGTATATAGAGTTTGCAGGTTGTAATGAGGGTTAAATAAAATGAAGGAAAATGTTTAAAAAACTTTCAAATGTTATTCAAACATAACATTATTATTCTTATAAGTACTTATTGAGTCATATTGCACAGGGATCGAGAGATGAGTTAATAAGAACAGAAATCATGCAATACTCAGTGGTGTAGGCACAGCAGTAAACATTAAAGATGGAGTAATCATTTCCACTTAATGTTCTGGAATGCAAGTCACAGCCAACATCACCAAAGACACTTTGCATGGCAGAGAGTTTTGAGGTGATCTGGCCAAGTTTTCAAATGGCATCCTGCCGAGCCTGGGTTCAAAAAGTGTTCCCTTGGTGCTGGTAAAGTGGGAAGAGTGAGGCCAAGTGCATAGGATCCAAACCAAATCCAAGCCTGACTGCCAGAGCAGACTTACTGAGTGTTAATTATTGGCCAGAAGTCCTGGTAAGAAGATTTCATCTGGAATAATGTGCAGCCACTACTCTTTACTCCAAAGTTCAGAGACTGCTGAGATTTGCCAAAAGCTATGAACTTAACCAGTTCTTCTACCCATTGGCCATTCTTCCTATCATACTATGCCACTTTCCTGGGGCTCAGATTCAGAGGTCTTGGCTGCTAATCAACTTTTGACCAGACAAGATAGGTACTATGCTATTCCCCCAAGCACTTTGGCAAAAATAGAACCATTTAAGTGGAAGTAGATTATCTCTTTACTAGAACATGGATAAAAAGAAAAAAAAATGCAGAGTAGTGCCCAGTGACAGGATGGCCTTAGGAGCCTGGGTTTATAAGTGGAATTACATCAATTTCATGGATACAAGGGATTTTTCAGGGGTACAGCTCTAGAAGGCTGCCACTCACAACCAAGACAAATTAGATTTGCCAAAATTAATAGAACATGAATTATTTGATTCAGTCACATTAGCTGCCAAATATTTCTTTAGTATCCTGGATGAACACAGAAGTGGAGAGGTTTATAGAGACAGGGGCATGTGTAAGAAAGAAATGGCCAAGAAGTGGCCCCTGTGCTTGAGAGGGGTAAGAGGCATTCAAGTGTTATGTCCAGGAAATACTCTCACTTACTATTAAGGATGGACTTGCCTTTTAGCAAGTGAATCAAATAGTTTTCTTGTAGACAGTAGATAGTAAGTGTCTCAAGGAAGGGACACCAATCTCTAACTCTTAAAAAAAGAAAAAAAAAACCCTTTTGGGCTGTAGTGGTGCTATTAGCCATGAGATGTGGGATGAAAAGCTACTCTGAAGGGTCTATAAAGAAATTCCCTGGTAGAGTATGGGGACTTACAGCCTTCATTCTCAATGGATACTTCCCTCTCCCTCTCAGGTATCTGGTGGTTTACTAGTAAGTTTATCTGCCGTTCAAGTCACCACATGAGTCTGAGCCCTTCTATGATCTGCATTCATAATGATCTCTCAGTAGGGCAAGTCCGATGTTATTATTATCAAACCTAACAGATTCAAAGGCTTCTTCCCCTTCCCTTTGAGATAACACCCAATCTTATGTTCAGATTACAGTGCTCCAAGATTTTCCCCAGACAACCTTTGCAGAATCATCCAGTGTCCAACATTTGTTCTGAGCTCATGGTACAAACCGAGCTCCATTTTCAGAGCTTGAAGCACACCATGATCTCACTCCCTGCACTTTCACACATACTGCTTCTTTGGCCTAGAAATTTCCCTTCTCTTTAGAGTGCAGTTCCTGTTTATTCTCTAGGTCTTGGATAACCATCACTTCCTTGGAGAAGACTTCTTGACCTGTAAGTTTACTTGTGTCTTTTGTGTTCTCCCTTCTAAGTGGCTAGCTCTTATTTGAATGAAAGACCCTTTGGTTCTGTGAAATATCTTGATGGGTTTAGATCATTAAAGTTGGGGCTGGAGCTGCACTAGATGTAGGGCCTGGAATGATATAGATTTTTCTTCATAAAAAAATAAGAGAAGTTTTTGTTTTGCTTTTCTCCTCTGTTTATAGAGCACTTACTCTGTGTCAGGCCTTGTCGAAGTGTCTTTCATGTATTAACTCAATTTTCACAACAGGACTCTCATGAGGAGATCATCCTTGTCCCTATTTATAATAAGGAAATGATATCTTTCCTAAGGTTTTCCGGGTGATAAGTGATGTAGCTAGAGTATGTTCTTGAGAGGGAAGAGGCACAGGAGAGACAAAAGTGGCCAAAGAGATGGGCAGAGGGAAGACAGTGTTGGGAAGCAACACACTATGGGGGAGGCCAAGACACAGCTGTTGAGATTCCTAGGGGCTACGTTTTAATAAATGAAATCTCTAACTTTCCAACTTTGAGCTCATTTATTTATTCTTCAGCAATTTTTATTGGGTGTCTCCTACATGCTAGGCACTGCTCTCAGATCTGTGTTTGGAGGTGGGCAAAGGGGACCTTGCTCATGAACTGATCATTAGGTAGAAACCTGGAGAAGGTGAGGGAACAATTCATATTCATCTGGGGAAGGGTGATCTGGTTGGAGGGGACAGAAGGTTAAAGACACTGAGTGGGGAGTGTCCTTGTTGTTTCTTAGGAAATTTCTGGAAGCTATTATGTTTGGAGCAGGACAAGGAGGGTAAGAATGTTAGAGATGAGGTCAGCAAGGAAGTGAGAGCTGTAAACAGTTTCCCCTGTAGAATTCCATGCTGAGTGAGAAGAAAAAGTGTTTGGAGGGTTTGGGGCAGGTTAGGACTTGATCTGACTCATATTTTTTTAAGGTCTAAAGGGAAAGGAGTTTATTTATTTACTTAACTTTATTTTTATTGTTGACACTATTACAGATGTCCTCTTTTTTCCCTGTTTTGCCCACCTCCACCCAGCGCTCACCCCCTTCCCTCTAGCCATCACCACATTGTTGAGTCTATGGGTTATGCATATAAATTCTTTGGCTAATCCCTTTACCTTCTTTCACCCTCCCAAATCACAGCATTTAAAAGGATCACTCTGGGCACTGTGTGAAGAATAGACTCTAGAGGTTAGTGGGAGACTACTATAGGAGGCTGTTGCAATAATCCTAGTGAGAGATAATGTCAGTCTTGGGGTGGTGAGAAATGGTCAGATTCTAGATATATTTAGAAGATGTAATTGGCAGGTTTACTGTGATGCATATCTTCCTCTCTCAAAACTTCCATTAAGTCTTGCTCACTCATGAAAACAGGGTTGTGAATGGCATGTGCATATGTGTGCATATAAATTAAGGAAAAGGGCTAACTCCCAGGTCTAGTGAAAATATGATACAAAAGAGATCTAACACATACAAAATACACAGAATGGACTCAATACATTCTTAAATGACAGCATGAGCCCAACCAAAGCCAAAGATGGACCACTTTCAATTGCACATTTCCCACTAGACTGTGAGCTTGATGAGGGCAGGGACTGTGTTGTGCTTCTATTATCTATCATTGTGCAACTAGAGAAAAAAATGAATAGTTTACATGTCCAAGAGAGACTAACATTGTTCCACATTCCCTGTTCATGCTACAAGCTCAGAATTGGGAAGAGCCAAAACTCAAAAGACTTGCTTCTTCCATAAGAAGTGCAAGTCAGGAGGCCAAATGTAGAAGTAAGTATTCAGGTGAGTAGTTTCCAGTTCTCATTACCAGCAAACACCCACTTGTCTGCATTATGTGAGAGGCATCTACGGGGAACATGGATGCAAACAGAGGAACAGGATGCTCAATAGGTGGTGGGGAGACATCTAGACTGTGGTGCAGTGACCTGAGTGGCAATTCCTATTCTTCCACCTACCAGTTGGGTGCATTTGAGCAAGTATTTTACTCTCCAAGTCAAAACACTAAGAAGCAGATGATTATAAAAATTGAGGCTATTGGAACCATACCTCATGCAGACCCTATAAATTAAGTAATATCAGGTTTATAAATAGGCTTTAAACACTTTAAAGCACAGTGAATGTGTACATCAGAATTGAGCTTACAACCTCTATGGTAAAGAGAACAGAATGCATCAGATTGTGCCGTGTGCTAGCATAAAGAATAAATGCTCTGATGGAAGCATGAAAGTGTTCATTCTTCTGTCCTGAGTAGCCTAACTGTACTAGTCATGTCATCATGCCTCCGTGTTCTTCAGTATGTGATAGCTACAGGTGGGTGCCTGGCTGTACCAGAGAATCCACTGTTCATTCTTAGCTTTCCATTTGCTCCCTTCTGGACTTAAGGCATATTATGGAATTACTGTAAGCCAAAGACTCTCCGTCTGCAAATAAGGGATAAAATTTGCCAGCTGTCTCCTAACCTCCCTGGGAGGAGCTGGGGTTTAATAAGATAATGAACATCATTCTCTCCATATGCACTCTACACCCTTGGCTCCCATGGTCTTCAAAAGGCTCTCCATAGGCATAAATGCAGATTCTCTAAAAGCAAATTCAAATGGTCAGGAGGTAAGCTGCAGAAACTCAGCAATGACTATTCATCGCAAATTAATATTAATATCCTTTAGTTAATGTTTTCTATTAGCGATTGTATAATTAATCAAGAACAATATGTCACAAGGCAGAACCAGCTGTAGGTGGATAATTGGGATGTAGGTGGCTTGCTTTCAGTTGCCACCACATCACCTCTGCTTGTCCTTTCAAAGCTTCCCATCCCATCTGTTGCTTATTTCTCTGGCCATCAAATCTAATAATTGAGTCCACATAAAGGTATTTGGAAAGCACAGCAATATATTCAGAGAATAAAGAGGAGTTGTGTTTTGAAAGAGAGCTGCAGGAGCAGGACAATGCTTAAAGTAAATAAAATCAACCAGCAGTTAGTAATGATAATGAAAAGAATAATAGCAATAATGTCAGTTCTTGCTATTGAGTGCCAAATGTGTAAGGCACTGTGAAGGGTAAAGATGCTCAGAAACGATTTCAGAAGTTGACATTTTCCTTGAGTTGACCAAAAATGTGTCTGCAAAAAGTAAAATAATAACACGACACACGAACTCCTTGCTCAGACTTTGAGTTACCATTCTGCCACTTATTAACCTTGTGATCTTTGCCAAATTACTTAATATCTGTGTGCCATAGTTGCCTCACTTATAAAATGGACAGAACAATAATTCCTATCACATAGGGCTGCTGTGACGATTTTCGTGAAATAATACAGGTTATGTACTTAAAACTGTCCCTGTGCACATACAAACAACAATTGTCATATTAATACATCGTGATGCATTATTTATGGCAAGACCGATTGTGGAGACACAGTGTAATGGCAGTAGAGAAGAGAGCGAGTCAACATCATCTGATGGAGAAGGGGGGATCCAAGCTGAATGTGGCCCATAAATGACTCAGAAATGTACAGAACATTCTAGATGGGGCCATGGGGAATGATGTGAGTAGCAGGCTATAAGTGTAAAGTATAACACTCAGAAACCAGACCAAAAGTGCCTGAGTCCTCAGTATCAGATATAGGTGCCCTTGGGAGATGAATCTGACAATGTTAGTGAAGAAGTGAAAAGAGGAGAGATGGGTGGCAGCAAGTTAAGAAGAGAAATATTAGGCATCAACGAAAAAGAAATTTTGGGTCCCCAGGAACCCCTGAGATCTGCTTACGTGTAAAGTGAGTCCTTTCAGGTTTCCTTCCCATCCTCAGAGCTAAATGTGAAGGGAAATGCTAATGACCTCTCCAGAATGCAGAGCTAACGGGGTGCAGCATTTTCAGTAGAATTAGTGGAAGCACTGGGAGAATTTCTGAGGGAGAGCTGCACAGCTGGCACACACGCTGGAGGATCGCAAAAACAGGACATGCAATACCTGAAATCAGGTGTGCCCTTTGTAAGCCCCCGAGCTTTTTCCTTCCAGTTCAGTTTTATATTTGCAGCTTGTCAGGACTTGCCCCCTGTCTTCTGAATATTGAGCCATCAACCTTTAGGGTGGAATTAGTAGCACTTTTAATTTCCTGGTAACACCTAAATTAAGGTAAGAGTTCCAAATACTTTATTAATAATGTACACACCAATTAATAGAAATTACTTTTCTGGCATGTATTATTAAAGAATGTGTTCCAACATGTCTTTTTATGTTTTGCAGTTACTAGCTCAGAAAGCTGGTTGCTGTTTCCACATCTTGCCCAGACCTCGTCGTGATCAGCCCTGTACACTCTGTGGAGGTGAACTCTCCACTCTGGATCTGAGAAGAAAGTCTTCCCTGGTTTCCTACCTGGCTCTTGGTTGAAATGATTTTTTGTTGAAATAAGTTCTTTCATAAATATGCTTAATGTCAGACACTTCAGACCTAAACTTTTCCTCTCCAAATGACCGATTCGTTATGCTTTTAGCTTGTGGCTCTACACTTCCAAATGTGAGCAGCAAAATTGGACCCTCAGTGTGAAATTTAAAATTTTTTTCTTTAATCAATATGATACCAACTGCTTTTTGTGTTCCTAAGAGGAAATCACCCTTATTTTTAATGCGTGGAGCTAATTTATTAGCTCTAGTTTTCACTTATTATGAATGTGAACTGAGGATGTGTGTAACATCTTCAGAGAGACACCAGAATGGCTTAAAAGTGTGGGCTCTGTGGCCAGTCTACTGAGTTCAAATCTGGGTCTTGACCCTTCTCACTGTGACTCGTGGTCAAAGCCCATTGCCTCCACCCCTTCATTTCCTCATCTGTAAAACAGGGGTGGTTGTGCTTGTCCACAGGCATGAAGAATAAGAGTCAAAATGTGGAGAACTTAAATCAAAGCTTAACACAAAGTAAATATTCAACAAACCCTATCAACAGTTACTTCTTAGCTGCCCCTTTTCCCACCTTTATCTCCAGCTCAGAGGACCCATGTTGATCACAACACATGTCCAGGGAGGAGCTCCTGATCGTATTGCCAATTAACTTTCTAGTTAATGCGTGCCAAATGTGTGCACAGAGCCTGTCGGGCTGTCGGGAACTGGTGCTTTAGGGATCAGGCCTAGGGGAGATGGGCAGGAATTGAGCCAATAGGAGCCCTCCAGGGCTTTCTATCCTACAAGATTTAGAGACAAGAGACCACACTAAACCAATTCCTGTTTTATTAATAGGCAATCTAGCTTTTAAAAGAATGCACCCCAGTCTATGGAGAGTTGTACTGTTATAGACTGCACAGAGCTTGCCTCAGTCCACTAAGATAGGATTGCTTGGTCCCTTCATCTTCCCTGCCCTATATCCAGGCATTCAGCAGATTCCAAACCTAGCAACTAGCTAGTCACTCCTATCCAGTAAAATGTGGGGAGCTGTAAGATTATATTTGGTGCATATTGTTCTTTTTTTCTCTCATAATTAACAGAACACCTTTTCTTCTTTTTTTTTGTTTTTTTTTTTCCCAGAAGAATGTTTTGAATTCCAAGGCCATGGCTTGGCAGTAGCTCCCTGGTATCATGGAACTGAAGATGGATTTCTCTCAGGGCACCCGAAGAGGCCATCAGTGTAATTTGTTTCTGTCTTGATGTGCAGTAATGGATGTGACCTTGTGTCTCACGAGGCTCTAACACTGAAGAGCTGGATATGAAGAGTTAAACATTCCACTTCTCTGTAGAGAGATGTAGATACCTTGACATTCAGAGGCATAGTTCCCAACCTAATCCTTTCTAAATCAGATTAGTCCATCCCATCGCTGACAGTTCACTGAGGAGTGCATTCCTCAAAGAGAATCTCATCTGAGATGCAGAGCACTCGCTGCAGTTTTATAGTATCAGGGTAGTAATTCATGCCCTGAGTAATAAAGAAACTCATTAAATGTAGAATCTCGGCTCTTGCTTTGTACTTAGACCTCCCAGCAGTTTAACTTATGCATAATGAGCCTAAATACTTTAAGGGATAATATAAAAATTATCTACTATTCTTTCATATTGAAAATTGTGCATTTGTTTCCTTTTACTACATTGCTAACATAACTAGGAAACAATATATTACCCTAATTACATGTTATTTATTAGAAAGGAAGCAAATAAGTCATTTGGCGACAAATCCCTGTAGTTATTCATGGAACTGCTTTAGATAACAAAGATAGAGTAAAGCCAGCAGTCTTTCATTATATTTATTACAAACTCTTTGTGCTAATGAACAATCACAGGCTTCACTGAAATAATGGCCTCAGCTCTAAATTGTACGGAGTGCTATATGGGCCATATTTATCAAGAGCAAGTCAGGGCTTTGCCCGTCTTTTGTGTCTTTGCTTTCCATTGAAGGCACAGCGTAGAAGACAAACACAGTAGCTTGGGGATTTTCATAAATACAATAGAAACTAGTTGGAAGATTACAAAAAAGTCTTCATGCAACTGGAGCAGTTCACTCAGAAAATGATCACTAGTTATTCCATCTGAATTCTGAGTAGGGACATTTTTTGCCTTGTGGCAACACAAATATATACGCTCAAATATAGATACCTAAAAAATTTGAAATTTTGATTTAAAAAGTTTTTAAGATTTCACTAAGATACTGTCAATATTTATTTGCTGATCTCATGAACTGAGGCAAAAAACAAACAAACAAATATAGCTCCTTGTTTTAGAAAATGAAAACATATTAGAAAGTCTAACCTGAAATCCTTTTTTAGTTTTTTTATCTCAAGTTTCAAAATGATATAATTTTTTTTTCTCCATGTCCCACACTTCTATCATGGCTTCTGCTGCCTCGTTAGGAGCAGAAAATTGGCACGAATGAAGAGGTACGCTGTTTTGTACATGTGTTTTTAAGCAAGCTGTCCAAAGTTGTGGTAGTAGCAAAAGGAAAAACAGTTTTAGTTCCCGCCTTTGGGATAATTGAGCCAATATGTTAGCACTTAGAAACGTTGCCTCCTGGATAGCACCAGAATTGTGTCTGAGGATTAAACCACGGATAACAAAAGAGCACAGGAGACTCCAGCAGGGAAAGAAGCCAAAAAAGTCAGCTGGGACGATCTCTTCTTTTGAATTAGCTGTTATCCTTCAGTTGCTTTTTATTCAAACATTTGTCTAGTTCCTCTTCAGAGCTGTTTAGTGCACACTCTCCTGCACAGGAATATACAGTACGATTTCCCACCCAGACCAGATCAGACCATTGGTGCGTGTAGCTGGTATGCTAACATTGGCAACCTTCCAGTAATGAGGCATCAGCAAGGTAAACCAACAACAAAGCATGTTGCCAATTACGCGAGGCTGTGAACAGGGTTATGTTTGAGGGGAGTGAAGGCAGAGTGGGGTAGGAAGGAAACAAGGATTGGGGTGGGGAACAAACAGTTTAGGGCTAGGCATAAATTTCTTTTGCTGAAAAACGGGCCTAGCCATTCCTTCTTTAAATCCCCTCTAAGCTTTTCACAGAGGTCAAATAAAGTTAGTTTGTTAAATATATAGTATTTCGGGAAAACTGCCTTAAAACTGTAAGCAGAGCGGGGAGCAAACCCAGGTTAGCTCTATAAACCCTATTGAAGGGTGAATCCTGCTAAATCTTTTCCATGTCTTTCTTCTCCGGTCCCTGAGCAACATGTTCTGAAGTCTTGAGAGGTGAGATACATGTAATTAATGTGCCTGTGCCACCTACTTTTCTTGGAAATCCCATTTATATCCATTGTCCAGGAGTAATTTTTAATAGCAACACCCTTTTATCTGCAAAAAATATGATGTATTGTCCTAATTTGGACAATACATCATATGGTGATCCTAGCTATAATCCAAAACTCTGCTATAGGTAATTGAGTGCACGAGAGAACATTCTAATTATGTTTCAGGCTCCTAGAAATGCCTATCTCTACTCTGTAACTATTATGAGGTATTTTAAATAAATCTCCAAAATCGGAGCTCTTCTGATGAACTGATTTCTTGGGGAAAATTCTAAGAATGCCACTTTCGATACTATTAGGAACCTACTATACCTTTCAAAGTAACTGGGCCAGACCAGAAGACTGGTTCACATGTGATGTGTTGGCAGAAATAACTTGATCTCAACGGCTTCCTTTTGGCTTTATTATCTTTTCAACTTGTAGCAATATCAAGGCACATTTAACATCACAGGTCTATGATGGAGCAAATGAATGCAACTGCTGTGTTCTTTGCTAGTCTTGAGTGTCCATCCAAAGTAGGTTGATGTGGACAGTGCAGAGTGTGGGATCCATCAGGGCAGAGGATCCCAGAATTCTGGGCTTGCTCAAGAGTCCTTCCTGCCACCAGACTGATGAGAGGTGGGAGGTTGGGAGGAAATGCATGTAGGGCCTTGTCTTCTCTTCCTAACACCAACATTCTAGGCGAATACTTTCTTTTTTGGGTTGCGACTAGGTTACCTGATTCTTTTTGAGTTTCATTTCTTATTGTGCTGTCAAGCCTAATTGGACTATCAAAGCCATGGAATTATCACATAAAATAAACTCTAATTTTTGGTCTATGAAAAATAATATCTGTCAGATTTTAACTGGGATAAATTCATCAGTCAGATGCCTACTTGGGTCAAACAGATACTACAACAAAGAGATGAAGGCTAAGTTAAATATAGAGTCTTTTTGGTCTCTTTTTTTCCTCTCTCAATTCTTTATTTAATAGAAATAAGAACATAGTAAAACACTTGCTTACAGTTTAGGTCTATTTTTAGAAAACAATTCATAGTAAGTGGTTCCTCATTTTTGGGAGAAGAAAGGATATGGTAGGTATTGTGGGAAAATGGAGACTAAATGACCCCTCAAAAAAAGGGCAGCCAATCTCAACTTTAGCAATTTGTTAATCTGTGAAAATGGGATCCCTTGTGATAAAATTTCTTTTTTATTTTCAAGGGAAACAAAGTCAGTATTTTCATATGAAATCACCTACAGACCACTAAAATTGGAGTTGTCTTCTCCACTCCTCAGGGTCTCTTCATCCATCTTCTCTTATCATCACTCACTTCACTCCAAAGGTATTCCTTTGAGACAAAGCCAGAGGACTATGGTACTCCCCTGGCCACTCCCTTCATTTACTAAAGAAAGGCATTGGCCCATGGTCTAGTGTCTGTCTCACTATTATATTCATGAAGCATTTTGTGAAGTGAAACATTGATGTAGATGCTCCATCTAATACCCTGGTCCCTCACTTCCTTGGCTTCCTCAAATTCCATGCTATTTCTTCCACTCCACCTTGATCACTCATTTCTATGGTAATTGCTATACCTTATAAATGTCACTACCTGAGATTAAATACACCCCACTCTCTGGCTACCACTTCTTGTTTTCCAGTTTATTCCTTTTAATAACTAGATGCCAGCTCTTCAAAACTACCAGAGCTTCCAATTCACTGACACACGCCCTTCCTTACGAGCTTAGAAATACTGATCCATCACCAGAATCACCCTGTTGTGCACATCCTCATTTCATTGGCTTACTCACTCCATCATACTCCACTGTTTGAAAAGTCCACTTTTACATCTACTCTGCACCTGAACCATGCAGCTGAGTGTGGCTGAAGAAAAACACACAATCATGTAGAATGGCCTTCCTTGAAATTCCTGACTTTCAACCTTAAGTGTTCACGTTTTACTATTCCAGTTAAACCAGTTGGCATCTTCTCATTTCTCCTCAAACCTCCAACACCTCCATCTCCTTCTTCAGTCTCAGATTTATTATTCTAGATCAATGTAATTAATAAGAAAGAGTTTCCACAATCTCCACCAAAAAAATCTATCAACTTCCTTATGTGTATACTTCTGTACTATTCCTTTCCATGTAACAAGAGACACACTGTGATTGTTCCAACCTAATACTCTGGGTCCCATCCTCTCTCATCTACTTGAGGATGGCCTCCTACAATTTGGTCCTTTTGTTCTGCCATCTCATTTTCTTCTGGTTCTCTGGAACATATAAATGTGCTGCAATATCCCTCACCTTATTTTCCTCCTTTTTGTCTCAAAATGCCTCTACCGTCACTGGTCTACTTCGCTGCTCCTTTCACAAGCCAAATTCCTAAAAATATCTAATATTCTCTGACTCCATTGTCTTACCTTCCATTCTATTTGAACCCAGTTCAATCAGGCATTCTTCAACATACATTTATGAGGCAAATGCAGCCCCATGACCTACAGTTGCATCTTCTGAGTTGGAGAGGATGCGACATTACACTTACGTAGTACTTTGTAAATTCTGTATCTCTAATCCTATCTGAGTGTTGCATTACTGTATAAGGTAAACAGGGAGGACTTAATCTGTCCTTTATGCAAGTAAGAAGAATGAAATTTGGGGAGATTGAGTAACTTCAGATTAACATAGGCCATAAAGTAGTGGCTGCAGCAGCAGGAATTAGAGCTTTCCAATACCTTCAGAAAGATGAAATAAAGAAAGCATGGATTGGTCATTATAATTGAGGTTCATATATCTAAATATTTTAAGTTGAAAAGGCCCTTGAAAATTATTTATTTCACAGGAAACCTAGTGAGGATAGTTGACTGGCCTATGGTCACACAGTTATTTAGTGGTAAAATCTGGGCTCAGCTTTCCTGACTCCTGGCTAATGTTCTGTCCAAGACATCCTGGTTAAGATCGGAAAATTCACCACCAGCAGCAGGAAATAGTGAGTAAGTAGCTGATAGGGTACATATAAAGAGAACATCTGTTGAAAATATCGACAGTAGCAGCAGCAACAACAGCAATCAGCAAATGTTAATGTTCTCAAAGCGCAATCCATGAACCACTTGTATCAGAATCTTACCTACCTGTGGCAACAGAAAGGCAAATTCAGTGGGTCTCACCCTGTTCATGCAGTATCAGGTTCTCAGGACCTGAGGACCAGGAATTCACATTTTAAATAATTTTGTCAGATGATTCTTAAATATTTTTAATTTTGAGGATCATTGTATGAGCAAAAGCGGACAAACACATTCAGCACAAATCATGATTCATAATTTCACCTTTAAAAGGAGACTGCCATGTGCTTTGACATTTCATTAATGCAATAGGAAAAGGCAAATGAGACTGAGCTCTCTGTCCCAATTAAGCTCTCAGGGTCCCATTCACTTTTGTTTTCTTTGGCAGTTGAACATCTCCTTGGTGTTAGTTAGTTCAAAACAAGCGCCCCTGTGCAGCTGAGGGTCTGAGGAGAAAAACTCATGAGGCAGGGAAAGGACCCATTCTGAAAACACTAGTCATGAAGAAGGTTCATTTTCCTCTGCCTCTCAGCAAAGGTGGTGCCTCTAGGTCAGGGGAGAACATCAGAGGGGCAGTCAGCAGGCTTGCCTGGTGATGAATGGGATGGACCAGAGGCCACACAGGGATCCATCCATCTCTGCAAGTGATTTATATTTGTGGACATGTGTGAAGGCTCCCGGCTCTAGAAATATTATGTGGGCTGGATGTCTCAATGCCTCAGCAACTTTACGGATGCATGGATTACTGCTAAATACTTAGGAAACAGCCTTGCTCAGGCCCATATTACAGACTGGTTTTATAGTTTGGGCTTGTATGAAACTTTGATGTAGAAAAAATATTTAGGGCCATGAAGTTTTCTTATACACCAAAAACAAACAAACAAACAAACAAAAACCTTGCTTAATGGGAGCTTTATCTTTTGCAAATTTTGCAAAATTAGAGGAAAAATATTTATAAAACTAGCAAACTATTCAAACAAATGTCATTGTCATATTTCTTGCCAGTTGGGGAAAATGGATGTGTAAGGGATAAATTATTCTATCATTTTCTTTACATTAATAACATCTCCCTAACTAGATAAAATCTCAAGGGTTTTATTTCTTATAAGACTTTTATATGCCGTAGATCAGAATTGAATCTGTCATAGAAACTAAACCACTTAATGACTAATTAATTGGAAAAACTAATTGGTTGTTTATTACTTTATTTTAATTATTTAGATAATGTACTCATAATATTTTTTAAAATGAACACATCTAGCATCTAGACAAGGTCAAGTTAAAGAGATTCAATTAAACCTATATCCATTCCAACAAATATTACTTAGATGCCTAGATTATTAGGGGCTGTTTCTCTCCTTTTGCCTACATATGCTCTCGTCCCCCATTAATGTATGGAGAAAAAGCCCAGGAACTCAGGAGAGAGATATGGATGATTGCACTTTTTATTGAAGCATTTTCTAAATAAGTTGATGTGTGTTTTTGCAATTCACTCATGATTTTTTCCAGTGCCATCATTAACAAACGGCTGTGCACATTGCACCCTGCATAAGGGTACCTGAATGAGCAGATGGGTGGGATTGGGCCCCTCCCACCAGGCCATGATTCCTGCCACTGGCCTGCATTTACCTGGAGCAGAGGATGCCCACAAAGGCACTATGCGGGCTAGTTGTAGTCCTGACCTTAGTGACTTTAATATTTAGCCTTGACTAAGTATCCACGCTCGTTTGGATAGATTGTTTACCATTTATATTGATTGTTTATATAACAGGCTTACTCGGCTTTCTATTTCACCCTTACCAAGGTTTAAACTGGCTGATTTAAATTAGTGCACATAGCTCTGGGTGGAGCCAAGCCTAGAGGTTTCAGTGGATTGCTCTGAATCTTATTTCTATGGGTCTGATAAAATAGGAGTAATGTTCTGGTCATACAAATGGAAACATCCTTTTTTTTTCCCCTATGATCTGGGATAAATTAAACTAGTTTGTAACATCAGATTTGTACATCAACCTTGTAAGACTTGGAAAATAGTATATGAACAGAACAGAATTCTTAATTTTGCACCACCTATATTGAAAAAGAGACACAGTGCCTGGTGGACTTCTTTGGATTCCAGAAGAAACACATTCAATGTTTGGGCATGCCGTTCTGACTCAGTTTCAATGAGGCTGACCATTTTGCATAGGGTCCAGAATGGGAGAAGTCTCTATAAGACTCTCCTGTATGGAAGTAGATTGACACTTCCATATAAGCTACTTGGTGAATTGTGCTATTCAGGGGTATCAAATTCATTTTCACTGGGGCCCACATCAGCTTCCTGGTTGCCTTCAAAGGGGCAAATGTAATTTTAGGACTGTATAAATGTAACCACTCCTTAACTAGGGGCAAGGAGCTCGGCACTGCCGCAGAGTAGGAACAAGTGCTGGGCCGGATAAAGCAAGGTAGAGGGCAGGATTAGGCCATGGGTCTTGTGTTTGCCACCTGTGTGCTGTATGATCCAGCATGAAGTCCATGTTTATGGCTAATAGAGATCATGTATGGAGCCTTCATCAGGCCCCGATAAGAGAATCACAGCACAGGCTCTTAGAGTTTTGAAGCCAAGCCATACTGTTCTGAAGACTGCTACTTTCCTTTTGAAAATATTTTAGCTCTGGTTGGTGTGGCTCAGGGGATTGAGTGCTGGCATGCAAAGCAAAGGGTTACTGGTTCAATTCCCAGTAAGAGCATGTGCCTGGGTTGCCGGCCAGGTCTCCATTTGGAGGCATACGAGAGGCAATCACACATAGATGTTTCTTACTCTCTCTTCCTCCCTTCTCTTCTCTCTAAACATAAATAAATAAAATCTTCTAAAGAAAGAAAATATTTTGCTACTGGACTCTGATAGAAGTGTAATACTTGCCTGATGCCAAGTTTCTATGGATCCTAAATTGCCTGTTACACACTGGTGTTGTCTGACTGACCAAGCCATAGTATTGGGAGTCTATAGCAGCCTTCTCTTAAGAAGGGAAAGGTCAATCTCAAGAAGGTCAAGAGGCACATATGTTTCATTAGTGGCTCGGTCTATCATGGTATCTTGTCATGGGATGAATGTGACCTAAAAATTCATGTGTTGAGGACTAACCCCCAATACTTCAGAATGGGACCATGTTTGGAAATAAAGTCTTTGAAGAGGTGAACCCTAATCCAATCTCACTGGTGTCCTTATAAGAAGAGGAGATTTGGACACACAAGAGACAAGAGAGGAAAGGCTATATGAAGACACAGCAGGGGAAGGCAGCCATCTATAAGCCAGTGAGGCCTCAGAAGATACCATACCTGCAGACTTGGCTTCAAGCCTCCAAAACTGTAAGAGTATAAATTTACGTTGTTTAAGCCACACAGTTTGTGGTATTTTGTTTTGGCAGCCCAAGAAAACTAATACCTACTTCCTCCTGTCCCACTGCTTCCTCTCCTTCAACATATGTCTCTGACCTCATGAAGTTCCCTGTGATTGAACGAGGAATTAAAACAAGCGAACAAACTATGGTATCTGGTTACCACCTGGAAGAGGATAGCTACAGAATTACATCTCCATTCTGGAATTTTATTAGTTTCCTATTGATGTCTAACAAGTTACCCCAAATTAGGAGTCTAAAACAGCACATTTTTGTCACCTCGGCGTTCTGCACATCAGAAGTCCAGAGGAGTTCAACTAGGTTCTCTATGTAGGATCTGACAAGGCAAAAATTAATTTGCCGGGTGGGCTGGGGTCTTATCCAGAAGTTCTGGGGAAGAATCCACTTGTAAACTCATTCAGTTGGTAGGTAGAATCCAGTTCCTTGCAGTAGATCTGAAGTTTTCATATTTTTTTAAGCCTCTGTTTCTAGTTGCCACCTACATTCCTGCATCTTCAAAGCTCGCAACGGATCAGCAAATCCCTCCCACACCTAGAGTCTCCCTAACTTCTGTCCACCAGCTGGAAAGGCCTTTGATTTTAAAGAGCTCATGTGATTATATCAGGCTCACCTGGATAGCCTCCCTTCTTCCATATGAGGCAACGTGATCATAAGAGTAATACCTCATTATAACAACAAGCTCCACTCACACTCAAAGCTGAGGGTATTGTAAGAGGATGAGAGTCACTAGAGTTCACTCTTAGAATGCTGCCTCCCAGAATGGCCTGAAGCACTCCAGGAAGGGAAGTCCCCCCAATAAGCAGCACACCTCAAGGTTGTGTATTTCATCTGGAAGAAGATATGGCAAAAGTATGGACCCCCATTGATTCATGGATAGAGTCTAATGCTTGGCCTAGGTGGCTATTTGTTTGGAAGGAAAAAGGAAGTCTGGGCAAGTTTATAAATGGAATTTTTGGGATAAATGTAGAGTTAAGGATTTCTGAGTCCCAGAGCAATGTTTAACAAAGGAAACCCACTGTAGAGGAGACACAGTCATCAGGAGGACAAGATGACCTATTGCGTGCTTGTCGCCAGCCTCCTTCTCCAGCCACCCCGAGCCTTGCCCAGTGGGATCATGGATAAGTTAGTCAACAGTAGGGATTTCCATCATGGAAACTGCTTTGATTTTTCTGGAATATTCTTTGGATTTGACTTCCAGCCTGCAGTGCTTCAGTTAACACCACTACATGGACCTTATTTATTGTCATGGAATTTCACTTCACATTGTTTTTGACCAGGGACTCATTTTATGGTGAAGTAGGGCAGCAAATGCCTCAGCCCATGGAATTCAAGGAAATTGGCCTCAAAAATATTGTGAGGTCTATTGAAGACTGAGGTGTAGCACCAGCCAAGTAAAACTTTTTGTGAGACTGGGGTACCATCCTATAAAATATGGTATGTGTAATAATCCAATAACCTACTTGTTACTATTTCTCTGGTAGTCAATTAATAGATAGACCAGAGAGCCATGGTGTAGAGAAGGGAATGGCTCCTATTTATTAGTCTTAATGATATGTTGGCAAAATTTTTGCTTCTTTTTATTGCGAATTTGAGCTTTACGTATTGAGAGCTCATACTACCAAAAGATGAATGCTTTCACAGAAGATGCAAGGGTTGTATTGAGCTAGAAGCTGAGGCTTCCACCTGGCCATTTGTAGCTTCTCATGACTGAACAAATAGAGGGGGGTTACCGTACTGACTGGAGTGATTTTTCTTAATAATAATCACTGGGAAATTTAGATTGCTTCTGTACAGTGGAAGGATGACTATGTCTGAATCCAGGACATTCCCAGGGAGTTTTTTGTTAATCCAATGTCCAATGGGCCACATGAATGGAAGACTGTAGAACTCAGTACTGGCACTAATGGCTTGCCATCTGGAATAAGGTTTGGGTTACCAACGAGGTAAACAATGAAAGCAAATGAATGAGAAAATGTATTACAGTCAATCCCTTTGTGTTATAGAAATGTGACTCTTTCCTTCATGTAACATTTAGACAAAGTCCATGGATAGTGTTAACATCAATCTACATAGTAAGCACTAGGAAAGTTTAATTTCTTTCTCACTTTTAAGAATAAATATAAATGAATTGTCCAATATTTTCTTCCTGCCCCTTAGTGGGATGTTTTGTACAACCCCAGGGGTGAACATACCTGAAGATCATTTTAAAGACCATTGACCTAGACTGTGAATGATTTTGCTAATGAACTAGATAAAGATGCCAGAAAGGTCTTTGTGTCCAAAATAATGTCTGGCTTTCTGAGTATCTGACCCTGAAATTATACAATTTCACACCCAGACCTTTGTGAAAATTAAAATCATCAAGCATCACTGGCAACTCAGGATGAATTTAGTTCATCAGACTCATAGATTTCATTGAGGGTAAAGAAAAATAAGATTGTATATCAAGTGCCATGGTGGAAAGGGCTCTCAGAATAGAAATGGGATGAACAGATCTGTCTGGCACCTTCTTCGCTGGGCTAAGACATTTCATATATTTAGCTTATTAATTTTTTTGAATAACTGTGTGCATTAATATTATCCATGCTTTACAGATTAGAAACTGAATTTCAAGAAATGAAGTTGCTTGCTCAAACTCATAGTTTGTAAGTAGAAAAGCTGCTTAAAACCCAGATCCACCAGATCCTAAAACAGACCCTTTTATACTACAGTATCTGAAGACAAAGACAAACTTTACTAACTGTATTGACTTTGTTACTGATTATTTTTTCTTTGTTTACAAATGGAAATGAATTTTTGTTATTGCTTGTTTTATTCTTATAAATAGGTATTTTTCAATCTCTGAAGACAATTTAAGTTGTTTTAGAGCCTTGGGAGAGGAATAGTAGGACATTTTTGTCACAAAGCTGAATTGGCCACAAACTCAGGACTTGGGAGGACCAGCTCTGGCCCTCTGCCTCACTTACCTAGGATTCATTTGCTCTGGCAAAGAGGGCAACCTCCCCTTGTCATTCAAGGCAGGCCCAGCCCTGCTTCATCCTTTCCTCTTTTCTTCCCCCTGGAAGGGTGGGGAGGATAGAGGGGGTCCAGGGAGGATTTCTCCAGGCAGGAGGTTGTCCAGACCCACTTTGCCAGCCAGAAGGTAGCTATCTTTTACCAACCTGCAAGTTTAATGGTCCCAATACTTGACTTGTAGCCAGGAGTCAGGGGATTAGCTATCACTTAGATCACAACACGGTGTAGCATGCCCTCAGTTTCCCTTAACTGTGACACCAAGCTTGGTTACACACTGTCACTGTATGACCCTCCTCACCCTGGCTTTTTTTTTTTCCAAAAATACCTGCCTTTCTCATCATAAATGTAAACCTTAGGATGGGAAGACTTCAAACTATCAAGAAAAGCTTGAAACCATTCACGATAGAGATTTGTCATGATGTGTTCCCAAGTAATTGTGCAACAATTTACAATATTATGATCTGGGCCCAGGCCAAGCCTTGTATTTAATTAAGAATGGCGCATGTGTGCAAAGACAACAAAAGCAAAAATAAATGGGATTACATCAAATTAAAAAGCTTTTTCACAGCAAAGGAAACCATGAACAAAATGAAAAGCAACCTACTGAATGGAAAAAAATGTTTGCTAATGATATATCTGATAAGGGGTTAATATCCAAAATATATAAAGAACTCATACTACTCAACATCAAAAAATAAAACATGCAATTAAAAAATGGGCAGAAGATCTGAATAGATGCTTCTCCAAAGAAGATATACAGATGGCTAATAGACATATGAAAACTTGCTCAACATTACTAATCATCCCAGAAATGCAAATTAAAACTACAATGAGATACTACCTCACACCCGTTAGAAAGACTATTATCAGAAAGACAACAAAGAAGACGTGCTGGCAAAGACGTGGAGGAAAGGGAACACTTGTGCACTGTTGGTGGGAATGTGAACCAGTGCAGCCGCCATAGAAAACAGTGCGGAGGTTCCTCCAAATAGTAAAAATATGACCCAGCAATTCCACTGTATGACACTGTATGACCCTTCCCTGGGTATTTAACCATAGAAAATGTGAGATTTTATCAAAAACAGCAGAGACATAGCATATGTCAAGCAAACAGAAGGCGCCCACTGAATGTTGATTCTCTCCCCACCACTTGGCAACATGCCTACAAAAATACATACACATGCACACGCGCACACCCAGTGTGAGAACCTGCTGCTTCACAGGACTGTCTGCTGCCCCTGAAGCATCTTAGTTTATCATTCCTGAAGATAAGCAAGAGTGCTAGTCTATGTTAATAAAGTTACTTTATATTCAGAGCACTCCACCTTCTCCTCTGGAGAGAATTACCATATATGAAATGGGTGGTAGCCAGGCATAATCGCCTGCCTCCCCAGTAGACTTTCATTTCCCCAGGAAGAGTAAGGGGTGGAGGGTGGAGGCGGGTAGTGAGAGAGCACAGAAGTGTTTCTTGAAGCCAAGAATTAGGAAATGTCAACCCCTCTTGTCTGCAGCTATCTGCTTACTGGACTAAGTAAGTCCAAGGCATATCCAGATTCAAGAGGTAGGTAAAGACATACTTCCTCTTCAAGGGGCAAACTGCAGAGTCACAGGGCAGAGGGATTTGACGTAGGAAGGGTTGAAGTACTACCATTTTCCTAATCTACCAGACCACAGAAGTTCCAAGTCACAACTAGATTGGGGGCCACAGGAATGACAAATATGAGAGGTAAGATTCAGTCCAAGCAGCAAATGTATCAGGCAGTCGAGACTGATGAAAGACTCAGCATTCGAAAGGCATTTTGAAACATTCCCTCTTCTCTTTGAAGTGATTGTGCCATTTTGGAAAACGTAAGGAGGAAGTCTGCACGAGAGGCGTTTTGTGGGAGGATCGCTTCCTGGACTGGCGTGGTTGTGCAGCTGGTGGCCCGGCAACCTCATTCCTTCCAGCCCCCTTAGCCATCTTTGCTGACCAGGATGGGGTGCCGGCAGCCACAGCAATCAGAATTGATCATGGAGAAGGGTGGCTTGCGTGGCTTGGCTGGGGTGTAGCACAGCTGGCCTCAATCATGCTTCTTAAATGTTTTTCCTCTCAAGCTTTTAAGGGTTTCAGAGAGCTGAGTGTACAGGAATGAGCCTTAAGACTGCCTGGTTCAAAATTGGCTCAGGATGGTGAAGAGAGGAAACAAAAGGCAGGGCGGGATAATGACCTGCTCAAAGCAGCACTGAGGAGGCTGTTTCTCCTGCACAGCCCAGATGGCTCAGCCTCCAAAGTGCTCCTTTCTTTGGGCGTGTTGATGCCTTCTTGGTGGGGACCTGGGGACTCAGCCACCGGCTCGGTGGCTACCTAAGGGGGAAGACACAGACTGTGTCCAGGGACAACTGCTATCCTCAGAGGAGATTTTGTCCATTATTTTTTATCTGGGGTCAGTGGAGGAGAGAAGGTGCTTTGAATTATATTCACAGAATTCAAGGAAAGGGGGGAAAAAGACTATTTCTAAGAGCCCCCCTTTTTTTGTTCTTAAAGGCTTTTGGTTTCCTATTTTCTATTTTTTTTTTTTTTTGACTTGGACCAAGACTGTAGTGTGGCTAAAACAAATATGTCCTTTCCAACTCTTCGGCACCTTCCTTCTTCCTTACCTCCTTCTCCCCCTCATCTAACATAGAATTAAGTGTAGTCAATGTAAGGATTCTGCCAGAGGAAATAGTTTCGACAGTGTGATCCTGTGCACTGGCACTAAGTGAGAATAACCTGACTACTTGGAACATTTATTTTATTCCAACTGACAGCAGCCAGACAAGCACAGGGACAATCTGCAAGGCGGCGTTGCCCTCTGCCTTCCGGGTCTAAGGTGGAGGACTACTACAGCAGGGCCCGGATGATGCTAGAGGGCTTAAAGAAATGCCACTGAACTGCTCTCAGGCAATCGATTGGGATATTAGCGTTTTCAGTTTTCCAATAGTGGGCCTTTTACAATCCAGTTCTATAAAGATTTATGTAGCATTAGGGGATGGTTGAAGATGCAGCACATACGGTTTTGAAGCTGTCAGTCAAGAAATGAGGCCAAATGATGCCTTCGAAATACGGGTACTTCTCTGCCTGTGTTCTCCCCGGCAGATAAGGGCCTTCCGAGTGTCATTGCTCTTAAGACTGGCAGACAAGGCTGGACTTCAGTTCATAGGTGCTTATATGACACCTACTATATCAGGCACTGAGCACTTTACAAATGTGGACTTATTTAATCTTCATACCTTGTGTCTTATTCTCCCTATAATACAGAGGAGGAGGCAGCACAGAGAGGGCAAGTAGCCTGCCTGAGATGGCATGTGGCTTGCAAAGGTCAGGGCCAGGATTCGAGCACTCATTCTCTGGCCCCAGAGCCCATGTTCTTAGCCACTATGTCCTGATGACCATCATATTAATGAAAGGCTTTATAGCCTAATCAGACTCTCCACTTTTTTTCCTCTGGGTTATTAATTTTTAAGAGAGCGGGAGCTATCTCTTTTAATTACCAGAACAATGCTATGAGGTAGTCTTATCCACAATTTAGATACAACACTCAGAGGCTCAGAGAAGTTAAGTAACTTGATGGATGACACACAGCTAGTAAGGTGCTAGGATGGGACATGTCTTCAGCTTCCATGGATCCTGCAGCCAGATGAGAGCTCCTGCTATAATCTGAGTCTGCTGGGTATCTGCTTTAGTTAGCTCAACCTCGCATTGGCTCGACCTCTTATCAAGAGGTCAGAAGTGGCTTCCTGTTTTCCTGAATTCTGTCACTCTTACTCCTAGTAAGGTTGTCTTTCTGGTTCACCTAGTTTGTTCTCAAAAAAAAAAAAAAAAAAAAAAAAAAGATTTGCGGTTTTGAAGCTATATGAAATCTAATTGCAAATTCTCTCAGTTTTCTACCAAAATATGGCTTCATAGATGTCAAGGGTAAGTCTTTAAAGGATAGAAATTAATGTCTTAAACTGATGTTTTAAATCCTTCATAAAACAAAGCACAACACCATAAGAAAAGCAATAAAGGCTTTTGCCTTCATTTCACTTTGCACCTTGTAAGTGCTATCAGGAATCTTATTCTAATTTTGACCCCACCTATCAGGCAGAGGGACTCAGCATGGCCATCCCATTTTAGAGACAATGGAGCTCCCAAGCTGACGAGATGGAGTGACTTGCTCAAGCTCACACAGCCAGCAAAAGGTGGGTCCAGGTCTTCTCACTCCAGTCAGCTATCTCTGCAAGGTGGCTGAATTTGTTTTTATGTCACCTATAAAGCAATGATGGCACTAGTGATAGGAATTATAGAGAAACTGAGGAAAAAGAATGATAGTGAAATTAATTTGACTGGTGATTAGATTGGGGCTATTATAATCACAAAAGCAATAATAATTAACTTTTTTGCACCCTTACTACTTGCTAAGTGCTTTATGCTTACATTTCTCCACTCATTCACTTGACTAACACAAGTACTTGCTGTGATCCAGATGTGCAGGGAGGCAAGGATTACTTGCTCCACTTTATAGTTGCATAATCTGAGACTTAACAGGAACTTAAATGACATCTGCAAAGTCACACCATCAGTAAGTAACAGACTCAAAGCCAAAACTTTAGTCTTAGGTGTCCCAAATTCGTAATCTAAACCATTTCTTATATACACCAATCACTTAGAGTTACCAACTATTTTAAAATGAGGAGACAACATCTAGCTTTGAGCCATTGTTTCTTGAGCCTACAGTTCAGTTAGGTAAAAACCAAGAGAGAAATACACATTTTGCTCCTCCCCCAACCTGCAGCTGGTTGGCTATTGCACATTCCTCCTGTTATCAGTAATAATTTCTAGCACTTTTGGATTCGTTTCAAGAAATAAATTCTAGTAATTGCATTTTTACAATGTTAATTATTTTATAAAACATTTTCTATGTGAACCCTGTCAGTGCTCAATAAATAATCATAATAGTAATTATCATGACATATTTGACATCTATGGAAATGAGGGGTTGGTAGTACAGCCCAGGGCTGGGCATGGCATGTGCATGGAGACACGGTGAGGTGTAGTCCCCAGGGACTCTGCCACTTTCCTCAGGTCTAACTCAGTTGGCTTACACCTCAGGCAGGTGTCAATTTCCAGAGAAATGTGGTCATGCTGGGAGATCCCGCTGTGGGGGTCTGAGTCATGGAAGGGACTCAATGCTGTCACCCATATCCACTTGGCCCACCCTGGAGGTTTCCTGCAGCTTTTGTGGATGGTCCCCTAGTGGCTTCCTACCTCAGGCTGCTGCATGTCACTGCTGGAGATTTCTCTCTGGCCTGGGAAAAGCCAGGGAGTAAACCAATTAGAGACAAAAGTTGGTGGATAAATAGCCCAGTTTCCTGGGCATCCTCCATACAATCAATTGCCCACAGTGGTGGCTTAATTATTAATGTACCACCCCTTGGCTTTATTCCCTTCCTTGTCTCTCTTTTCTACTCCCTCATCGTACTTCAGGGCTCACCTCCCAAATAAACCACTTGCAAGCAAATTTGTCTCAGGTTGTGCATGGGGCAGGAGAAGCAGAGGAGAGGGGTCTCAAAATAAAACCACCTTCTTAATCATGGGTGATTCCATCTCATTCCCATTATTCCCATTGCTAATTTGGGCCTCCCACAGCTTTCCCCCACCCTGAATGAGAGTGATCCTTCTCAAATGCAAATCTGCTCTTGGTATTCTCAGACTCAGAGCCATTCATTGACACTTGCTGATCCCAGGAAATACCTTGGACTTAGTGTCAGAGGTCCTCCCGGATCTTTACTATGCATCCCCCAGGCTCCCCACTCAACCCCCATCTTCTGCAGTCTTTCGCTACAGCTGCACTGAATCACCAGCCCTATTCTTTTCCTTCAGGGCCTTTGCACAAGATGTTCCCTCCAGTCAGAGTAATTTTCTGGCTTCCTTTCCCTCTCTCTAACCCTCCTCCCCATCTTCATTATCTTACCTTCACTTGTCTTTCAGGTCTCCAACTGGGTGTCACTCCATTGGCAAATGAAGTTCCCCCAGATCTCGCAAGTCTGAGTAAGGTGTCCTGGGAGACCTCCTAGCCTGCTGCATCAACCTGTCTATCAGACCCCATGGCTCTGTGCTATGATAGCCTATTAGTTGTCTTTCTCTCCAGTGGGACTGTGACCTCCTTGAAGGCTAGACCTGCCTTTTCATCTGTGAATTCTTAGAACTTAATACCTGGAATGTGGTAGATTCTTATGAAATATTTGTTGAAAAAACTGCTACTTGGAACTTACATTTTCTTGATCATTGGGGTAGTTGAATCCTTTCCCCTATTCATTTTCCATATATATACAGAGATATATATATAGCTCCTATGAATGGTCTTCTAGGGCATTCTAATATTTGCTTTCTGCTTTCCTGTGGTGACAAGACACTGTGCAATAGGAGTGCTCCCAAGTGGGTCCCAGGTGTTTCAGTCCTCACTAGTGGACACTGGTCCATAGCCCTCAGGTAAAAAGCTGCTCGAATCCTTCTGTGTGAACCATGAAGGCTGGAGCACCATCCCTGGGCAGTGTTACCTTGGCCACCAGCTGAGGCAAACAAAGAGAATCTTTTTCCTAGGTGGTATGTACCCCTGGCAGGCACATGCCAGGAAGAAATGTTTTACAGACTTATTAAATCTTTGCCCCACTCTGCCAGTGGCCTGCACTTGTGTTCCAGCTGTCTGGCTTTGGGTTCTTGCTCTAAAATTCATTACTGACTCTTGAATGAAGCACCAATTTAATGTGCAAGTTTGACCAAAATGGCAGACTTTGGAGGAGAAGTGAATAGCCATTCTCCTCATCAGGCACGATTTCCCAGTTCTCAGAGCTCTAAAGTGGGCCTGACTCAGGCTCAGGACAAAGGCTCTTGAGGAAGGTGTCATGCACCTCCCCCATGCATTGTCCCTCCCTCCCTTTCATCACGAGTGCTCTCTGAAGAGCTCTTACCGGTCTTGGCTGCAGAAAGCTGAAAGCCTTCCCAGGCAGCCTCTATAGAGCAGTAACTTCCTAGCTTTCAAGATTTCAGGCACATTTTTGGGGGATTCTTTCACTTTTCAGGGAATTGGCTAATGGGAAAAGCATATGTAAAGTCCCCAGTATTATGCCTGACACTCGGTATGCTCTCCATGTTTATTACAACGGCCCTGGCTGTTGGCTGATTCAGTGGTGAAATCCCTACGACAAGGGACAATCACAACCTAATAGATAGCTGACAGGTTTATGTCCATAGAATCCAAAGGTGGGGTGGAGGCTTTCTAGAAACTTCTACTTACTAAAAGTTTCAGAGCCACTCTGAAAAAGATGAGCGGATGAAGGCCGCTACAATGAAGCTCAGAACTGTATTGTCAGCACATAATTTTAATAGTAATGTTATTCAGAACAACAATAGCAATTTTAGTATCCACTTCACTAGATGCCTGATACGTGCTGGAAACTTTACTTGGATAATCTTTATTCTTCACCTCTTTTCAAAGTTGGTGTACATCACTGGGGTTGAGGAAACTGAAGTCAGAAAAGTTATCATCAACTGAATACTTTGAACTGAAGGGGGTACCGTTAATAAAGAGCATTATTTCCTTCCTGCCACCACTGCTGTCCAAACCCCGCCTGTCAAAACTTGCTTTTCCACTCTCTGAAAATGTCTTGGCAGATCCCATAGCTTTCCAAAAAAGCTCCTTTTCAGGTTTTTCAGAAGTCCAGTTACTTCGAAGTCAAATTGTTATTTCTCATCCAAATAAACATGTCTCCTCTTTACCCAAGCCCAGGCTGAACCCAGGCTTGGAAAAGTGCAATGCCTGAATTCTGGCTCGTTCTTTTAGCAACTGTGCTCCCTGCTCTTCTCCAGGGTCAAGGAAGGGACAAGGAATGAGGAGGACATTGGGAGGGCATTTTACAGCGCTGCGTTTGTCATCATCTCTTGGCTGTTAAATGCCTTCTATCAAGGCCTATGTTCAAATTCTAACTATATATGGAAGGCTTTGGAGGATTTCTTATGACCTCATACCTGGTACCCCTTTACCTGCCTTTTCATCTGTGAATTCTTAGATGAACGTAATACCTGGAATGTGGTAGATTCTTATGAAATGTTTGTTGAAAAAACTGCTACTTGGAACTTACATTTTCTTGATCATTGGGGTAGTTGAATCCTTTCCCCTATTCATTTTCCATATACATATAAATATATATATATCCATCCTGTGAATGGTCTTCTAGGGCATTCTAATATTTGCTTTCTGCTTTCCTGTGGTGACAAGACACAATGCAATAGGAGTACTTTATTTCTTCCTACTTTGCCTTCCCTACCCTCCCCCCAAATATCTCCCACCCCTCTCCTTGGCTCCAGGATCTTCTGACCTGTGCTCTTTGACTTTGGAGCTGGACCCCGCCCCGGGCCCTTACTGTCTACAACTCCCCTTTCAGCTCATTTCTATGGGATCTGACCATCTGGCAGGCAGCCCCTTTGGACAAAGCTCCTCCTGATATTAGTGGGGCCCCAGGCAGGAGTACAAACAGAAGCCCACAATTTTTAAATATTTAGGTATGTTTAAGAATTATAATTCAAGCTAAAAATTATTTAGTAAAATGTGTTCTATCCTTATTCCCTAACAACCGCTCCTTCATAATTACCTGGAGGGTTAGGCAGGTTCATATCTACAATTTTCGAACTCCTTGGCATTCCATGCTAGAAGCTGGCTCTAAGCCTGAGCCCCCAGCCCACAGTTGGCCTTCTCTTGGCTACCCCAAGAAGAGGCCTTGTGCATATCTGTGTAGATCCCCTTGCCCTCCAAGCCACTTCCAGAAGCTAACCCTTGAACAGGCCTTGGGCCTAGGCATGTGCGCACGGTGCCAGGTCTACCCTGGGAAGTAGGCTTGACTTGGGGCCATTTGGGAAGGGAATTCTGCAGCCCCGGTTACCCAGGTCACAGTCTAGAAGGTGGATGGTCTCCAGGTGGGTGTATCCCAAAATGAGCACATCTCCTTGGCCTCATGAACTGTTTCTCTGAAGAGAGGAACATGGCTGGAAAAAGGCTAGAGGAGTTCACTCAAGTACAGAGGTCAGGAGCACCTCTTGCCCTGGTCTAAGGGAGCTATGGCCCTTGAGTACGAACCTTTCAGAACTATCCACACCCATCTACCTTCCACAGAATTTACTTAGCCTATGCAAAAACTCAAACAGTGTATCCCTATGGTTGCGCCTGAGATCTTTGGTCCTGCACACTGACGGTGATATAAGAAAGCCTGCAAATGAGACTTCAGGCTTCCTTCTCACTGGCAACCACATCTCCCTAAGTGCATCTCAGGGAGCCTGTCTCATCTGCCTCACAAGTGAACAATATCTCTTCACTGCTATATCCCCTACACCTTGAACTGTGTCTGCAACCTAACAGGGACTCAAATCAAATTTGTTCAATGACTGAAGGAAGAGAAAGCATCCTCTTCTCTTCCCCTCTTGGGGAATTTTCTGCTAGGACACAGTGTTCTTCAAAGACTTCTTTTCCCCTGTCAGCCTCCTCAGTGCATCCCTAGACTTCTATTATTTTGGAGCAATGAGCTATGAGTCACAGGACGATTTAAGCTATCTCTTGGCCCTGCGTGGATGGGCAGTTGGGGAGGAGATTAGGCTCAGTTTTCGGGGCTCTAACTGGAATTCTAAGACAACAGGCAAAGTTACATTTAGCGAGCTCCATGTGACTTGCCTAGTTCATGACTTGCCTGATTCCATGAGACATCCACTTTCATTATGCCAGGCTGCATCTGGGACCCCATTTTAACAAGACAGGGTGCAGCTTGGCAGCTTGGATTAGCTCACTGCCAATTGAGGGCAGCCTGACTTCTGACTGTCCAGAACTGAACCGACGCTAATGACACACGATTGTTCCCACATCTCATTTGGCGGGTGCTTAATGTCCATCATCAGACGCTGGCCTCACGGGAGTTGGGAAGCGCCCCCAGCTAGCTTGCAAGTTCCGTCAAATGGTTGTGGAGATTACTTGGGACTGTTCCTATGATTCAGCTGCTCCATGATCCCTACAATTAGAACAGCTTTCTTGCCGGAGGCCTTCAAAGAACAATTACAAAAACAAATAGCAGCAGTGGTGGCAGCAGTCATAGCTGCAGAAAAGAAACACAGAACACCAAGATAAGAAAAGGCACAGAACACGACAAAGGCCGCCCCCTGCTCACATCACCCAGGGGGAAGGCGGATGCAGTTTTCCAGCTGAGGCCTCGGAGAGCCAGCTTCATCAAGAAAAATAGCAGTTAGTTTCCCGTGTAATTATAACAGACACTAACCCATTATTTCATAATTCTTCAGAAATGAATTTTCCATCCTCTGGAAATTTCCCCTATTAAAGATTGGGTGACCAATCCAAGCCAGCATTTCTGGAGCTGTTGAAAGTCAGGCTGTTGATGAGGCTGATTGTAAGGAATGCGGGTCTGCGGGCTCCTCCCTGTCCTGTGTCTCAGTGGTTGTTAGCTTCAGGCACTCCCAGCCTCCCCTGCTCTAAGCTTGTCTGACAGAATCTTTTCTAACATCAAAGTCTGATTCCTTTTAGTGTTCATTTGGAGCCTGTTTTCTTACTGTCGCAGTATACCTAAATGAAGACTGTTCCCAGAGAGTTTGATAGTAATACCCCAAATCAGGGCAATGCATTATAATTTACCCTGTGGGAGATATTTTCATCCTTATTTTGTAAATAAAAGAGAGGAGGGGCCCAGGGGGAGTTCACACATGAAAAAGCATCTTTAAGACATTGCCCCGGCCCCTGTCGGTTGCACGTTATTCCACTGTATGGATATGTTATAGCTTGAGAAGGCCCCTGCTCTTGGATGTTTTGTGATCACAACGGGCTCTAGGATGGACACCCCTCTTCACACACCTTTGCTCATTTCCTGATTACTCAAAATCAGCATTGTTGGGCTGTAGTTCAGTGCAGGCGTCAGAAGTGCTTTATTCCAAAGATGCGTGGCTAGGAGGAGTGATGTCCTCAGTCAGCTCCACTTCTGGGCTCTGGCTGCTGAGGGTCCTCCTTCTGTGAGGCTCTATCGCTGTGGCTAGTTCCAGTGGCTCCATTATCAGACACACATGCCTTTGGCTTAAGTCTTTGTCCTCCACGAAATATAGTTACCTCAGGAAGAAAGCATCTCCTGAGAGTCTATTTTGATGCAAGGATATCCCTTTATGTTGTCTCATATTATTATTTTTAATTGTTCATGAGTCAGAGAGAGAAGCAGTGGAGCAAAGTTGCTACAAATGCAGGCTCTGGAGCCAGCCTGTCTGGATGACTACTAATATTACCACTCACTACCTGCGGCAAACTTGGTCAAGTTATTTAATGCCTCTCTGACTCAGTCTCCTTATCCATATAATAGATACAATAATATTACCCAACATCATAGACTTGTGAAGATCAAGTGGAAAATGCCTAAAACAGTGTCTTGAATATTGATAGCCATTTGCTTACTTATTATTATCTTCCCAATGCAACTATACTTTCTAAAGTCAGTGGTCATTGTTAGGGTGAAGGCAGTGGGTGTGTCCTGCCCAGATCCTCTTAGCGCTCACTGTTCCCCTGCCTGTTGGCAGCTTCTTAGTGAAAACATCAGCCGCTCTCTGCCCTAGGGCTTTCCCTGGGGTGTAGAGTGTGCCCAGACCCCACGCAGGGCAGGCTGGAGAGCCAATGCCCTGGGAGCACCCTCACCAAATGACAACAGAAAGTGGAAGATAAGTGTCTTATCTTCCTTGCCCCTCAGGTGGACAAATCTGAGGCAGGCTCTACACCAGCCCTAGAGTCACCAGCATGACTGAGTCCTAGTTGCCCTGGTAACCTGCTCACCACACACCTTGAGCATCTCCTGGATTCACGGTCTCATTCCACCTCTCCCTCACAAATGCGAGAACCGATGGAATACTTCCCATGAAAGCTTGAGGAATCCAAACTAAACCACATATCAAGGTTCTTTGAATATGCCACAGTACATGGACAACACCACCAAAACAGTAATGATTACCTCGTGGTGTACCATTAAATATTTGTCTAATATAGTAAGTGCCTCCAAGAAAGTGCAGCCTGGACATGTGGCTTTCTCCTTGTTTATGGGACTTCATTAGTGAGCACTCTGCTCTGTTGTCTCTGTCACCTGGGAAGCACAAGGGTCATTTTGGGGAGAAAAATTATTCCCTTGATAACCATGCTTTCTCCCTTTTTTGATCCTAGTATGGGTCTCTGAGGAGAAATTCTAACACAGAGGTTGAAAATTCACCTGCATATGGGGGCCAGGCCAGCAAGCCAAATGAGTGACGTGATCTAAGTCAGAACTGCAGCGGAGTGAAGCATGGATGTAATAAATGGAGTGGCTACTCACTCGACCATACACTGCCGTGCAGGGTGAGGGCCCTTTGCTCACAGATCCTCTGTCTCTCATTATTTCTTAATGTATACTTTTGTGTCAAAACAGCCTTATTTCAAATGATCAGAAATAAACTCTGTTTTTTCATAAACATCTCATTCCTAGACACACATTCTACTCATCAGTGGCCTTACAACATATTATCTCAGCTCTAAGCAATGACCCAAGTTCACCCTATTGGCCACAAGAACTAATTTAAATGATAAATTAGGCCACAGCACCTGTCCCTGGTTTCCATAAGGCTCAGACAACCTGAATTGGAACCGGGGATCAGCCTTCCTTTCAAACCACAATTGCCTTCCCAGTATACGTGGCCGAGTTCATTTGCCTCGTCAAGCAGACACTGATCTAGAATTATGCGAGCAGGTTTCATTTCCAGATTTCATGTAAAATTAATTTTCATAATTCTCTCAGTTCCTGCCTTTCCATACATATCTTCCTTCACTGACCACTTTATTTCCATCTGAACTGCCTATGTCCCATATCTGGGAGACAAAGATCGCAGGCGCCTTTGAACTGTGAGTTAGCAGAATGTGTTCTGGAGCCCTGAGCGCCTGCCTGGTCTCAGAGTCGACCTTGCCAAGCCCTTTAAAAGTATTAGTGTGGCACCAAAACAACACAACAGAATAACCATTAAGTTCTATTATGAATAATTAAATTGAATAAAATCTTAGAGGATATTGCTCTAGTGAGAGATGCTTAGGTGGCTTTGAACCCACAGTGGTTTTTTGCCCAAGTTTAATAAGTTTTTTGATTATATAAAGGGTGCTATAAACTTGCATGAAAGACTTCTTGCAGGCCCTGTGCCCTGAAGAGACTCTTCTGCAGGAACAATTCTATTCTGCCGAAATTCTGAAGCATTCCCTAATTAAGTTGGGCACCGTCCACCTACAGCTTACATTTACCAGTTGCCCCCTCCTAAAGTTGGCCCTAGGTGCCAGACTAGTGAACATTTGTTTTTGTTCCTGTTTACTTGGGTCAAGTGAAAGGTTCTACAAATGAAAATCATCATTTAGTTGGAAACTACAGGGTCACCCTCTATTGGGCTTTTTGTTGTTGTTGTTCTATGTGTTGGAGAGAAGTTTGTTTTTTCCTTTCTTTTTTTAATTAAACTACAGATTTGGCATTGCTGCCATAGGGTTCATGCCGTGCCATGTCAGAGAGCAGCAATGAGATACTAGATTCTCAGACTAGAGCAGTGCACTCAGCCAGGCTGAAAGGAACATCAGCACATGGCAGAAAAGTTTGTGAGGAAGCATTGTCACACTTCTTCAGACTTGTTTTTTTTTTTTTTTATACTGGTGTGCATGTTTTAATGCTGTGGCTTTTTCTTTCTTTCCTTCCTTTTCTTCTTCCCCTTCTCCCTCCCTCCTTTCCTCTCTCCCTCCCTCTCTCCTTTCCTTCCTTCCTTCCTTCCTTCCTTCCTTCCTTCCTTCCTTCCTTCCTTCCTTCCTTCCTTCCTTCCTTCCTTCCTTCGTTTCTTTCTTCTTTCCCCTCCCTCTCTTTTTCCCTGGCAGTAAAAGGCATTTTCATACAAACTCTGTGTGATACTCTTACATGGGTAAAGATAGCTGCTCCTGTTGAAAAGGGAAGAGGAGGAAGATGTGGTGCTCTCCTCTTCTCCTCCAGTCCTCCCCTAACCCTCATGGGACACTTCCAAGAAGTTCCGGGCCTTACAACTCAGAGTGTGGTCTCTAAGCCAGCTAGGGTCACCCTGGAGTTTGTTAGAGATGCAGAATTTTAGGCCCCACCTCTGCCCACTTGCATCAGAGTCTGCAATTTAACAAGGTCCCCAGATGATTCCAATGCACATTAAAGTTTACGGAACAATAGGCTAAGGCTTCGCAAAGCACTGTTAGAAAACACTGGTCCAGGGCTTACCTCAGTGGTCTAGTAAAAACCGACTAGGTTCAAATGTTGTTTATTTGGTTTTTCGAAGACAAGTTCCAAAATGTGATATTGTATTTGTCTACTTTGAAAGTTGAAGTTAATTAAACGTTATTTTTCTTCTGTGTACTTTGAGATAGTGAGAGATGATATTGTTTTGTGTCCAACCTGGGGAGATGGTGGCCATGACTGGGCATATGAGAGAGATTACTCATGGCTCTTTCAGAACTGCATCCGTCTCCTACAGGCCTGCGCCCTCCAAGGAGACCTGGCTGTGCTTCCTGGTGTCCCTCTCAAGGGATGTTAGGACATGCCTTTTTGGATGTTCTTTGTTTCCAGAATGCCTTTCAGCAAATAGGGCCATTACCCCTGACAGTGCTATGACTTCTTTGACTGAATATACATTAAATGTCTGGGTGGAAACCCAGGAATAACTCTTCTGCCAACGGATCTGACTGAGAAATCATTCAGCCTCTCAGTGCGTCAGGTCATGTGTCTGTAGTACAAGCAACTTGTTCCCATTTGCTCTGGGCTTTCCCAGTGTTTGCGCTGACATTCCCTCATCCTAGGAAGCCCTGCTGTCCCAGGAAAACTGAGACAGTTGGTCAGCCTGGTCTACAAGCAGAAACAGGAAGAGTTAATTATCCAAAGCTCTAAGTGTTATGTTGGTAGAAATGGCGAAACGAGCTCTGAGTTTTACTATTTTCTTCAGTGCCTAAGTATATAAATTTTTTAAAGTGGCTTAATGATATTGTTTCAACACTTATTTCCTAGATAGCAATTGCAAATGATTCCAAGATATGAAACAGGTGTTTCTGCATGGTCTGCTGGAGAGAATGAAGAAAAACGTCTTCCCAGATTACCCTACAGATGACGTACCCAGTGGTTTCTACTATCAGATGAAAAATACGCTCAATCACGTAGTCGACAGGATTCCATCTGGCCTGCCTGTAACTTCCAGAGCTCAAATGGAAGCCTCTGTGTTGTTTCTAGAGTCGGGCAGAACCCCTCACAATGCTTCGTGAAGCAATTAAAACAGGTGTGTGTCATCCACACTTGCTGCTTCTGCAAACAGTCAGCACCCCATTCTCATGGTATGGAAAATTACTTCTAGTGTGGGTTTGCACAAGAGCAAACAAATGCTTTGGCAAGGCATGCTTTTGCGGTCACCGACATCTTAATAGGGGATTCAGGTTCCCTTTATAGAACTGTCACTTTCTGTGTTGTCAGGAGGAATTTTCCACTCAAAGATCCTCTAATTTACTGTCTTTGGGTCTGGTTCTTGTCTTCTTATAGCTATAACATAGTCCTGGGCCCCAGTAACAGAGTAATGTTTAAACATTCTTGTTTTATACAGACCAGGATCTGTCAGAATGTGAGAGGCCAGGCTTTCAAAAACTCCAAAACATTTTTTTTAAATGTCACTCACAATTTTAACTGTAAAAATATGCTATTAATAGGAGCTTGATACCTGTAAGCCAATAGATATCAAATTTGGTTAGTACCTGAGAAACACCAGGGAAGTTTGAGAAAATACTAATGCTTGGATCCTACATGACAGATTCTGATTTAATTAAGCTGGAGTGAAGTCTTGGCATGAAATTTTTAAGTTTTCCTGTTGATTCTAATGTGCTCTAGGCTCTTGTGTAATAAAATTAATCTTTTACATTCCCTGTCATATTTATTCCTTTTGTTCCTTCCTTCCTCCCTTTGTTCATTCATATCTGCTTATTGCCTTTCTATAAACTAATTGATTCATTGACCCACTCATTCATTTATCAATCTTGTTTATTTCAGGCATTTTACAAAGCAACTTACAATGAAAGGGCAAGGTATGTATATATGTATGTATGTATTTATTCATTCATTTTAAAACTGGGATTCTTTTGAAATGATCAAATCCAATGATGTGATTCCATGATAAATCACAATCAGAAATTTTCCCTGAGTTTAAGCATGAACTCTGATAAAATATATCACTTCTTCATCTTCTACCTCAGATGTACCTGAAGGTAATATAATAAAAATGCTGAAGTTTGTTTCTAAATAATTTAAAAACCAATTGGTTGGGGTCAACTTTGACTTCTGAATATTGGCTCATGTTAATTCTCTATTTGTATTCATTAAATGTGCAGTTCAATTACTAACACTTAAACATGTCATCAAACACAGCGTAATTCATGCTATTTGTAATCATAAAGATGATTCTGAATGCAGTGGAAGTAAATTTATTCCTCATTAACAGCTCTGTCATTTTGAAATCTCAGAATATTCTTGGATCTAAAATATTACACCTAGAGATGTGTGCATAATTGGGGGGGTTGTAATGGGAGGAGCACTGGACTGGGGGTCTAGTGGTTCCTACAAGGTAAAAATGATTATGTTATTGACCTGGTTTGGTGGTGCTCAAATTTCGGGCACATTTTCAGCATCACCTAACAGAACTTGGGCAAACACAGTGCTGCTCCCCGCACAGTTTCTCATTAGTCTGTTAGTGAAGGGAGTGAAAAATGTGGGGAGCCCAACCTCAGAGTCACTGCTTGTATATTCACCTCTGCAGGTTTCCTGTTGCTTTGTGCCTTTTTTCTTGAGATGAGGTCTGAGTTTTCAGCAGCACGGGCATTGCCAGGGAGCTTGTTAGAGATTCAGAATCCTAGTGTCCACTGCAGACCTACTGAGTCAAAAACTGCATTTAACAAGACCCCTGGGTGCTTCCTATGTTCGGTTAAGTTTGAGGAACACTGGTGTGAGTCCAAATCCTTAACGCAATGGACAGGACTCTTAAATATTTGGCTCCACACCTCCCTCTCTAAAGCCATCTTCTGCCATGTTTTTTTATGTCCCTAACATGCTAGTCTACTTGTTCTCAATCCTTCTGTGCCCTTATGGTTCTGAGGTTTCAATGCTATTGCTCCTGTCTGGACCGACTTTACCCCATCTTTGATTGACAGGCTCAATTAACCCTTCAACACATCCTTCAGTTCATCCTCAGATTTACTCTTCTGTGAAACTTATCTTAACTTCTGCAAGCAGGCTATTTCTTGCATCTCTATCCTATCATTTACATCACTGTATTGTAATTACCTGTTTAATTGCACATTTCCCCCCTTAAACTGTGAGCTCTGTGACAGCAGTGATATGTCTTAACAGTCTCTATACTCATCAAGCATAGAGTATGTGCTCAGTAAATGTCTAGAATGAATGGATCAGCTAATAGTGACACTTTGGTTAAGTCATAACTTCTATAGGTCTCTGTTTACTCCTGTATAAAAGAGGGAATGACTGTACAAATCTCTAGCTGCCTCTCCTCCATTAAATTTACTGTCCTCTATATAATTCCAAATTATTTAAAATTCTCTAAAAATATTTACTGAGCAAATATGGAGTGCTGGGCATGTGACTATAGACAGGACAATGGCCATGGACCCTGCCCTTGTGACTTTTTCAATCTGGGCAGAGACACAGATTGTAAACAACTCCTTAAATAAAACAACTTATTTGCAATTGGTTATGTGCTTATTAAAGGATATAAAATGGGTTATGGCTTAAAAAAAGAAGGGAAATTAACCAAGTTAGAGAACCCAAGCTCTCCTTACATTATTTCCATTAATACTTTATTAACCCAAGACAAGAAGATAATTGATGAATGTTCTGCATATAGTTCTTAGAATATACCCTTAGAATATATGTCCAGGAAAATTACAAGCTAAAAAAAATCAGCTAAATGGATAGGCTGCAGAAATAGAATAGACTAGCATCTTCTCTGATTCTTAACCCTAATATGCCTTTTTACATGAAAAGAGCTTTGAGTGTAGCAAACATCCCAGAAACTATACTGAATAAACGTGGCAATGACAGAGCTGTTGTGTTCAATTCTATGTGATATGTGGACTGTCTTCAAGATGAAGCATGGCTGGTGGAGGGGGGAACTCAGTCAGGCTGTAGGAGTTCAGGGTTCTAGTCCTGGGTCTACTGTGAAAACCTATGAGGTCTGGGCCTCAATTTTGTCACTTGTGGAATAATAAGGATAAATTGATGCTTTGTAAACTCAAATACCATCCCAGGGACTCAGAAAGCTGCCAGCCCCTATATCAGACTGTGATGACTTTCAAAGAATGCAACTGTTTCCTTGGTGGTACAACTATTCATTCCTGAATCACTTGAGTAATTTAAATGGTCTCTTCCCATTCCCCTACAACTGTCCCTTTTGACTGATGGGATTGGAAGGTTTCTGAATATACAAGACAGTGTTTGAGACTGGGCTTCAGCACCACTGGGACTGACTGTGGGAAAATGGAAGTTTCCTTCCTGTCTCCGGTATGTTCTTTATTTTCAGTACAAGCTCCGCTAAGCTGCCATTCAGCATTTGCAGGAAGAGATATATCATCTGAAGAAGCCGAGCCAAATATTTGATTTGGATGATTATGCTGCAGGTGTCTCATCAGGACTGCAGTGCCTGGATTACTAATTATTTTTCCTCCACCTTGTGCCTCTTGCAGGGAACACAGAGCATGGCAGGAATGATGAGGGATGACTCTAATAAATGAGGCCCTGGACAGCTGATGCCACGGGCTGGCTGGAGAACCAGAAAGAGCGAAGACGATGCAATCAGTGGGCAGAGAAGAGGGTGGGCCCCATCAAACAGACTGGCAGAAGTGATAATAGGAGCTCTCTACAGCCACCTTGTTTGGCTGGAAGGAAAACAACCATCATTTATAAAGTTGAGCCAGAAATGGCTGCACATGACCACCTATTTCTCAGGCAGAACTCATATGCCATTCTGAATACCTCAGTTTTCACACATCTTTTCATGTCTGGGGGCGTGAATGAGTTAACATAGCTTTCCTAGCTGCCTAGGTTAACAGCAATACTAATATAAGTTTACATATATAATTACTTTGCAGCATATAAGGGACATTTATGTTCATTATTTTGTTTCAGCCCCCAACAAAGCGAGAGAACTTTAATGATCTTGATTTTGACAAAGAAACTTACAAGGGCTTAGTAAGAGTAAGTGATTTGCATAATGTCACACAGGAAATGTTAGGATCTTAGCTAGGTCCTTATGCACTCAAGACCAAGACATTTCCCATGTGCTATCTTGCTTTACTCAAGCTGTAAGAGAGTCTCACAGCTTATTTGTTTAGTGTGTGAAGTAAAAGAGGTTATGGGGTTAGGAGGTTTGTTCCCATGATAGACAGTGGGTTTCCAGCTTTAAGGTCCACAGACCTAGTTCTTCTAGATCCCTGTTTTTATAAAATGGTTATGTGTACATAGGTGAACACAAACCTATCACTGCTTCCAGAATAAATCTGATGATGTCCCATTTATATCTTTAGCTCCAGTTCCTCTCTTGAGGTTCGACTGCATATATCCAGTTACCTGTTGGCCTTGTCTTTTCTACAGTCAATTAATCCAAAGCTGCAAGCATCCCTTCCCCCTGAGCCTCAAACCTGTTCCTCTTCTTTTCTCTTTGTTAATGGCACCAACTTATTCAAGACAGAAAACTGGTATTATCTTTATTTTTTCCTGCCCTTCAGCTCACCCTTTATGCCTTACTGGAAGGATCAGCTTCCTGGGCTTGTGACCAATGCAGTCACACAGGGTCCTGCACTCAGGACCTCATGTTTGGGCTTTAATGCTCTGCACTTACAGTTCTGAAATTCTTAATAATTTTTTTCTTTGAATTTGTGGTTTGTAAAAGAAGTCTGATAAGACAACGGAGTTGTCTGGGTGGGGTCACGAATGTGGGCATATGCACCCACCCACTGAGTGGTGGGGCCAGGCCCCAGGCTCTAGTGAGGATCTCCCTGTGCTTTGGAAATGTCTCATGCCTGAGGGACAATGACATTAAACAGTAGATAAAACATATCATGACAGGTTGAGAGAGACTGTGGAAAAAAGGAAAAGCTTTTTCCTGCTTTTTGAACAAGGGACCCACCATTTTCATTTTGTACTGGGCCCCACAGATTATGTAGCATGCCTTGCTAACCAGTTTTAATGATTCCAACCCCTTCCTTACCTTAAAAAATTTAAATGAATAATGAATCTACTGGATATCTTGAATCTGTGTTTCATTCTTATTGATACTTCTCTAGTTCAAGAAATTATTTCCTTCCACCAAGATTATTATAACTGCCTCCTCTTTTGTCTCCTGTTCTCCAGCCTTGGCTCACTCCTTTGGAGCTTTTTTGCATGATGTGGCCGAAGTCACCTTCCTAAACAGCAACTATGGATGTATCACAACTGGGAAATTATCTCAACTTCATCCCAAATAGCTCTCTACTACTCTTGAGATAATTGTAAAACTCCTTAGCCAGGTCCTTTATAAATTGTTTGCTACCTGCGACCATTAATTTTACACCTGTCTGTATATCAACGTAAAGGTACTTACTACATAAGATTAACATTTAAATTAGTAGACTTAAAATAAAGGAGATTGCCCCCCATAATGTAGGTGGACCTCATTTACACAGCTGCAAGTCTTAGAAGAAAAAGACTGGGGACCCGGCTCAGGGTGGGGAACTTCAGACTGCCTGGAACTTGAGTTGCAGCGTCAGCTTTCTCCGAGTCTCCAGCCTGCAGCCCAGCCCTACGAATTTCTTTCTCTCTCTCTTTGCTTCTCTCTCTCTCTGTCTCTGTTTCTCTCTGTCTCTTTCAAATTCCTTGAAAGTACCATGTTTCTCTTACCTTTGAACATTTGCCATGCTGTTTTTTTATAAAGGGAATATACTTCTTTATTATTCTCCAACTTATTAATACTTACCTCCAATTCTAGGCTACTGGCCCCTCTCCCATCTCCCAACCACTGAATATTATTCTGTTCTCAGACAAGACATTGGATCTGACCAATTTCCTGACTGTCTCCTTCACTGGACTCTCAGCTCTGTAAGGATAGAAACTATGTCTATTTTGTCCAGACGTATATTGCTAACACAATATAGTAAGTATCTGGCTCATAGAAGGAACTCTTGAATAAATGAACAAATTGAACAAATGAATCAATTAAAAGCCTAACTCTGCATTGTTAGAAAGAATGACAAATTCACACAACATATGACATTAATATGGAAACTAGAAGCCAAGCTTTCATAGATGCCCCTTACTAGATTTCATTTTGAGGAGATATTGGCAGGCTTAATGATGCTAGTTTAAATTTTAACCTGATGAAAAAAAAATAAATGGATCCTACACTAATTGCTTTATCTCTTTTAAGGCGTGAGGATAGATGTGAAGCAACATTAAAGGATTAGGTTTTAACTGATAGTTTGTGAAGGGTATCATTAATGATTAAGAATCAAATCTCCAATGTTTTCTTTGTGCCCATCATACTCAATTATGGATCAAAGAAAATTCACAAAACACCAACAAATAACCATAGATTCTGGGGGGTTGAAGAGGTCCATAAACATAGTAGGAAATAAGAATCTGAAGCGCTAGGTTGTTAAAGAAGAGACAATAAACCCCAAATGGAGTCACTTGTACTAAGCCCAAATCACCAAACTGAGACTTAATACCTAACCTAATTAGTTTCAGCATCTCTCAGAAATGTAATCTTAACCAGTCAACCTGGAATTTCCTGGTCAGCACTAGTGAGGTGATCTGCCTGATAGACCCTTGTCCTTCCCCAAAGAAGGTGACCTTGCCAGAAACAATCCACTCTCTGCTGGAAACTTCCTTTCACACACCCCTCCCTGCCCCCCACTGCTTTCTGCCTGTAAAAGCCTTACACTTTGTACAATTTTTTTGAGCCCTTAGAAAGGGATGTTGCCTGATTCAAAAATCTTTGAATTATTATTATTTTTTTTAGCAAACTTGATGGCAGTGACCAGTTCCTGAGAAAACTGGCAAACGCTGGCTATGTGTGAGAATTTTCACCAGCTCTCCCAGGTCTTTGCAGTACCCAGGAAAGATGGTGGAAAATTAAATACCCTTTGTACCTTCTTTGGGGGCACCATTTCCATCTAAGAAGTTGTTCAAACTGCCAGAAATACTGTTCCTACCAGCTGAAAGCTAAATGCATTTAATAGCTTTATGATCAGAAATTTGGCCATATTGGAAGCAGAGGTTCAGAGACTGAAATGTATATATTTTTAGGCCTCCTCCTCTAAGTTAAATGTACCCAGAGGGAAACAAAAACTTCTAAAGTCCTTGTGAAAGGATTTATGGGTGGACCAACCTATGATGTTATTAACATGCAACACAATTAAATGACAATTTAATGTTAAATGACATCATGACAACTGCCCATATTAAAATTTTTGCAAAACCAGAAATGCAGTGTGGCTCCAGACACAGTTCAAAGCCCACCTATTTCTTTTGTTAATCCCCCAACTTTCCCTACTTATCTCAAAATACTTGTAAGTATTATAAATGTCTGGCCTTATAAAACCAAAGTCTTTCTTGGAGGAATTTGTGTTCTTTCCTTATTCCTTTGAGATGTAAATGTTCTATAAACTACAGGGAGGAAATTCTTATAAAAGGATAATGCGAAAGGTCATTCAAAATTTAGGCAAATGAAAAATCATGTCCTTTCCACAAATATTAGTAAAAAGCTTTCGCTATCTGAGCAGATAAACTTAACTTATTCCAACTACTAAAAGAAAATTTGGATCCAGATATTCCTTTTATAAACTAGTAAGTTTTATCTTATTGTATCTTACTCATAGCTAAAATTTTAGAGTAAAAGCTGTAAGTTCTCTGAGTCTATCTGTATGTTTCTGTGAATCCCTCTCTACAGGCATATGTGTGCGAGTGCATGTGTTATAGATATATGGTGTTTCTCTCCCTCTCAGTGGTATTGCCAAACTTAGTTTGTAAAACAGCTCTAATTGGCTTAAAGAAAGTTAAGTGCTTATATAAACTCTCAAAACTATAATAGAAACTAACCATAATGTTTTTCAAGTTCATGTGATCTAAAGTAAGTCTTAGTAAATAAAAGCTAATTTAAGTCTTTTTGTTTGATTAAAATAGGTATGTCTTCAGGATTATTATCAATAAATCAACAAACAACAGGTGCTGGTGAGGGTGTGGAGAAAGGAGAACCCTTTTGCACTGTAGGTGAGAATGCAGACTGGTGCGGTTACTGTAGAGAGCAGCGTGGAGATACCTCAAAAAGTTAAAAATGGATCTGCTTTTGACCCTGAGATCCCAATTCTGAGAATATATCTGAAGGAACCCAAAACACTAGTTCAAAAGGACATTAGCACCCCTATGTATATTGCAGCATTATTTACAATTGCCAAGATATGGAAGCAGCCCAAGTTTCTATCAACAGATGAGTGGATAAAACAGCTATGGGACATTTACACATTGGAATTCTACTCAGCCATAAAAAGGAGAAAATTTTACCTTTTGCAACAGTATGGATGGACCTGGAGAACATTATGCTAAGTGAAATAAACCAGTCAGAGAAAGACAAATACCATATGATTTCACTCATATGTGGAATCTAACGAACACACTGAACTAACAAGCAAAACAGAGAGACTCATAGAGGGAGAGCAGGATGACAGCTAGTGGGATGGGGAGGTTATTGGGTGGAGTTTATCAGGTGGAGGAATTAAGCAAAAAGGAAGAAGGACTCATGGACACGGACAACAGTGTGGTGACTTCTGGGGAAAGGGGAGCATAAGGGAACTAAATGGTAATGGAAAAAATACGGTAAAGATTAAATAAAAATTTAAAAAATAAATAAATATTTTTAAAAATAACACACATAAAACTTTTATTCTACCTAAGTTTACTAAAAGTCCAGTAAGTTCATGTCACCTGTTACAAAATTTTGCAGCAAGAAAAGTGGCTTGAGATGATGGATGACTTCATCTAATGTGTCTCATAAAGTTTTTGTGGCTTGTCTAAACATAACTATTAACCAGTAAAATTAAATTGATGTAAATAAGTAGAATAAAAGGTTTTTAGGTGAAAGTTTTCCCAAACCTTTGTGGTAAACTGAAGTCTTATGGTTTTGTTAAGTTAAATGATAAAATTTCATTCAATAGTTAAATAATTTTTAAATAATTAAAATACTGAATGCTTCTTATTGCTGATAAGTTAAAATATTTGGGTCTATAATTAAACATTTCTTGTGCCACAGTGAAAAATTTACTATAAAAAAGCATGTTTTTTAAAATATATGTGATGTACCTTAAAATTTGCTAAATGAATGAGTTTTAATATCAAAAGCAAACCAGTCCAAAATTAAAATTTGTTTTTCCCTCTGTTAAAAGTACAAAGTTTTCTTGGACTATTGGTCTGCTCTTGATAAGAGATTATAAAAGATTTTTCTTTACCTTTTAAAATAATTTGCTTAGAAAAAAGCCCTGCATTTTGTCAAAATACTTCCCTGTGTTGTCTTGATCAGGTCTTTCATTACTGAAGGAAGCGGAATCTTATCTATAAAAAGGGCTGTTTCCCCCCCAACTATTCAAGTGTCTGTATTTGCCTGAAAAACCCCTAGTTGCCTTTACGGTTAAATAGGTAACTAAGTGTTGTTTCACAGTGACCTATATGCCTATTTGACACAATGTTTTAAAATCTTTTATATTTTTGAAAAACTTTCCAAAATCAAACTCTAAATGCAGACTTTTGACCTCAATCTAGCTTTCGAATTTTCCAGAGGGACCCTACAATATCTCAACAGATATGTTCTCTCACCTTATAAAAAGAGAAATGTTAAACTAATGAGGCATATTTGATCTATTAAATGACAAGGGAAGAACTGTCAACTAAGAAGACTAAGCCTTCTTTATCTGGTTTTTATATAGGCATATGTTATGTATTCCAAAAATTGTGTGAAATTCCTGGATATCTGATCTATCCTGGTATAGTAATACCAGTCATAATTCTAGTTATTATCTTAAAATGTGTGCTATGAAAACAACCAAATTTCCTTGTAAGTTTCATTACAATAAATTCTCATCAAATATTTAACTTTGGGCATTTTTAAAATCTTTTATCATTTGCAGATAGTTATGGTTTTACTCTGAAGCTTTGCAATAGCATTCTTACAAAGCATTTAATCTTCAAGGAAATTCACAGAAAGGACTTTGACAAGTACGGCTTTTTTTTGAGAACTTTAATATAAAAAAAAGTAAACTGGGTAGGAATTTCCACAACTAATGGAAAACCTGGATTCAGTCAAAACAAGAATTACTAACATGGGACTAAATAAACTAAGAAGATTTATAATTTTTATGAAATATTGCTCATTCTTTAATTTTTTTATATTTAAGGAAACCTTTTCTCTTAAGCTATTTATTACATGCAAGAATTTGGTATAATATGCCTTTGTAAACAAAAAATAAACATTTACATTTTTTTCCTACCTGTTCTCTCTAGAACTCAGAAATTCCTGAATATTCTTTTTTTAAATATGTTATTTATTTGTGTTTTAGAAAGAGTGGAAAGGAGAAAGAAAGAGAGATAGAGAAACATCGATGTGTGAAGGAAACATCAATGGGTTGCCTCTTGGCCTGCAACCCAGGCATGTGCCCTGACCGGGAATTGAACCGGCAACCTTTTGGTTTACAGGCCGGCACTCAATCTACTGAGCCACAACAGACAGGGCATAAATTCCTGAGTATTCTTTCCATGGCAATATAGTTAGTTACTTGTGTAAGTTCAATAAAAATCTGCTATCCTTGTTACAGTTCTCAGAAAAATCGATCTGATGCCTTGCTTACAAGGTGACAATGAAGCAGTCTTAAAAAGAGTGTATGTAGTCACTCACTATCCTGGCTGCATTTATGTAAATAGTCAGGCCAGTCTGATGCAAATAAGTTCGTTTTACTGTAATTATCCTTGAAAAAAAGAAAGGGGGATAATTGTAAAATTATTTTTGCACATTTGTCCATATTAGATTCTAATTCTGTCAATTGTCTTTGAGGTTTTGTTATATACCTGTAAACTGGATTGGATTCTGAACTCCAGTTTGTAAAAAGATTGGGCTACAGATCTCCAAAGTAATGTTTTCAATTTTCTTCCACCCTTCGTATTTGGAATCACTAAGAACAAAGACTGCTTCTGAAAGGGACTGCACCAAGTCTTTCTTACCACCCAGATGACAGGGACTTCATCCAACTTCAGGGACTTGAACCTTGGATAGACATCTCACAGTTGAAGTTGTCACCTGTCATCTAGTCCTGTACAGACACTGGAGACCTCCAAACCAAACTGACTACGCAGAGAAGGAACTGACGTCGAGACAAACTACTTTCTCCTGAGACAATGGATCAAGACTTCATGCTTTAACTACAAACCCCTTCTATCTTCCCTTTCTTTACTTGACACTGACATTGGCCTGGAAAGATAATGTCATCCTCTGTTTCCCTTATGCCATTGCCAAGATGGGTAGCCTCCTGGATTTAGAACAACTTTTTATTTCAGGTGAGGAAGAAACCTAACTGACCCCTGGCTTTAATGAGGAAGCAGAGCAATCCCTGTGAATGAACCCATTAACACCCCCCCCCAGAGGGAGTGGGTTGTGCCCTGACAGGATGTGTCTTTGATGGGGATTATTATTCTCCTTGGGTCTATAAGTGCCTAGATGGCTGGCACATAACCAGGCAACGCCTGTTAAGTTGTATGACTGTGTCCCTGACTACCAGCTGGGAAGCTGAGATAACTCACTGGTCAGCTTCCCTGAATTTACATTGTGAGTTAGAAAGGAACTAGCAGGTGGCATTTATGATTCAAAATTAGCTTTTTGAGTGTTCTTTTCATGGCAACACAGGTCACTGCTCTCCTGGCTTGGAGTAAGTGCAAATGAGACTGGTTAGGAACCTCTCCTTAACTCTTGAAGGTATTACAGAATCTGCTGCTAACATAATACCTGTCCTGGAAAAATCCTTAATCTCTCAGGCCAAAGTTGCTGTTAATAATAGGATAGCCCTTGATGATGTTTTAGCTGAGTGAGAAAGTGTGCTGTGGCCCACACCAACTGCTGGACCTAGATGAACACTTCTGAGGAAGTTAGAACTTGGTTACACAGGATCACTGAGAGAGCTATGTGGCTTAAAAACACGACTCCTTCAATGGGGTCTTCTTTCAACTTACTTGATTTTGATTGGTTTGGGTCTTGGGAACAATGGCTCTGAAGTGCACTCCAGACATATCCTGCTTATAACAAAGTATAATAATCTCCCTGATAAACTGTATTCTCTCATTAGCTTTTAATGCATGTTTGTACCCACTAACAACCAAGCAGATGATCTTCCTAGAATGTCAGAGAAGAAATGAAAAGAATGACCCAACTTAAAATTTGTAAGCCTGAAGTCATGACCAGCAAATATTACAGAAATTAAACTAAAAAAAATCATGATGTGAGACTATCACACAAAGAATCAATAAAACTTTGAGGTAAATTTTAGAGTGGCAGCTGGGAGAGGTGTTTATATCTTACATTATGATTACATCTCTCAGTTAAGCTGAAATTCTGAATAAAAAAAATTGTTAAAGAGAGAGAGACAACAAGCCCCAAATGGAATCACTTGTGCTGAGCGCATATTGCCAAACCAAGATTTAATAGCTAAATTATTGTAGTTTCAGCCTCTCCCAGAAATGTAATCTTAACCAGTCAACCTGGAATTTCCTGGTCAGCACTAGTGAGATGATCTGCCTGATGGACCCTTGCCCTTCCCCAAAGAAAGGTACCCTTGCCTGAAATAATCCACTCTCTGTTGGAAACTTCCTTTTTTCCACCCCTTTACATTTTGTACAGCTCCTTGGAGGTCCTGTCTACTTGCTAGACTGGATACTGCCCAATTCATAAATCACTGAATGAAGCCAATTTAATCTTCAAATTTTCTCAGTTGAATTTTGTTTTTTAACAAGGTCAATGTCCTGTTGTTCATCCTTGACAAGTCTGGAACTCAATCAGCTATTTCCTTATGATAAAAGAATCATTGATGCTGACAGGGGACCAGCAGCACATGTCAATCACCAACATGACAATGACAAGTATTTCACAACCACTTCCAGAAGGTGAGGTGTAGGATGATGCCACAAACTCTCCTGGGTCCAAAGAAGATACTAGCGACCAGGCATCATTTCTTTTTGTCTTGGAGTCATTCTCCTAAGAATTATTGCCACATGAAAACAGGCCGTTGATGAACTTTCATAGTCCCTTTAAAAATAGGTCTTCTCTCTAAAATATTTTCTTTCTGTCCCAGGAGGTGGGTTGTAGTCCCCTCAGAGCCTGTCTGGCCCTGGTATTGCCTCCTAATTGAGGTATAGCATGAAATGGTATGGTCAGTGGCTTGTTGAAGGCAAGGTTTCTTTCAGTTCAACGGCCACACCTTCCCTCCCCTCTGCTGCTGTTCCATGACTGCCCCTCTTGCTCTGTAATAAATAGGTTTGCTCCTTCTGCTGATAGAGCCACAAAGGCAATCGCCCCCTCTCTGAGAACCGAGCCTCCCTCCCCATCGATATGTCATCCCACAGGCTGCCTGGCAGAGGCAGGGGGCAAGATGCACAGTGTAATAAATTCCATCCACTGCTGAGCTGAAGGATAACAGATGGATAGGTTTCCTCGTACAATTTCCACTTCACTTGGTTTGGGTATAAAATAGCAGAAGGGTAGTTTCTTCTTGTGCAATTTTCAAGCAAATGAAACCAGAGGGAGGGTTTGTGAGGCTGGAAGGAAAGTGAGGGACTTGACTGTCCTTTAGAGAAAACCAAATGAACAAGATGCCCTGAAACCCCTGTGAAAGGTTCAGACGTGCTTTTGCTGCTAGATGGGAGTCAGTTCTGTCATCCAAGGCTGACTGCTCATCCCTAACAGGCATGGCAAAGGAAACGATCATGGGAGGCCAGGCAGTCTGTTGTTCATGTTGTTATAGTGTTATGGTGATTGCAGTACAAATTCTCAGGGTAGAAAAAAGGTATAATGACAGATTGTGTGATTATACCCATACTTATAATTAAGCTGTTACAATACAGACAAGCGCCTGCTCGCTAGTGTCACCAACAGAAACCTCTTTGCTCGGAAAGAAAAGTGACTCGCTCTGGCAATTAGAAGGAGTTCCCTACAGGACTTCATTTTCAAAGCTTATGAACACTCCAGCAGGAAGGTGTGCACTTGCTTGAATTACAGGGGAAGATAGAGAGATACAGAAGCGACCACCTGATCTCCAGGTACAGGATGTGGGACTGGTTAGAGAAAGAATCATTACCATCACAAATAACCTCTTCACAGTACACAAAGGATTTGGCTCCCACAAAGCACTTTATTATGGTGCTTATATAAGACGCTATAGAATAAGTTGGATTTGTGGTTTCCATGTTAGGGCTGAGACAGAGAGACAGAGAGAAGAACCCCAGCAAGCAACATGGCAAGTTGGTCCTCAGCTGGACTCCTGGCCACCTGCCAACATGGGCATTTCTACTGATTGTCACCTGCCTGGTGGTAAAGTGTGTAGTTTCTGCCTGAATAGCACTCAAAACTGCAGATGTGGCTGTATTGAGTTTTTCCAGTAAATTTGAACCTTTTCACTTTCAAGGAAGTGAAAGGAGCTCCCCACCCTCTTTTTTCCCCTTTCCCTCCACTGGTCTTTGATTAGTAGGTCTTTCTTCCTTTCCTCTGGCAGCCATCTTTCCTGCTCAACATAGACCACTCTTACTTGTTAATATGTATGGGGGGTTCTAGACAGGGAGTCCACAATGCAATGAATGCAAACACTCCTCAGAGATGAGAGCATTCCTCTGCACAGCAGACAGCTGTGTGGGATGTGCACACAGAGCCTCGTCTTCCCTGGTACGGCGTGCACTTGGAGAAGGCTTTCACTTGAGGGAGGACTCATTATGAGGCAATTATTTTCAGCTCATTGGTAGTTTTCTTAGAAGCTGTGTAACTTCTCTGTGTACTGTTTCCCTATGTGCAATTCCAGGTAATACCTACCCACTTCCAGAGAGGGATCTTAAGACTAATTAGTTAATGATGTTTGTGAAGTGTCTTGAAGATTTGAAGATGCAAGACATAAGTGGTAAGAATTAATAACACTGTATTCACATAAACATCTTTCTTAGGTTCCAATACTTGAGGAATACACTTTGAATTATTTCCAGAAGCACACAGAACATATGATAAATTCCAAACATTTTAGAATTAAAAAATAATGACCACTTGGTAGAAATGTTGAGGGAGAAATGTGGAAGAATTACACAACCAGGTAGAGAGTTGGTGGGGAATCTATCAAAGTGAGAGGGAATAAATACAGGTCTTTGGGGTGGCCAATTCTCTACGCCCCTGATAAGGACATTGAATGTTTTTCTTGCGCAGCATCCCTCCTCTCTTCTGATGGTACTCACACCTCCTTTGCAGATCCCACTCTCCCATTCTCTGGTTTGAGTAGGGATGCCCTATGACCTACACCTATGCCTGTCAATAAATTCTGCCTCCTTAGCTGAAGTTATTTGCTCGGGGACTGCTGTATGACACAAGCAGCTCAAATGAGAGAAAACCCCAGAACTTGTGTTGAAACCGTTAGTAACAGAATCATGTAAGTTGAGAGACACCAGGGGAATTATCCTGCCAGTAGAAAAGAAATTACATAAGAGTGATATAATCGTAAACTCATTTGAGTCTTACATTCAATGGTGCCTGGACTTTCAAACATGAGTCAGTAGTTTCCTTTCTTACAAAGAAACTTAAAGCTCGTGGTGTGTTTGGGTTTTGGTTTCTGGCCACTGCAAGAGTATTAACTAGTATAATTCTCATCCATATTTAACTTGGAAGTTTATTTCCAAATTAAAAATAACAAAGTATTTGATCCATTGAGTTTCCTTTCTCCCACTACTTTTCTTCGCTGTGAAAGTCTGATCTCATGAGTCATCCATTCGGGGACAAAGTCCTCACTGGTCAACCACCATGTGCAAGGCTCTAGGAAAAAATGCAAAGATAAAAAAAACGTAGTCCCATATTTCCAAAAAGTTATGGTCTAATTTGGGGCATATAACATGTATTCAAGATATAATTAATACATGGGTCTCACTAATTCTATTTTAGGGTTTTCGGAGGTGAGAATGAGTACAAATGTTTGAAAGGCATGGTTATGGAAGCAACGGAGTCTGAGCAGAGACTTAAATACTTTGTGAGGACAGTGGACAGAGGTGGAGATCAGGGAAGGAGCATTCCAGCCAGAGGGACAGTGCAGGGGAATCCTAGATGAAAGATGGTGGGATAATGGATAGATACTCAATCTCCTAAAAGCCAGTAATTTAGACCGGATTGTGAAGGGAATTTATGCCAGGCCTACAAGTTTGATTTTATCCTCGAACAGCAGATATCTGTGGAATCTTATTGCCAGAGAAGAAAAATAATTATAGCTGTACATGGGTTGAAAGGGGAAAGCGATGGTAGCAAATGAGTTCTCTTTGAAGAATACTGCAGTAGTCCAGGTAAGAGATCATGAGAGCCGCAACTGATTATCAGGGATGGTAGATAGAGATTGAAAAAGAGTCTGGGATGAATGAAAAGACATTGTGAGAATGGCATGAACTAATTTTAGTCAGTGGATGTAGAGAAAAAGAAACTTCATGGTTTTTAACATGGAAAATGGGAAGATGCCATGCCACAAAGAGAATTGGGAAGTGTAGGAGGAGCAGTCTGTGAGTGAGGTAGCTTAGTCTTCTTAACTCTCCCAGAATTCCCTTCCCTGTATGATTTTGGGTGAGTGTTGGCCATAAGACATAGGGACCATGAGTTCTGGAAGTGGAAGTGAAGAAGAAGCATGTAAGTTATATACTGAAGTTTGGTGCAGAGTGCCGGGAACTATGACAGCTTATGGGTGTCATCATCCATGTGCCAGCTCACCTTTTTGGTGCGGGGCCATACCTGGATATATACCTTTTCTTGCTCCTGACAGAGCTCCTCCTGCAGCTTCTTTAAGGCCAGTGCAAATGCAGCTGTGGAGAAGGACACCCGCTTTTGCTGCAAATGAGCTATGGCAGCAGTTGGAGGCCATGAGAGTTTGATGTGGGTTCCAGTTCATCTTTGTGGTTGCCCTTGTCCTTGATCATGCTCAGTTTCCTTTCTAAATGTCAGTCTCACTAACTGCTAGAACTCAGTGAGGTCAGGGGCTAGAAATCCATTTTTCTTATACCTGTGGAACTTGAGATGTTGGTGGCATATTCAGGTGAAGGTGTATGTGGCAGACAGTTGGACTGTTGGGCATGACTAGAGAGAGAAACCAGACAGTCCTCTGCATAGAGAAGGCAAAGCAAAGCTAGAACAGTGCATGAATCTGTGTAGGCAGAGAGTGTACGTGGAGCAGAGAAGAAGGCCAAGGACAGACTTTGGACAGTGCCTTCGCTGCCAGCCAGAAGGGGGACAAGAGACAGGGAAGCAAACTGAAGTTAACCAAGATGCCAAATTGGAACCAAGGAGAGTACATTTACAAAACCCAGAACAAAGGTCTCTGAAGGAAGTAGTTGTGCAAAATTAGAGCATATAAGACTGGTACCCTCTCTTTTCCATTATTCCACTGAGCATCATGGAGGAATCCTTGAACATTATTTAGTTCAATGTTCTCATTTCATGGGAGAAAGAACAGAGGCCCTCGAGACTTTTCTTCAGGTCAGGAGCTAGTCTGGGGCAAAACTATAAAGAAAATCCAGTTCTGCTTGTGTTTGAAAGATTTTGCTACTATACTATTCTCTGTCCCCTTGTTTATGATGCTGCTAGAATCAATGTGACAATATTGAAAAATATTGAGTCTCCTGAAGGAAAGATTTAATGATAATGCTGACATAGATTTCAATATTACCTTGTCTCTAAGGTACACAAAACACTTTAAATAGATTGTCGTTCTCAAAACAGTCGTCTACCATAGGAAAGTGGCAAATACTTTTATTCTGCTTTTACAAACAGAGAAACTGAGTCATGCTGAGGTAACTTTCTTTGTGCAATAATTACAGTGCTCTTTAAAGATAAATGCACATTCAATGCTTTTGACAATGAGGTCAGATGAGCATCACTGATGTTTCTATGTTTGGCAGGTACTTTTTGAAAGAAGGCTCCCTACCCCACCTCCTACAATTGAAGCAATAATTGAGTGGCTGGTGAAACCTGTTTCCATGCCTTGTACTTAACTGGTGTGCAGTCTTCCTATTTTTATATAAAGATACCCGCTGAAAGCCTAGTAGGTGTACAAGAAATGTTCTTGACTTAAGTATTCTCAAGGGTATATTTTCACTTCAGTGAGCTACAGAAATGGGGAAATGGGGAATCCTCAACATAATTTCTTTATACTCTTTTCATCAGTACCTTGAACAACACCCCCACACAAATGCACTGGAATGCTGGCAAAGCAGAAATGGATCAGACTGGGTTTCATCTCCTGGGTAGTGATTGGGATATTTGGTTAAAATTTGCTCACTCCTCAGTGGAGATGGATCAGATGGAGTGAAATGAACAAAGAATAAAAGTTGATGATGCAAAAGGGGAAGAAAAAGCCTCTAGGATACCAGCCTGAGAACCAAAATGGATTGTGAAGGTTACCCTGTGTCCAAGGGCCACATCCATTTTTCCTGATTGGCCTTAATATTGATTAGGTTTTTTGGGATTTTAGAAGGAATCATGTTTTAAGTTCTTACTGTGTGCCAGGTACTTTGTTATATTTACCAGGTACTGTGTACAAGATACTGAGGGTTTTCTATTTTCTCTCTGTAGTCATATTGCCTAATTATCTATCTATCTACTTAGCTAACTTGCAAAGACAGAAGACAGTTTACAAAAATGCAAAAGTTTAGTAAGAAACATACACTAAAGATCTCTCAGAAGGTGGAGGCATGGATACGAAGATGCTACTATCTCAAGAAGGACTCCCTCTCAGCTAGCACAAAAGGAAAACCTACTGACACAGGTACCCCATCCTTACCCCCCTTTGGCAGCTGCATTGATTTCCTTTTACTCGCACGTGGTTTACTGCTGTTCCACATACACACTGTTCCATGTGCACGCAGCATAGCTCTGGTCTGTCTCCACTGTATGTTTCTGGCAGGGGAGGATCCCAGTCACTGCTGACTGGTCCTGGTAGTCCCTTCCTCTCTCTGTCCCATCCTTTGTGCCTGCAGTTCTGACTGCCTTTTGTCCTTCATGACAGTGGAGTTTTCACAAGCAAGAGTCTTGCTTCCTTTGGCCACTCGGAGAGCGTACAGTATATTTGATGTCTGAAACATCAAACAAATGCTTGTGTTCACAGTGCAGAAATAATCCCAGACAAAAGAAGACTGTAGTCATGTGGAGAATACGAAAGAAGCAAACATGGGAAATTGCCAGTCAAGTCAAAGAAGAGGCTTTTTTGCCTACCCAGTTCATCCGTGAGAAATAAGGAAGCGTGAGGCTGTCCAGAACCTGCTCGGTGCACTGCCCCCAGCCACCCTGGCTGGTGACATGCCAAGAAAAGCCAGATTTCTCCTGATCTTTAGTTGCACCCATTTATTTTCTTTGCAAGTTCAGTATTAAGCAGTTGAGCAGTCTTATATATGTTCCTAAAATTGGGCATGGTGGCCATTTAGTTGTAAACACATGTACACACACATATCCCCCCTCGCCCTCACCCATGAAAGAAACTAGTCCTGGTCTAGCTTTCACCTCTAAAAATCAGGCTGCTCAGTGCCTGGGGTAGTGGAGTTCAGTGTGCTTCCTTCTTTCTTCTCCCTTACTGCTGGGCTCACAGAAAGGCACGGGAGTTGACAGGAATCTGTGGGATTTCCTCTTCAGCATCTGGCTTCTGGCCACTCACTCCGCCCCCATCTGCTTGTCCTTTCCCCAGCTCGGCAGCTGGTTCAGTGACTCAGCCAGAAGAGTTAAGGGGTGAATTAATTGGAAGAGGGGGGCAGAAGAGCCAGGGCAGGGAAAATGGTGCAAATCAAAGGGGTTTATCTCCCTGGAGGGCAGCTGTGGAACCGAGTCACTCTCACAATAGCAGTTCAAGTTCACCTTGTGGGAAGGAAAAGAGGTGTTTTAATGGCTCTGTAGGAAGACGGGAGGAGAGAGAGTGGGGGGATAGAAAATCAAAAGAGAAGGAAAGAGAGAGAGAGGTGCAAATCCAAATGTCGATGTGTAGACATAGTGAGGAGAGCCTGCTGGCTGACAGGGTGATTTATTGGATTCTTCCAGTTAATCACTGCCGGCCTGTGGCCAAACGGATCTCCAGCAAAGCTGAAAGGCAGCCGAGGGAAACAGGCTTATAAGCATAAAGCCGCATAATGGTGTTCAATGAAGTGTGAGACTTTTAGTTCAGTCTCGCTGAGCCGGCCGCACCGCCGGAATGTCAAAGAGGGATTGTGGGTGGAAAAATTATGGATTTAAACTGCTAGCTGTAAATGAGGTCAATATGTCTGGTTCATAAACAGTCCGAGCCTATTCCAAGAATGCAGTGAGGGGGAAAATTAGCGTGAAGCCAACACTGTAGACAAACCTCATTGAGATATAATTGCAGCTATAAATACAAGCGAAAAGCTTACCGAGTGCAATAAAATACAGACACGCTTTTTTATTCCCCCTTCTTCTTCCTTCTTTGAATCCATGCATTTGTTAAGGGTTGTGCATCCCTAATGCCCCCCTCCATCTCTCCCTCCCTCTCCTAGTGACACCCAGTGTTGCAATTAATTGAGTGTTCTTGATCTCCCATTCCATTTTATTCAGGCAAGGTTGGAAAAAATCAAAAGAGCACATCTAAAGCATTTTCTTCCCTTTTGCTTTTCTGTTTGAATCAGGTTGAAATGTGTGGGAAAAAAAAAAAACAGCAGTGCTTATTTTTTTATGAAGGGGAAAAAATCTGAGTAAGAAGGCTTTTTAAACTAATACATCTGTTAGATCATTTGAATCTCAATTTAATGAAGGACATCAAAGGCACCCATAGCATCGTATGGTGGGGATTCTTTCGAGGGCTACCTGGTCTTGGCTCATGAAACATTGACTCAAAATTAATGTTTTTTTTTCCTTCTTCTTCCCTTTTCTTAAACTCCAAAGACTCTCATTCCTGTATTTTGCACTCGAGCTCAAAGGACAGAGGACAGACATCAGCAAACTTGCTTCGCCCAGCTTAAAAGCCGATACAGTAATAAATTGAAGTCTAATAGCTCTGGTCAGGCTGTCTTTTCCCTAAACCAATTGATTTAAATGGCAGTAATTTGGCCAGTGAGGCTAGTCCTGTTTAAATTAAACCCATTAATATAATAGCACAAGTCCTGAATGAAATCCATCTGCACAAAAGGCTCTACTGGTCAGTAGTTTCATAACTGCCAGGGGATGTCCTGAAACACCCACAATCACATAAACAGAAATTACAGAGTACAGCCGGGACCCTGGAAGGAAGGGCCCTGGAGGGAGGGGGAGAGATTGAGAGAGAGAGAGAGAGAGAATAGGATAGGAACAAAATAGTGTGAGCACACACATTCAAAGTAAGAAACTGACCAGAAGTTTTCAAGGGAAATGACCTTGGTTATTAGTAACATTGAAAGGTCAATTGTATTAGTAACAACAAGCAGTGTTCCTGCAGGAAAAGCTGTCAGCATCCTTCTTCTTTTCGTAACCCCCATCTAACTAAGGAGGCATTTTGCCCTCTTAACTATTCTGCCTAGACCTCATGGCCCAAAAGTATAAAAATAAGTTTTTCAATGCAGGGACATAGCCCAAAAAAACAAAAATGATGTCTCTAAGTAAAGAATTCGATCTTCGCAGCTAAGGGCATATGTTTGTGTGGACAAGACAATGTCCCTGCCACGTGCACATTTGGTTTAGAGTCAGTTTGCATTAAGGTGGTCCAGAGAGTGAGATTTGGATTTGGGAATGCAGCTGCCACTCTCATCACCGAGTTGGAGTCAGTGTTTAAACCCCAGCAAATTGTCTGCCATCTGTTCCAAGGGAAGAGATGCCTCCTAAACAGACCAGAGAAAGCTTGAACTAAAAAACTGAGCAATTCTGGGGACTTCAGCATTTACGGATGTTTGAAAGGTGACAGTAAAACAATGCCACACATGTTCACAGGTGGCCGATGAAAGAAGCTTAATTACTTTATGGGCACACTCTGAATCCAACACTTCAGAAGCCGGTAGGAGGTGCCCTGATCAGAGAGCAGGACTGGAGGCTAGGGATCGGGGAGTCCCCTGTTCCAGTGCGTCTCAGTCACTCATTGGCTGTGCAGCCACAAGCAAGCACTGTACTCTGAGTTTGTTTCCTCAGTCTAAAAGGGGAGTTGGGGAAGATAATACTTGTTCTGCATTCCCTACAGAGTGTTGCTAGAATCAAGTGAGAGTACATGGAAAAGAACTTGATAACCTATAGAATACTAAATACATGGGAGATAATAGTAGTAGCAGTCATAGTACCACTATTAGGTTTGTTAACAAAGCAGCAACTCATAACTATATTAACTTCGAGGAACAATTGCATAGATTAATACAACTTTTACTGAACACTTAGCATGCCTGGGACACAGTGATAGGGTCTTTCATGTGGGCCGTCCCATTTGCACCTCGTGCAGCCCTGGGAGGTAAATATCATCCTCTGTTTCACAGGCAAGGAAACGGAAGCTTAGAGAATTTAGGCATCACTTTCAGCTCTTCAAATAATAAATATGTAGTGGAAATAGATTTGAATCTAATTCTTCTATGTTGTTTCAATGTTCTATAAGAATGATGTATCCCTTCCTCAGAATGGCCACCCTATTTCTTTATCTAACTATACTTGCCTAATTTAGCCTACTCGATTTTCCTTCCAAATGCACATTAAAATCACAAATCAGTTTGTTTGTTTGTTTGGTTGGTTGGTTGGTTTTATAATGATAGTCAGGGCCCACTTCAGACTTTCTGACTGAGAGTTCTGTGCTGGGCCCAGAGTGAGGAACACTGGTTTAGCCTATCAAGACAGGAAGAATTAGAATGAGTAATCCACCCCTCCTTCCAAAGTTTGTGTGTTCTTCTGGGTGATTAAAACACACACATACACACATAGTTTATAAAAAAGGAAAAGTGCAAATGTCTGTGACTGCTCTTATATCTCAGGTCTTAAATAGCAAAACAACAGGATGATGGCAGACCTTCCCTAACAAATACCTCAGATGCCTCACTTCCCTAACACACTGTTGGGCTAAGGCAACAATACTGCTTATCCTCCTAATGAGGCCAATGGCAGGCTGCATCACGAAGTGAAAAGGTCCACCCTGTGGGTGACAGACCCTCACAACCAGCACCGTTGGGTGCTCTACAAGACGTGGTGGTTAGGGCCCTCCCCAAGTGAGAAGCCAGAAGCAAGAGGGGAGAGCTCACTGATTCCATGTCAAGCCGCTATTTAGGGAAATTTCTTTGCTGCTGTTTCATTAAGCGATAAACACAGTCCCTACCTTACCTGGTTAGCACTATGCATCTCCCAGGGTCATGGCCAGAGTTGATCCTTCTCTGAGAAATTTCAGTCGAAGAACACTAGAAATCTAAATGGTTGATCCCGCAGATTAATTGTCCACAGCATGTGGATTGTAGGTGAGCAGAATACATATTTTTAATCCCTATTTCCCTAGTAATGAAATAGGAGATATATGACTTACCCATAGCCACAGAGCCAAAACAACATTGTAGATAAAACATGTTCATTATTAAACAAATATTTATTGAATGCCTACTATGTCCCAAGCAATGTTGCCACTTCTGAGAAATCTGCTATCATGAAACTCACATTTTTGTTGGGGAAAGATAATAAGGCAATAACAAAAAATGTATAATATGTGGAGGGCGAAAAGTGCTATCAAGAAAATTAGGGTCTGGAAACAGGGAATGATGAAAGATGCTATTCATACAAGATGGTTGGGGACATTCTTTCTGATCTGATGGTGTTTGAACACACCTGAATGGAATGAGGGAGGTAGCATGGAGGAATAGCCTTTAAGGCAGAAGGACCAGCAAGTGCAAATTTCATGAGGCCTGGTTGTGCGTGTCTATTTAGGAGTTTCAAATAAAGTTTCCTAATTCAGGTTCTGTACTCTTTTGATTGTTCAGTAGAGTCAATATGAAATGTTGTATGTCCTAACACATGCTGTTTCCTCATTGTCTCAACCTGTGTCCATAATCCAGGCACTTAAGTGGATCTCCCATGAAGAAAGACAGGAGTGCACATCCCTCCCCTTCCCCATCAAGGGCTCCTGGGAAAGAAAAGGGATGACCTGGAGAAGCCATGGCTCAGTGGAAAGGAGCCACTTTGCTCCTGCCTGCCTTTTCCCTCTGCCACGAGTTACATGCAGCTCATTATACAACCAGAAGATTTTGCTTCCTTTTATGAGCTTTTCTCATGGGTAGATTGGTTTGCTGTGGAGCCAGTACTGGGGTTCAAAAGCCACAGAGCGCCTTAGTTCACAGCCAAGCCTTGGCCACTGCCAAGATCTGGGCTCTGCCATTTGAGGAGTCATGCAAATGTCATCTAAATAGCAGTGGAAATGCAGCAAGTTTCACAATGCTTTTGGGTTAGTTCCCATGGCCTACAAACCACCATCTCCATCAAAGAAGCCTCCTTGTTTTGGGAACCACTGTCCCACTTTATTTGTTTCCCTCCCTAACCTCAGCCACTATTTAAGCCAAAATAATAAACCAAAAAAGCTAAGAAAGGCAAAGCCAGTGGGGTGACTGTAAAGTAGCAAAGAGGTAGTTAGATTATGGGTCAGATTATGGGTCAACTCTCCCTTTCCAGTTCACAGGACTATTGACATATCCTCGCGTCCATGGTGAGCCTTTCTTTAAATGTTTGCCAACCCCCACCGTAAATATCTAACATCAGAGTTTCAATCGATACGTGCAAATATTTGCTTGAAAAATCATGCTTACTGATAGAGGTGAGCCCACATATGCCTACCAATAAGTGCCCCCGTTTGGTCACTTAAGATGCTGTGCTCCCTGGGCCGTTTTGCAGGAATCTTGAATATAATCTACATGTCCAGTCTTGGGGGCCACACAGATCCAGTCTGCCTTCACCCAGGCACTTGTGTTTTGGCTGGCAGAAGCTTGTGAAATTGTTGGTTACACAGTATGCAATTTTTAAGAACTCATTTGCTAGAAGAAATCGTTCTAAAACCACTTGCTTCACAGGCTTTTTTTTTTTTCTTTTCTGCTTAAAACTCTGCATCCCCTCTATCTCAGTCTTCCTGAGAAATTGATCAGGAAGAAACAGATCAGGAAAGAGCTCTCAGATATGAAACCTCTGCCCTCGCTACCCTTACACCACACCTTCAGGCACCATTTAAGCCAGTAGCCTGTAAGACACAGAACGAGGCTTTGTCCTTTCCCGTCACTGCCACTGCTTAATGTGTGTTTGTTTTATTCGGCCTCCTGGCCACAGGGCCCGCTCCATCACACTCCCCATTTCACTGCTGTCCCTCAGGGCCAGGGTGTGCAGTCTCCTTGCTGTTCTTCTTCCCCCTTTCCCATCTCCCACAACCTTTCTCTTCCCTCTCCTTGTTAGGCAACCATTCTCATCAGTTTAATGCACATCATTTTGTTTGAATATATTTTTGCAAGAAGTATACTGTTTTCTGCACACATTTTTAATTTATATAAATAATATTGTCTGGTATATCACGGCTTATTTGCTTTTACACATCAGCACTACTTTAAAAAAGTCAAAAGCCTATCTCTTAAGCAGTTTTAGGTTACAGAAAAATTGAGTGGATAGTATGGAGTTCCCACATGTTCTGTCTCCATCCCTTTTCCCCCAATGCTTATAGATTCCCTGGTTACTAACAGCTTACATTTTCTGCAATTGGTAAGCTAATATTGATATATTACTATTAACTAAAGCCAATAGTTTACATAGGATTCATGCTTGGTGTTGTACATTCTATGGGTTTGGACAAATGTATAGTGTATCCATTGTTATAGTATCACACAGAGTAGTTTCTCCACCCTGGACATTCTCTGTGTTCTGCCAATTCATCTCTCCTTCCCCTCAAGCCCCTGGCAATGCAGTAATTTTTTTTTTTTTTTTACTTTCACCATGGTTTAACCTTTTTCTAGAATGTCATATACTTGGATTCATGCAATATCTAGCCTTATCAGATTGGCTTCTTTCACTTAGCATTATGCATTTAAGTTTCTTCCAAGTCTTTTTGTAGTTTGATAGCTCATTTCTTCTTAGCTCTAAATAATATTACATTATATGGATATACCACAGTTTGTTTATCCATTCTCCTACTGGAGGACAACAGCTTTGGCAATTAGGAATAAAACCACTATAAACAGTGGACCTTGTACTTTTAAGGCCTATTCACATTATTTGTACAGTCAATGTGAAAACACAAATGAGGCTATCCAGTTCTCCAAGGTACTCCATTGTGTGCGCACAACACATTTCATTATCTTCTCTTCCAACACTGGGCATCCACATTCCTTCCAAACCTTTATCGCCATGATGAAGTTGCCACGATCATCTCCATGTCTCTCTAGAGCCCTGTGTAAGAATTTCTTTGTCATATTTATGTTTGGGAGCTGAGTGTACCCCTGGATATGCATAGATTTAATTTGACTATCAGCTTGCTCTCCAGAACGAAAGAAACAGTTCTTTCCCCCACCCCCTGAGCTGGGCATGAAAATCCCCGGTTCCATCCATGTCCATCAATACTTGCAATGGCCATTGCATCGTTCCGATGGGTACACAAAGATATCTAATGGCTCTCTTAATTTGCTTTCCTCTGATTACTAAGTTTGAGCTCACTAACCTTTTGAGCTCCTTCTTCTCTAAACTGCACATTTACATCCCTTTAAGGTCTAGCTTCTCCACCAATACAGTGTCCCTGTGGTTACTAGGTGAGTCTACATTCTCTGGATTGCCTCCCTCTCTGGGGTGGGGTGACAGTGCCTCAGCAACTTTTTTTCTCGTACCACACACAGCGAGTCCCTGCATATTTTTCCTGTGCCCAGTTGCTCCGTGCCAACAAGATGAATGTTAATTGCGCTCTGACATGCCAGGCCCAAGTTACTCAAATCCTGCTGTGATAAAAATGCACAGAAATGACATACAGAGTTCCGTACATTATTAACATCAGTTTTGTAGAAAGAGGGTTTATCATGGTAACAGGAAGATACATACTAAATTCTCTGTAATTAGAAATGACAAGCTCAGCAAGGCTTTCAGAAGGAAACTGAGTTGCCCATGGGTTATGTACAGGTTCATGGAAAAACTGGAATCTGTTACATTACACAGCCTCACTCCTAACACTATGCTTTGTTGGAAGGGCTTGTTTGCAGAGTAAACACACTTTCAGTTTTACCTAGCTGCTTAGTTATTAATACAGCTGAAGAAACAACAATAATTCTTGCCAGCTGGTTTTTCTACTCATGATTTTGTTAAAAAGCTATTTTAATTTAGTGAGATTGTACATGTCATTCATTGATACTGTGTTATTTTGTTGTATGTATTTTTAGTCCAGAGATTTTTATTTTCTGAGGACTTTTTTTTTAAAAAACAGGAATTCAAATATTCTAAACTCAGTGCTATTGTATCCCACTTAAATGTCCGTCTCTGCTTATTGCCTTTTCTTTTTCTCCCTAATGGTTAACTTGTGAGGAGTTTCTGGCATAAACAAATGGAAGGATCTCTTCCCATTTTAAAAGTGAAGGAAAGAGGAATTTTAATTAAAAGAATGTTTTTTTAGATAGAATCCTAGGTGATTACCTAGGGGCAAGGAATGTGATATTGTGGTATGAAAGAGTCTTTTTGTATAAAAGAATTTTTGAGTTGTGTTTCTATAATTCCAGAGAATAAAGGTCTACTCTGTGTAATTGGATCTCTATTTAATGTCTCCTTTAACTTTCCTCTTCCTAATTTCTGGTAACTTCCAAGCCCCCTAGCAGCCTTTTCTATGTTCTTGCGCTGTTGTTTACATTCTGCAGAAGTTCCTTTCCTGTCAAAAATTTGAACAGGGTGTGGGGCCACTTAGTAGAATGCATGTTGAGTAAATAAAGGAGTGAATGCGGTAAAGACTTAAAGCTTGATCTGCTCTCCCCAGGAAGGTCTGAACATTAATAGTTGTTTCTTGGAAAAATGAAACAAACCAAAACAAAAAACAAAAAACCAAGCCTTGAGAATCTGAAGCCATTAACCTCTGAAAAAGGGTTTGGGGGCAAGCAGAGGTCAATGAGGATGAATAAGGAGAATTAGTCCAACGCCACTGAATGACGTCTCATAGGCAACTACCAAAGTCATTCTATTACAATTCAATTTCATTCTACTCAGAAAAGTCATCAAAGGCCTACTATGTTTGGGCTTGGCCAGAGATGGCTACCTAAATCCCCCTCTCACAAGTTAGTAACAACAGACAAAATATTTATAATATGATACATTTTGACAGATTTGTCCATGAGGGGAGTACAGTGAAGCCAGAGGTAGGAAAAACTCTTCCATGGAAAATCCACAAGATTTCCTAGAAGAGGCAGCATTTGAATTGTGTTCTCCAGATCTTAGAGAATGAGGAGTTCAGCAAGTGACTAAATAATGAGGAGGATGAGAGACTAAAAATATCATGGACCAGACTTAATATTACACGTTACTAATACAGAGAGAAACGACCTGCCAAATCCCCCAAGACCTCGTGCTTTGGGACATCTTGCTAAAACAGTCGACTATGTGGTGGGCACAAACCATTTGACTTACATTCATGTCACCTTTTTCAAGGGCAGAGTCTTTTCTCTTTTCAATCTTAGGTTGCCTTGGTACATGTCTGCGTTGTGATAATCAAGGCTGATTGTCTTGGATTAGTTATACCGTTGAGCTTAATTTTCCCTTTGAGCTGTTAACCATTCCAAATGTGCTTGAGTTTGTGATTAGTTTTGCTGAGGAGATTTTCTGTTTGGGAACGTGGGTAGCTTTCTAACCCTGCTTTTCGGGCAGCATTATGCAGATTTAATAAGAACTCAGGTTATAGGAAATTTGGGGAGACAAAGGGATGTTAAACCAATATTATGTTAATATTTATTCCCTCTGAGCAATGAAAGAGAAATGGCTGCTACCTGAGAGGTCAGAGCTAACAAAGAAATGGCCATGTATGTTTAATTATAAAACATGACACTCCCCTCTGTGTACCCTGCCCCCACTTCATCTTCGGCAAGGAAAGAAGGCAGCTAATAGGGAAAAATCCACGTCTGTCTTTTGTGTCTGATCTGAGATGGAGATACCATTTCATCATTCTTTTGAATAAATGAATACTGCATGCTAAATACCTGTTGACATTTCCATAATAAAGGTGATAGTTTCAGTCATTGAGCTCTAAAAAAGGGATTTGGGCAAGAGCACAATGGATTTCTGGATATTTATTGCAAGGATGTGCATTTGAAAAGACCCTGAGAAAATACAAAGACTGAAGGGGAGGTACATAAGCATGGGCCAGGAAAGCTGGATCCTAGTCTTGGGGAGGGAACAGGATTGTGCCAGCAAGCCTCCCTAGACCTCGGCTTTCTTGGCTGTAAAATGAAAGTAGACCAGATGACTTCTCAGGTGCTTTCCTTTTTCTGAAACCTCACATGACAATTCGATGTGTTGTGCAACCCAGGTTTTTGAAATTATTAGTAGAATTCTCATCTGTGGTATTATTTGCTCAGTATGTGTACTCCCCCTTCTTTCTTGCAAACAAACAGCTAATGCTTAGTTTTGGAGGAGGGTCCAGCACTGCCCCTGGCATTAACGATCGTCACATTCCCAACAGCCTTTGTGAGTAGGTTTGACCACAGGACACATTTCTGGCAAAAGAGTCCCCAGAAGACTTTGCTGGGGGCTCTAGGTGAGATACAACATGATCTCACCTCAAAGTCACAAGATGCGGGTACTAAATTTTCTGATCAATTTATTGACTGTTCTCCTTCCCAACCTTGAATACAAAGATGAGAGCTATAGTACCTGTCTTTGAGGTGAGATCATGTTGTACTGGACATCATTGAGCAGCCACATTTCTCCAGAATTATGACATGGCACACACCCCCTCCATATGTTCAAGCTCTGCAGGTTTCTTTCTGCTACTGGCGCAATCCTTTCCCTCTGCGCCTGGTAGGTCAACACATGCAATCCTGGGGAGATGAAATGAGTCTTTTTTGAAAGAACATGTTCATTTAACATGTTAAATGTTTAGATTTCACTCCTGCTTGTGCTATCATCTGAAAGTGGCCATTCTTTTAAATACAAGTGTATGGGCGGAACTGGGCACAAAGTTGGGCATAAGTGTTCAAGCCACATTAGTTTATCTCCTCCTCCTTCTCTTTCTGCTTCTCTTCTTCCTCCTTTTCTGTCTTTTTCCTTCACTTTGAGTGTTACAAAATGGGTGTTTTCAGTTCCTTGCAGCATTGAACTTTGCTTTTCTACTACGTGTCTGACGTAAGTCTTGTGAACAATAAGACATGGAGCTCTTTAAATACCACTGGAGTGTGGGTGGCTTTTGAAGTAGCATCTCTGAGATCAATTGTGAATAGAAGTGCTCATTTCTAAGACATCAAAAGGGGGAAAATAGTCCATCTGAAAATACTCTGTGATGAGTAAACATGCTGAATTTTTCTAGGGAGGTGCTTGAAATTTCTTTGGGCAGAATTGAAGAGCAAAATTAAACCTAATGAATTTCCTTCCCTCCAGAAAGTGAAAGTATATTCCCAGGCCTTTCTTCCCAATGTCTGTACTCTCCACAAATACAAAACCTGTGCCTCTTCACTGCCCCCACTCAAACCCTCCACTTAGTTCAGTGAGTTCTCTCCTGTCGTGTATCACCTCTGTTGTCAGCAAACACTCACTTGGATATGTGCTAGGATCTATTATCGATGACCCCTTCGTGTACCACCCTCGTCTTGTCCCCTTGCCTCCTAAACCCCAGGAAAATAGGTTTCTTCAAACATTTCAGTTTAGCAGGTGCTTGAAACAAGGTGCATAGGATGCACTCTAGTAAAAATTAACTGTCATGAGAAAGGGCAGAACAGTGGGGAGATGTGGTACAGAGTGGAAAAGAGTGAAAAAGAAGCTCCTGGGGAATCTGTGATATCTTTCCAGAAGTCATTGCTTGAGATGTGATGTAAAGCATTGAACTTGGCTGACTGATGTTACTTTTGCCCAATAGGGCTCATTTTTTCAGCATCATCAGGTACATCTGAACTGTATCAGTCTCCTGCATCAAACATTGGCTCCACGTAGGTTTATTAACAATTTTACAGCTTCCTCTCTTAGGCCCCCTCCACAAAGAAAATACACACTATGTCTAATGCAGCTAAACCTCAGAAATGTAGAATGCTGAGAAAACATTATTTAAAAAAAAAAATGAAGGAAATGACAGTTTGCAACTATTTTCATGGCTCATTAACCAGTTTTTTTTTTTGAGGTTCTCAAAAGAGGGGCATAGATTCATTCTAGTAATAAACCTATAGAATTATTAAAAGATACTTAAAACAGATACACATAAGTACCACCTCCCCCAAATCACCTCTGTAAAATTTACTAACTCTTTCAACTCAAACTCCATTTTTAATCCTTTATAAATAAGCTAACAATTTGAAGTATTGAGTTGGAGGAAAGAGCTGTAAAATTTCAATGAATCCACCCTGAAAATGACCTACTGTACTGGGACCTCTCTAGAGAAGAGAGGGCATTTTTGGACTGCCATAATTTTGAAAGACATCTTCGGAAAGGAAAGGCATATATTTTTATAGCAGCTAATTCTAGACAAAGAGCAGGACCAATAGTTATTTTTGTCCAACATAATTTAACATTGCCATGGTAGGTCTGGTTTTATTTATTTATTTACTAATTTAAGGAGGCAATGCTATATGGAAAGAGGTTGCGTGCTTAGACACGGGAAATGTTAGCAAAGCATAGAAAAGTTCTCTCTCTCTTTTTTTTCCTGAAAATAATAACCTACATTTAATGGTAAGAAATCACCAGCAAATTCCATTATGTTTGTGGGCTTGACAGGCGGTGCTTATTAAATGTAGGAACAAAGCCACTTTATACATCATAATGTTCACATTACAAATTCACTGCTCATAATGGTGCCGCAAGTGTGTGTGCAATTTTTCTGAACTTATGAAATATATTTCTGACACCTCCGGTATTGATGTATGCACGCGTGATATTGTCCCAGTGCAGTAGGGAGACTTAACTGATGTCTGCAAGATTTGATTTATTACAAGTAAATATGATTGCCTTCATAATCTGATTTTATTATGTTCGGGGCTCTCGCAGGTAAACTTTTAGTAGAAGGAGGAAGGCCAATTTTATTAAACCAGTGTGTTCCTGCAAACCATAGAGTTTCTTGTCAAGGGGGGCAGGGGGGGCTGCTGATCCAGAAAGTCCGTTGAAAATATATAAAAAAAGAATTTACTTCCAACATTCCCCATATCATATCTTCTCAATTCCCACAACTATTTCAAATGTGCTTTTGTTATTTTGAGCTCTATATTCCTTTTTAAAAAGCCATATTAAAGTAAAATTCACATATCTGAGGTCAATGGTAAATATGCTCGAGGGGGTAAGCATACCATCTCAAAAATATTGCAATAAGAATTTTTCTTTCTGTAATGAAAAAGAGAGTTTTAATGAACTTGAAAGAATTGGGAGTACTATTGATAGTCAAAGCTTTCGATTGAAATGATTCCAAATATCCAGGCCACAGCTTCACTATGCCAATTACTCAAAGAATTATCAATAGGTCATCTGAGAATCAGAGGTGGACCTGGGCCTAATGCTGTAGATGAGGGACATAGGTAGAAAGAGGGGTAGTGAATAAAGGGACTGAAGTAGGGGACCCATCCGATTCACCATTTAAGAAGACTAGACACAGATGTAAGGTACAGCATGGCCATTCTAGTTTAAATAATACTGTACTGCATATTTTAAAATAGCTAAGAGAGTAGATTTTACAAGTTCTTGTGACAAGAAAAAATTTTGTAACTATATATGGTGACGGATGTTAACCAGACTTATTGTGATGCTCTTTTCACAATATGTACAAATATTATGTCATACACTTGAAACTAATATAATGTTATATAGTGATTATATATTAATTTTCAAAAAGAAGAAGACTAGGGACAAGACTTTCCCCGGTCAACTATATCTAATCTTCTATTCTAGGTATAGAAGAACTAAAATTATTAATACAGAAGCACACAAACTTTCCCCTTCCCATGCCCACTAGAAAGGATCCTGGCTTCATTTCCTCAATTTCTCCCCAATTTACTAAGGAGGCTTCTGCGACTTCATTGCCAGCTGCCGATAGCTGGAGCAGTAACTCAGGTCTATGCAATGCAAAGTGAAGGAAGGAAGTGAGGTATGAAAATAACAGTGAGGGGTAGACAAAGAAAGGATGCATTGGCTTGGGTTAGGGTAGAGCTCTTGATGCAGGTGTGGGGTAGGAGCAAGAGCTCCTTTAAGGAGTTTTCAACTAAATTAGTCAAGAGCACATGAGTCATATGAAGGAAGTTGTTAAAAGAGAAAAAAGAAATGCTATGCTGTGAACTGTGAATGTCCTTCACTGTTTTCGAGAAATACAGGGAATGTATCTAAATTAATTTTAAATTACTTTTTCTTTTATGATCTGAAGTTTCTTGAGTGAAACATGTTTCAACAAGGTGAATTAGAATTTGGTAAGATTACATATATAAGATGGTTTAGATATTGTCATTTATTTTCCATAAGGTGGATATCATGACATTAGGGTAACAATGTAGACAATTCAGCCACTACCAATGAAAGAGCCACGGTGAGGAGCTTCATGAAGATGCCCAAGGGAGGCTAAAACATTAAAATAAGATCTTTTGGTTTTCACTGTGGAAGGTACGAGAATATCCCTCCTTGGTATGTGGATTATTTTAAGCCAAAGGACATTAGAACCAGTAGATCAGGAAAGGCTCTAAAAATAGGGCATATGGCCCTGGCCAGGAGGGTCTCAGCTGGTTGGAGTGTTGTCCCATACACCAAAACATTGTGGGTTCAATCCCTGAACCCACAATGTAGGTTGTAACTTATGTAGGGAACATATGTAGGTTGTATGTAGGTTGTAACTTTGACCCCTAGTCAGGGCACATACAGGAGGCAATTGATCAATGTTTCTCTCTCTCTCTATTTCTCCCCTCTCCTTCTGTTCTCTCTAAAATCAATAAATATATCCTAGGATGAGGATTAAAAAATAAATTAAATAAATAAATAGGTAAAATAGGGCATATGTTTTGCTTTTGTACAAGATATTTACATAAATAAACATTATATTAACCTGTAAAGGTGTCTTTCTCTCTTGTACTGAGGAGTACTCTTATCAATGGAGAAGGCACTGACTTAAACCCGCCTAACAAACTTTACCAAACAACCCTTATTACCATAATTTCTCTGGCCACCTTTCTAGAGCTAGCCTGCTCCCCACAGAAGCTCCAAACCCCTCTTACCTCATTTAGCGTAACAGGCTATGTAGGCTAGAGTTCTAACCACGCTCTTTGGCCACTCATCACTGGGCACTCTCGTGTGTGTATACCATGTATAATAATAAACTTCGGTTTGTTTTTCTCCTTGTAGTCTGTGTTTTACCAGTCTGGTTTCTAGGGTTCCAGCCATAGAAACCTAAACATGTGACAGAAAAGAATTTTTTTCCTCCCCTGCAAGTGGAATAGGAGCAAATGATCCAGAAAATGGTCCTAATAAAGGAAAATAAAAATTAACATGCCTGGTAGAGGTCAGGAATCAGGAGATCAACAAATCAAAGCCAATGTAGTAGCTCCAGTTATTTGGAGGTTACAATGTAGTAATTTTAAGGCAAAAAAAATCTTATTTCAAAAATTTTAATTTTTTTAGTTCCATGGGCTTTTCTTTTGATATAGTCTTTGATTATATCATTATTTTTGTCTCCCTTGGTAGTTTCCCTGGAAAATTTCAACTGTATTGATGGAAGACAAAAAGAACAATTTAAGTCCATACTAGGGTAGAATGCTGAAAGAGAATCCCATACTCCTGGCAGCTGAACATGGTGATGACATTAGGAATCACAAAGCTTTAGAAACTCCTAAAGGGATAATTACAACTTAGGGGCATGAGAGAAGAAGGACTGGGGCCTCATCAAGTCCCCATTCTTTACTTGGAGAGTCTCCTTCCTGATAGCAAATCTAGTGATGGTTCGAACTATGCTTTTCAAGAGAAGCCATGCACTTGAAATGCCCATAATATTCATTCATAACAACCATCCCTCTGCTCAGGATATCACCAAGGCAAAATGAGTAAACTATTCCCTTTCTCCACCCTGCTCCTCGAATCTGTACCACTGTGCCTCCTAAAGATGAGTGCCTTCTTTTGTCCAAAGTTACCAATTATTTTAACTGGATTCACCTCAATTTGAAATAAAATGTTGAGGGTGAGAAAGGAAATGCAGTATGATCTCACCCAAGTCATTGCATACCTAGAAAGCTACTATCTAATATTGCCAAGACTTTTATCTTTAAATTTTACATTTGGGACACATCTTCTAGCTTCATATTGCACTCTATAAAGTAGAAATTCATTTCTGCTTTAATTGAAATGTATTGTGTGCTGTATCATATCTAGTATTTCCTCCAGCAGGAGATCCCAGTTGGGGATCGCTCTGTGAACACATTGAGGATTGATAGCCCATATATCAAGGGTTTCCTTGTGAGTGCTGTGTGCTTGGGAGAGCCAATGTGCACATCTAAGACATGGAGGGCTTCTAACCAGGAGAGTGTTTTCCCCACACTGCACTAATACAGACCCAGGGTATGGCTTTCTGTCAACCTAGCAGGGGCTATGATGGAACATAAGGTGATGAGCTGTAGATTCCTATGTGGATGAAGTCTTTGTATTCTTGCTTCATTCACATGAAACTATTCACTGCCAAATTTTTATTACAGAGAAATTGTTGGTATGTGTCCCTCTCTGATGCCACCTTCCACACATCCGTGTCTCTGTGATAAAAAATAAACTGAAAAGAGATTGATGGACAAATGAATGTTTATGTAGGGTATGTATCAAAGTGCTTATTTTAACTGCTTCCAAAAAATTGGTATAAATGATTTGGGGTTACCTTTAGTTCTGTGTTTTCAGTATTTCTTCTGTCAGTGGGAATAAAACCTACAAACAGGTTTTATCAACTTATACTTTAGATGCTAGGCTGTCCTTATGGTAGATGTAGTATAGATGTTCTCCTGCAGGATATTATAAAGAGATCTTAAGAACATTCTCCTTCAGCCATTAAAAAAAGATATTTTTATGCATGTGTGTATTTCTTCATGTCTTCATGTCAACCACACAATGACCTTTGAGGCAACTATTAAAGTTATCCATATAGTTATGAACTGAGAATCCAATATAGAGGAATTAAGAAATTTTCTCAAGATTTCACAATGCTAAGAGGTAAACTGTGTTTGAAACTCGTGTCCATTTGTTCCAAAGCCGGTGTGATTATCCATTGTATTTACTCTCTTGCTATGAAGACTATGAAGAAGGGCAACTGCCTCTTATTTTTATTTGTTTCCAAATTTACCTAATTCAGCCAAACACAACCTTAAGATCTAAAGGCTGAATGGGCTTCAAATCCCTTTCTTATTGCCATGTAGTTAATGGTACAAAGGCAAATTAAACTGGTGGATTTAGTTTTCAGGTATACCAGTTAAAACTTTTTGAGTGATTGATGTAATTTTTTTATTAGTTGTAAATAAAACACTATTAGGAGGTTAAATGTCTTTCCTGTGTCTAAATTGATGAGTATGGCCTATGTGCTTGAAAATAACTTGATTCCTTAATTATCGTCATTCATATTATTGCATGTTAAACAGCGAGTATGTAAAATCTTTAGTGTGCTGGCTTTGTTATATGTCAACATGGCTGGACTGAACTACAATTCCCAGAGTTCCCTTTCATGTATGTTTCTGGCTGAGGTGAGGCACCAGATAGATTCTTCTATGAGATTCAGGGGCAGAAGCAAAATAGCAACCATTTTGTAGCTCACACATTTTTACTTATCTGCTGGCTCACTTCCTTGTTCCGGGGCAGCATACAGATTGGAAATGCTCCACCATCCCTTGGACCTGTAGCTCCTCTAACTATGGAACTAGGTGAGTGTTTAGCTCCAGCAGGATTCCCACAAGGTCAAAGTCAGAGGCAATGTGAACTGCCATGGTTTCAGTTCATCCCTGTGGGTTCCAGCTCATGCTTGTGGAGCTCAGCACGTCCTCCTCTTTCCCACTGTTATGGATTGAATTGTGCCCCCCTTCCAGTCCCGAGGTAGATGTACTGAAGTCCTTATCCCCAGTACCTCAGAATATGACCTTATTTGGAAATGAGGTCTTTACAAAGGTAATCAAGTTAAAAAGGGGTCATTAAGGTAGGTCTTTTGCCCAATATGACTGGTGTCTTTATGCAAAGGGGAAATTTGGACACGGACATGCACGAAAAGGAAGACTATGAGAAGACATATGGGGAGAAGGCAGAGGATCGAAGCAGCACATCTGAAGCCAAGGAATACCAAAGCTTGCTGGCAAACCCCAAGAAGTTTCCAAGAAGGAACCAATCATGACAACACCTCAATCGCAGACTTCTAGCTTCTAGAACTGGGGGACATTAAGACACCCAGTTTGTGATACTTTGTTAAGGGCAGCAGAGTGGACCTCAAACTCCAGTATGAGAAAAGTACGGCTGTCTTACTAGAGGACTTACTCAGCTCCCTCAGTCCTGTAAGATCCAGTCCTGGCCACAAGCCTCTAGTGGTTCTGCTTCTCTGATTGGGCCTTAACTGATGGTCAGAAGAGAAATTAGTTTACAAAGGACCACAAAACTTCAAGCACAGTTACACAGTAGGTAACTTAAGAGTAACAAGAAGAGGGATGCTACTGTGTTGTTAACAAACAATAAACCTGAAGCTTAATCAGTGAAAAAAGCTGACAGCTTATAACAGAAGTTCTTTTCCTAACTCTGACTGGGCTATTAAGTTTGTTTATTGATGGTGCCTGGGTTAACTAAATGCACTACTGAGGACTGCCTGCATTTTCCCTGTTTAACAGCAATAATTTTTATTTTCAGCCAATCAAGCCCTGGACAACTTACGTTCTTTCAAAGAAGTTGACTACAAATTCAGAGAACATTGTCCCTGTATGAGAGAGGATGCCCCCCACCCCCAACAACTGGAATTTATTTATTAAAAAATGTGTATTTATTCTTATGTGTTTAAACTTCAGTCACTTACAAAGGACTCTCCATCTGATGCAATACACCTATTGAGACACTTTTTCCACTGCTCAAAACAGTTTTTAAACTCACTGATTTTGATGCCTTTTAGTGCTTCTACTGTTTTTTGTTTCACCTCTTGCACATCAACAAAATGTTTCCCTTTGAGGACTTTTTCTTCCAGGGAAACAAAAAGAAGTTGCTTGGGGCAAGATGGGGTGAATAGGGAGGGTGGGACACAGAAGTCATGCCATTTTTTATCAAAAACTGCTAAACACTCAGTGCGTGCGGAGTGGGCAGGTGTGCTGGTAAGTCACCCATCATGAAATGGGCACACACTGAACGAGTCTTCAAAGCAAATTCACTGAATCCAAACACAGCCTCTCACAACAATGCCAGCTGGTACGCTGATACAGATGAGCTCCTAGAACACTCATCTCTCTGGGGAAGCCTGTACCACCAGGGCTCTGGCCTGCAGAAGATAATTCTGGGTTTTTGGGTCCCCCCTCATATCACTGTGTACAACTGTCATTATTAATATTGTCATTAATATAATTGTCATTATTAATATTGCCATTAACTGTCATTTATTAATATTGTAACTTTCTTTGAAAAAATATCACTATTTGGCAAATATTACTTTATAAAAACCCTACCAGTTTACTTCTGAGTGAAGAGATAGCACAATTCATTATCATTGCTTTCAGTATAATCTGGGTCCAGCAGTGGGTCTGCCGGAAAGCTCAGAGCTCATTGGTGGTTGGGCGAATCCCCAGATAATATTATTTCCTCATGGAAAGAGCAAATCCATTGAAATTGTTGATTTCTTGGGATTTTTTATTAAAATTATTACAATAATAATTTGTCTTTAAGGTTCCAAATTGTGTTGTATTTAAGTAGAGGAAAACTAAAAGGAAATGTATTCAAGTTATGTTCTCCAGTAAAAAAAAGTATTTTAATATCTTAAAATTTGCCTTTGAATTATCACCATATTTTTGCACTACAAGGTATTGTTTTATAAGTTATCATTTATTTTTGTTTAATTTCCTCTTTTAAAGACTTTAATCAGATATTCACAAAGCTACTTGAGACTGAACAATTTGGAGTGTACTTTATAACTAGGCTTGGCAAAACTAAGATTTAGTGGTCATTCTTTAAACACTGCTTTACTATCTTTCATCAGTTCATCAGTTCAGCTATAAACTCTTAGAAGTTGCTAGGCTATTTCCATGTAGATTTGTGATTCCACATCTCTTCCAAGGTAGGACCCAGGAACAAATCTAATCCACACAGCTCACAGCATCTAATGGCTTTAGGTTGTTGGTGCCGGCATTGTTTCTTCACATGATGCCGTACAATTTATTTATATTAGTATGGAGATCTTTGATACAGAATACTCATCATTTTGTCAAATTCCACCTCCCCTCTTTATCCTGTTCTGCATGCTGTAACCAATATAATTTCCTAGTACATCCATTTAAGCACTTGACAATTTTTTGTAAAGAGGATCCTATGTAAAAAGTGTTTTTTTAATAGCCTGCTATGTTTCAGTTATCTTTTTAAAATACTAAGATAGAAGGGAAAAAGTAACAGAAGTTCATTCTACCAGGGACCTTTGACAGAGTCACAATTAGTTATTGGATTATTTCAACCCCCTTTTGCAAATTAACTTATTTGTGTGGATAGTCAAAATGGTGAGCTTAAAGATATCTGCAGGGGGTGACATAATTATGGTTGTTAAGAATGAAACATTTCTGGTTTGGAGAATCACAGGTATTTTTTCAGAGAAAGTAAGCCGGAAATGATCTTATATCTTTTTTTCATGTGGCTCTATCCATGAAAAGAAGAACTGTGACTACATCAGTCACAGAAATGTTGGGAGCAAAGCCAGTCAGTTATGTGCAGATGAAAGGAGAGGGAGGGAAGAGGAGTGAGTAGGAGTAGAGTGAGTCCGAGGATTCATATATCAGCAAACCAACAAGTATTACGAAAATAGTGCTTTACTTGTATGAAATATTAAACCACACTATTTGCCATAAAGTAATTAATTACTTTATATGACAAAACAGCACAGAGTAGATGAAACAGGCATGGCTGGCAATATAGAAGGAAGATAGAATAAGACTTACTGTAAATTGAGAACTAAAACCAAAATAAGTGTTGTATAGTGTTTGATTAGCATTACATTTGGGGTGCTTATATGTAGGTGTTCAATTTCTTTTAATTAGATTTTGAATTGTATGTTTTCTCAAGACTTGTTAAATAAAGTCATAATTAATATATCATTCAGTAAAATATATTTATTTTAACAGAAAGGCAACATTGCCAGGATCATTGGTGTGGGAGAAAGCAAATTAATCAGCTTTCAGAAAGCCTGGCCCCTGGTTCTAATTCTGCCACCAAATATTTTTACCTTGGGTAAGTGATTCTTTAAAAGGCCCTCAATTCTATATCTATAAAATACAGAATTTAGAGTAGACCAGTATTTTTAAAACTTGGTCTTCAGCCTTGCAGCAATTTGTTCAAGCACAAATCTTGCCTGGAAACCCAGTGTGCACTTCCAGAGCAGCCCTGCACGAAGCTGAGGCTGGGAGCAGGCCGCCGATGCCCTCACCACGCCGTCAGGTCAGACAGCCCCGGGCAGCCTCTATCAGAACTGCCTGTGTCAGGAAGTTAACAACCTTCCAGGTGCTACGTTTTGAATGATTGAACATCCCACCTGCCTGGAGCCCTCGGTGTGCTTATTTCTCCTTCCAAATCAGTCTGAAATTCCTGGTGATCTGATTTGGGGACATGCTGTATGTAATTATGTTGGTTTCTTTTTTCTTTAGTTTCTCACTTTGGTTATGTTTCGAATTTCCTTTTCTCTTGGAATTGGCTCTCTCCAATTATTATAAAAACTGTCTCTTATGCCACATTAACACATCAGCTCCCCTTTGCTAATCCATTTTCTCAGGGAATACTGTGACTTGGGCTACAGGATTCCACAACCTGGAGGAAACCTTCCCTCACCAACTGGCATCAACCTGTCACTCTCCAATATCCTACAAAGTTCAGGCTCCCCTCCATTCTGAGCATATGCTAATGTTTTACAATGTCAAATGCTTTGTCTCTAGTTGTTCTACAGATTAGTATGAAATTAATTAATGATGAATTCATTTAGTCATAGTGTTTATACTTACCCTGTCAACTAGAACAATCTGTTTCTCTTAAGGTTGCCATTATTTTAGTCATTACTATGAGTTGGTGATTTAATAAGAATTATAATAATATTTTGCAAGTATATATGATTCACAGATTTATGTTTTTAATTTATTTCTCTTTTTGAATCAAGAGCATGGTTTTAAATGTCTCGAGGCTTTATGAGGCTTACAACAAAAAAACATTTCCAGCTCCACTTCTCCCTATTTCTGATTCTTATCTCTGGCAGTTTAATTCCTTAGTATTTTCTTCTAGTATGTACTACCATATTTCTAAATGATATTTTTATTTTTAAAATTTGTTTAGATATTACCTATAGACCATTGACCAACTGCTCCAACCCTACCACCTTGAAAAGAACATAGTCATTTCTATAAAACTCCTAGTACAGTTACATCATAATTTACTTAAATCAATAATCCATGCTTACATGGTTATGGCTCTATAAATGTTATTTATAGTTGAACCATGTAAAGCACAAGGATTATATTTCTAGGTAACACTACCTAGAAAAACTTTTGTTTTTCCTGGAGTTAGTAATTGCCTTGCTCTTTCATTTTTTCTGTTATTTAAGTACTTTTTAGTCACAAACTCTCTTTAGAAGTATAATTCTTAACTTGTTTCAAAAACATCAAGTAATCTGCTAACTTTATTTTTTCCCTTAGGATATATACATATTCTTGCTCCAGTTTGGTCTTTTTTTGCTGTGAGGTCCTGGTGTATAGCCACAATTCTAGGATTTTACTTCATTGTCTTGTGTTTTGGACTTCATTGTATCTTCTGTTCCTTGAACATCATGTTTTTCTTAATTTATTGCCTTATTTCAGTATAGCATATTCTCTAGTGGATTTCTAATTAAAATGGAGGAACTATTTGTTAAGAATTTGCATATCTGACAATGCTTTTTTAATACCCTTACATTTGTTTGATAGTTTGACTCCATGAGTTTTCTATGCTGAAAATCATTTTCCCTCACAATTTCAAAGGCATTTAATCATTGTCTTCTATCTTTCAATTTTGCTTTTGAGAACTTCAGTGTCATATCGATTCCTAATCTTTTGTGACATGTTTCATTTTTTCTCTTCTTTGGATATATTTAGCCATGGTATTCTGAAAACTTAGGATAATATGTTGAATAAATGGCCACTTTCAATTTGAGAACTTATAACCTTCAATTCTGAAATATTTGAGTATGATTATTTTTTATTTAATCATGTATTCACTTCTCCTTTTTTGTTTATTTTCTCATTCTGAAAATTCTATTATTTAGATTCTGACCCTTTTGCACAGATGCTTTCATTTACTTATATCATATCTTCCCTTTCCCATCTCTTTTGTTGTTTGATTTTGTTTTGCTCTCTGGTTGAAGAGTAACCCAGGAATTACCTTATTTTTCAGAAGTCTTAATGCATTTTTCATTTTCTTCTCTATTACTAATTTCAGTAGTACTTTAAAATTTTTCTGAGTCTTCCTTAAAAAAAACAATAACTAGTATTCTTTTTCATTTTCATTACTATAATAGCTTCTTTTATCTCTCTAAAGACAGCAAGGATATTTTATAATACAATTTTTTCTTCTATTAGTGCTCTGATTCCTTAGAGTTCCCTCTTATTCTTTGCTCATTTTAATCCTTGTGTTTCTGATAGAGGCTTTTCTCAAATCCCTGGTGTTCTTCAGCTCTCATTTATATCGGAGGCACTAACATGTTGATTAGAAGCTCAATGGCCATGATCAAGCCTTATCAGATGGTCCAACAGATACTATGTGTTCAACTAGGAGATTCCCAATTATTCTCTGCTTCTTTTGGGAAGAATCTGTCAATCTCCTTCCTGGAGTTATAAGTTTGAATAACAGCATTTTTTTGTGCCTGGTGGAAGAAAGGGGTTGGTAATGTCATTGTTCTCTATGTGACATTCACTTAGTCTCCTGTTTTCAGCTGTATCCGATGTCCCCAAATAGTCCCTCTGGTGGAACCTTCTCAGTATACCTCCAATCATTCAGTCTGCTGCTGGGGTGGAGGAGGGATAGATGCCTGGTTGTGTGAAGGGGAGTGGATTTAGGCTAAATTGACTACATAATTTGCAGGACCCAGTGCAAAATTAAAATGTCAACCCACTTGCTCAAAACTTATTAAGAACTTTCATGATGGCAACAGCAGAGCATGAAACCGTATGGGAGCCTCCTAAGTATGGGACCCTGCACATGTTCACAGGATACATGCCATGAAGCCATCCCTGTATGTAGGTGTCTAGCTACTTCGAACAGAAATTTCAAAAGTAATTTCCCTATTTACAATCTCTCCTGTACTTGCATCCTTCAGAGGCACCCTGTGCCTCTGGTGCCTCAGTTTACCATGATTCTAGGACACAATTCAGCTTGCTTCTTGGTTTTCCTTTCCTCTCCTAAGGCTCTCTCTTCACAGCAATTGATTTCCATGTTGTTTTAGTCATCCTTTTGCATTTGAAATTGCAAAATTGTGTTGACATCTTTCATATGTTGTCCTCAGCTCTTGTTCTACATGTCTTTATAGGGTTTTGTTTTCTTTTGGCAAATCTACTTTCCTTTGTTGTACTACAATTTGGGGAGAAAGCTGAAATAAGCACTTTTCTTACAACTACCACATTTAATAGGAAATCTGAATTTTAGTTTTATATTTCTCACAAAATCATTTCCCCTTTACTCCATTGATTTTTTAAATAGATTAATACTTTCTGTAAGGATCAAATTTTTCATTGTTATAAATTATTATTTTTTAAATATTTTAACAGAGTACCTTAATCTTAACAAGCAGTAATAAAAACATTTAATAATAACTGCTCATTTGTTTTGAACATTAAGCCAAGTTAGTTTTTAGGATGATGTACTTTCTATGCTAAAGTATTCATATTATTTAAACATTCAACAAATATGCTGAGTACATCCTATGGGCCAGGTACTGCTCTGAATGCTTTATATATTACATAGTATAAAATAAAACTGTATTTGGTAGTCTTAGAACTAAGAGGGATCTTGGAGAAAACTGAGTTAAATAGGACAAAAATTAAGCCCAGAGATATTACTGCATTATGAACTTTAAGAAGTTGTTAGCTACCTCACATCAGTAAATCAAAAATATATAGTACTTGTTTCTTACTCATGTTTTAAAAGATAAAGCAAAATTTAATATATGAAACAGTAGAGGACACACATATTTGTTATAAAAACTCTGATACAGTTAACATATGAAAATGGAGAGCTGTCAGACATTTTGAACATTAAAGAAAGCAAATAATTTAAAAAGACAAATGTAGAAGTAAAAGCATAGTTTTTTCTTTACAAATGAATCAAATAAAGGCTATTCACCAATAATCTGAAAATCTTTGCCTTAGGGAAGTCCCCACCACTGACAGCGTCTCCTAATGTAATGCACTTGGAGCAACAGTGGTAGCCTGAGTGTGACCTCGGTCAGGAGGTCTGGAAAAGACTTAAGCAAGAGAAAGACCAGGAAGAAACTAGAGCTAATTCACTACTAACAAAGGTCAGGGGCTTTCAAAGCAGCACCTTTTCATGGGGTGGCCTCAGAGGGAAGCTGGAAATAAAATTTCAGTTTGTCTCTTATCAATGCCTTCTTGCTAATAGATAAAATGAGTCTAAGAGGCATACATTGGAACTCCTAGAATCTCTTGAAGGCAAAAAGCAATGAATGATTTTCAGAATCATTTGCCATCTTTTTATACTTATTGCCTCACTAAACAATGGCAAGAAAGTTGCCAGACTTGATTAAATATCTGTGTCGCACCAGAAGGTCTGCTAAATGCCTTTCTTCCACTGTTCTGATCGAAACTCACAGTAAAAATCCTGCAATGTGTTTATAGATGGAAGAATTAGGTCCCATATGTATTAAATAACTGATTCAAAATCAAAGTGTAAGTGAGGGAGTCAGGGTTTTGAACATGGTTGTTGTTGTTGTTTTTAATTTCAAAGCCTGTACAGAGATCATGCTTATCAGATTAGATGAATCGGTATATATCATGATTTGTTTGCTGTTTATATTAATGCCTAATCTGTCACTAGATTATGGAAAAGTGAGATGAGGAAATTAAGATTATCATAAAGGTGGCTATATCAAACCATATTGTATGAAAAAGACTGAGAACTCTAGGTAAAGACATTCACAGGACCCTCTGATTCCAGTGGATTCCATCTGAATTCTGATAGCAGATCATCAAATATGATATGATAAATACTTAAGTGTAACACAGCATATAACAAAACTGTATCCTGGACCATCCTTAATTTTCTTTACTTATCAGTTGTTTACAACTTATCAGTTGTAAACTCTGCATTCTTACTGCAGGAAATAGCATTATCCCCAGAAAAGCATCCTGTATTCAATAAAGCACAACTACTTAAAGAAAACACTGAACATGCGTTTTAAGACTACTCTGCCTATTCAGATGCATATAAAAAATTTAGAAGCTTAAAAACATCTTGCTTCTTAGTAGAAACCTCTAATAAAAAAACTGTGCCCTTCAAACCAGCAGAAGTTATAACATTTATCAAGGAAACTTCTGGAATATAAGATGGTCACTCATAAGAAGTAAAGAGCAAATTGAATGTAAATTAGTTTTTTCTTATACTTCCTTTTCTCTTTTAATTTCTCAAGAGAATATTCTCTTGTTTAGAAAAATTTTAAAGTTAATCATGAGAACCTAGTTTGTCGGAGTTATGTGTGTTTGCATATGGTGTATGTCTTCATGTCTGACTCAATGACTTATTTTTCTCCATTGATAATAAGGAACAAAAATATATGGATTTAGAGCAAAGAAAAAGTGTATGGACTACAAATTTCCTAGGAGAAGAGGAAGGAGGAAGAGAAAAGAAAAGAGGACAGGAAGAAAAAAAGGTAGTAAGGAAGGAGGAAGAAAGCATTTTGGCTCACTGGCATTAGCAAAATACATATATAACTAAGGCTATATCTATGTGAACTTCAGGAAATCTAGAGCACTTAGTACTAGCAGACAGAAAAGTACTCTGTGGGCCTTAAAACTAGTTAGCCCATGCCCAGACAGTTCTTCACCTGATGGCAGAAGATATGGGAGTCCCGGGTCAGAGATTGAGGGCTTTATTACCCACCGCCCAGCAAGCATAGGTTCCCCTTGTCTCCCAAGTCTTGCCAAGATGATATGGATGGATCCACGTGGATGCTGTGTGCACAGTGCTTTTACATTACAGATAAGGAGCCCTGAGCTTAGGAAACCTTTAATTATGCAGTAAGCAAACCTGCCTGACCTCTGCTCCTTCAGGGGACATTACGTTAATTATACTGGGAAGTATGCAAACCTACCCTCTGCTCCAAAGGAGACTCTATCTTTCTCTTCCCAGGTAGCAGCTATACAGACATTCTTGGAAAGATAGTCCAGAAGAAAAAGGCATACAGGACATGTAAAAACATGACTCATCTATAAAAAATGATCTCCTGATGAAAACCTAGGGATGCTATCCTAGTCTGAGCTTGAATTAGTAATCACTTCCTAAGGTGAGCCCAGTTCAGAAATTTGGCAACTTGTCAGGTGTACCTTCTCAACTGTTCTTTAATGTGTAAGTGATGTGCAAGATGATGGCCAGAGTAGGGAGGACCCCTCTCTGCCCTGCCTCTTATGGCTTAATAATGGGTAATCTGATTAGCAACAGAATGCTCCATTAAAAATTAGATAAATTATTTTGATTGGACTTCATTCTTCCTCAAATCTGGCTGCAGTTTATTTCTCTACATTTCATATAGACTATATAAAATGAAGGATTTGACTAGAAGATTCTCGAGGTCCTTTCTGGTTGTATATGTTATGTATATAAATATGTTATATGTATATGGTTATCTGGGAATTACAAAGTCAACTTTCCACAGGAGTGGGCAGTTAACATAAATGTGAAGTGAGGAAAGTATGGATTGTGGCAGGGTTTCTCAATCTTGGCACTCTTGACATTGGGGGCTGGGTATTCCATGTTTTTGGAGGCTATTCTGTGCATTTCGGATGTTTAATACACAGAATGCTTTTACGTTTCAGCTGAGGACTCACCAGGGCCAGTCACACACCCCACCCCTAGCTATGACAATCAAAGTGTCTCCAGACTTTGGCAGATGTGCCCTGAGGGCAAGGTCACCCTACCTGGAGAACCTCTGACTACAGGAACCTGAAGAACTCTGTTTAAAGTACACAAGCTCTACTCCTCTCCAGCTGATTGCTGCAAGGTGGGCATACTGGCCCTTAATTACCAACCTGAAAACTTTTCAACAGAAGCCAGAATTCTAGATATTTTTACATCTCAAACCGGAATTTTAAAACACAGGTACCTAAGTGCCTTTCCAACATTATTTCTAGAGTGTGACTGTGATGAGGATGAGCCAGTTGAGGGTTTCCAGTAACTTCTGAGCTGGACCATCTCCAACATAGAAACTGAAATTTTCACGTAAGTGCATGTCTGGGATAGGTCATTTCTGAGTACTGGCCAGAAGGAATTCGAGTGTGTAGAGTATTGGAAGTATGCAAAGCAGTTTGAAATTATGGGGAGGAGTCACCCAGAAAAGGAATGAGGTAATGCTTTTAGACTGATCTGTGTATCTTTCATGAACTCTCCCTAATTTGCTTTACTCTATTAGCAGTTTTACCATGGCATTGCCAGGGAGCATCCCCACCATGTCCTTGCTCCCCATGAGAACATCAGACTTGGAACAAAGACTCATCCATCAACCCTACGCACCATTTTCTAGTTTATCTACTTGAGAGATTAGATATACAATCTACTAGAAATATCCGTCTTTATAAAACCCATCATGTTGAAACATTTAACTCCTTTGTACTAAGATTTCTTTTTCTCTCTTTTATTATATACTCTCAAATAAATGTTTTTGAGTCAATTCTCCAAAAATAATTATCTTTCATTAAAAAGCCTTTTATTAATAATACCACAGTTATGGAAAACAGAGCAATAGACAAGCAGCTCTTAAGTTGATATTCTCCCTGTTTAGATGGAAAGCATGCTGCTGAGTGTGTCTGTTCTACTAGGAATATAGTAATTAAGAACTATAGTTACTTCACTATGTAGTAATAGTAACTAGCTATAATATATAGCAATTAAAAATAACAATTATTTATCATTACGAGAAAAAGAATTCAGGCTTATTGAAGGGACATAATACCATGTTGCAATCAAAGAACTGGTCAGAGGAAAGTGAAAGCTTTGGATTTCAGGGTGACAGACTGAAATGATACTTCCACCAGTCATTCATAACTTGCCTTGTATTCCAGAAATCATTTCAGTGACTTGGAACCCCCGAAGTCCAGTTTTGACAAGACTAACTCTCTGAAGTGTGAGAAGACAGTGATAGCAGAGTCTAGCAGTTTAAAAGTTATGTGCTCGGGAAATATTTCAAAGGGTGTTAGACTGAATAAAGAAGTCTACCGTCTCTATGATGCCAATGAATCTAAACTTCACGACATGATATCTTTGGTTGCCAAGGTGTGTATTTTGTAATTCAGTGACCAAAAAATGTTTCAAAAAGCTTCACCCTTTCAATTCTCCTTGGAAAGAGATGGGGTTGTAAGCACAAGCGTGAAGTAGAGGAAGTTTTGCTCAGCTCCCTGAGGCCAATATTTCTTTTATGTCACCCACTGCACTCTCTCCCAAACCTTCAGTTGTCTCACATTTACTCCCAAATCCATTCTTAGAAAATGATCTGGTATTTAAAATTTAGGGTGTGTTTGAGTTAAGATGTTGATGTATCAAGTAAGCCTTATCTCTAACTATGGAATAAATGGCTATTTCTTGTTACAGAAATTTCAAGCATCAGCTCTGAGATAAAGCAATAACCTGCCAGGTAAGAAGAAATTTTGTCTTTGGCCCTTGTAACCACAATATATAGATGGCATGAAAAAGTTCCTAGTGCTAAAGAAACAATAGTCCTATTATGGTTGCATCTATGTCAAACTCTTACATAGCTTGGCTCAGCCTAGGAAGCATTCTGCATTTATCAGTAATATGCTTTAGCCTGAACCCTTGGCTCTGAATGAAAGGAAGCATATACATAAAACCAAGACAGCATCCCAGAGGGTGTTTAGGCACATGGCCAATGTCTCATGGAAACTTTGAGTCCTATTGGCTAGTTACTTTGCTTCATTCATCCCTCTTCTTGACCCTTATCTAAAGTTCTCAAAGACTTCTTGGAAAATTTCACCAGTGTTAAAAGTCTTTCCAAAACTTTTCAGAAAAAGTTCATCAGTTGGGGACTGAGTTTTTATCCAGGACTAAGAACTAGTCTAACAAAGTAGAATTGGAAAGACAGTGGGAGTAGAAATAAAAGTTGCTTGAAAATTACATCACACAGTTACACCTTACTTAAGGTCAAGGTTATAGATAATGTTTTGATTCATTTGCTATCCACCAGACATGTATCAGCTCTGGAAGGAGAATAACATGCCTAGTTTTTTCTAAATCTAACAGCCCTCACTTATGCATGGCCATATCTGGCACAAGGAAAACACATTCTTTTGCTTTGTGCCCTACAAAACTCTAGAAGTGCAAGTTATCCATAGTTGTCCTACTCCTTTGCTCAATTTCAGGTACTGACACCATGGTTCAGACCTCTGCAATGCTTATCTGACATGTCACATTTCAGTACTTCATCTACTTCTACCCCACTTAATCCACCAGACAGCTAACTGTTGGATCTTTGAGGCTGGGAACACTGTAGTCCTCCAATGAATCCCATGAGCTGCCAATCATATAGCCTCTTTTCCCACAGCCTGTAACTGGAGGAGTTTGCAGGAATAAAGCACATGATACCTTGAGCTTTTGTGAGGGTGAACAAAATAGTTTTTAATGCCTTTGTTTTGTAGTCTTCTACTTCCCAAAAAGAGAAGAGCAATTCTGTGTGATCCTTTCATCTAAGCATCAATCTCTGGAAGGACCTATCTGTACTGTAACTCCTTTCTAAATAAAGCACCCGTCAGTGATCTAGCACCATAAGAATTTTCTCAGTCTAGGGCTAGGTTATATTTCAAAGAGGCTGTCTGTAAGATCTAAAGAAATTTATTTGAGTACAGGAGCAACTTTTTATGCAACTTACATCAACAAAATAATTTTAAATCTTCATTTTTCATTGGTTATTCCCTGAAGAGCATGTCAGCCCCTGACAATCCTGACAGAGACTGACATTAAGACTAGAAGTTAGGGGGGAAGAATATACTTTTATGTATATTTAAATATACTGCTAATTGAAGAACTCCAAGGCCACCATTCACATCACAGTCCACGTGCTACATGGTCTAATGTGGCAACCTTGTACATGGTTCTCATGCCATTTATTTATTTACTTATTTTTGTAAGAGCAAACAAACAAAAAAAATAGTCACAAAGTATATGGTGTGTGTATGTTGTATTCACTGGAAATAGGTTTTGAGGAAGATCAGAAAGGATAACATCTGGTTGCTTACTAAACTATCAACTCCATGATGGAAGAGTTTTATCTTTTGTATTCACTGATTAATCTTAAGCACTTAGACTTATTCCTGGCACACAACAGACCCTCAATAAGTATTTACTGAATGAATAAAACTTTATGTTTCCTTCTCCATCGTAGACAACTGAAAGTAAAACTTCCCAGTTACTGTGTGTGTCTTGAAAAAAATCTAATTTACTCTACATTATCTTAGCAACAAAAGACATTTTGACAAAAAATTAATTTTGCTAATAATTTATGAGGCCTCTAATTTATGTAGCTGCTGGCTACTATCCTAGGTGCTTTCCCATAAGTTACTTGATTTGATTTTCCCAATAAATGCAATGGAAGTATAGTTATGCATGTTTTTACCAATAAGGAAACAGCACTAAAAAGACTTAGTTACTTGCTTAAGGTAATGCATAATACATAGCAAAATAGGGATCAAATTATTGCTCTTTTGAATTCAAGTCCACTGGTTTATTCACTCTACTGAAATGTTTTAATTTTTAGGTAGAAATTATTTTATTCTGTGACATACTTCATTACATTATGTATTCAAAATTCATTTCCTGCATTGTAGTAAGAGAAACTCTTTATGTCAGAGAAGAGGAGACACTAAGGATACTTTTAGTCTTGGCCCTAAACTTTCTATCTAATTTTTCTTCCACTCAATTGAAATGCACATCCAGACTGGAGCGATTCCAGTGTAGATCTGCAGTTCCTAAGAATGTAGGAAGATGTGGGACCTGGGGTGGATGGAGAGAGGGATGGGGTGAAGGGGGGTTGACATGGGCATGTTATTAACTAGTAAGGGTGGCTGGCTGTCAAAGCACAGCTCAGACCTAAGTCTACTTTGAAGCAAACCTGTTTATAATAACAACAGGTGGACACTAAGAATTCTGTTACAATCATAAAAGTTTGAAGCTCGGTTTCTACACTGCAACAAGTATCTGCTTAGCTTGGCTCCTGGTTACACTCAGAAAGAATGTGACCCATAATTGGGAATAGAGCATTTCTGAAACAGAGAGTAGAGGAGTAACAGTGATTTTGAAATATGATTATCTACATGTTTCTAATTCAAGATACAAAACATTTTTGAGTCATTAGGAAAAAGTATAGAAAAGCTCTATTAAAAAGGAAAATGCTAAGCTTTATTTCAAAAACCTTAATATGATAGTTCTTATGATAAAATAGACACAGAAAAACCATATACTTTGAATTTTCTGATACTGGCAAAGTTACAAATTAAATGTGAGCATTGAGCCTCATTGAAAATGTTCCTCCACTGTGATGATTTCCTGAATTACAGAGGCAAATTTAGATGGTTTATCAGCCACACATACTCTGTACTTCCTTTAATCACTTATCTTACTGTCCTGTAATTATTGGTTTATTTGTCTGTCTTCCATCATTAAATGTGCAGTAAATGAATCAATGAATAAGTACAACACAATGAGGTAGCTGAATATGTTGCTTTCTTAAAGAACTGTGATTTAATATTTGATTAACCCATGCTAGATCAGATTGTCTATATTATAAATATGTCTCACAGTTTCTAATAAATATTGTTTTCTAGGTTTCTTCCCATTCTTAAGTGTTAACAATGATGATATTCTTTTTCTAGACCAAACCAAAAGGTGGAGATTTCATTTTATAACAGTAATAAGCAAAGGATGAGCACTAACAATTCTTTTCTTCTCAACCAATGGTTCTCAAACTTCAGTGTGTATTGGCATCAACTGGAGGGACAATAAAAACCACAAAGGGTCCTGGCTGGTGCAGCTAAGTTGGCTGGAGTGCTTTCCCAGAGCCAAAACGTCCTGGGTTTGATTCCTGGTCAGGGCACATGCATGAGTTGAGGGTTCAATCCCCAGCTGGGGTGTGTATGACAAGGCAGCCAACTGTTGTTTCTTTCTCTCTCCCTGCCCTCCCTCTCCCTCTAAAAGCAATGGGAAAAAAAGCCCTCGGGTGAGGATAAAAAAAGAAAAGAAGAAGAAGAAAAAGAAGAAAAGAAAAAACACAGAAGAATGGACTGGAGAAAGAGGTGGGTCTGGTCTTTGTGTTTTACCAAATCCATAGGTGATACTGATAACTAGCCAAAGTTTTAGAGAAAACACCTCTCCCTACTCCCAATACCCTGAACTGGTAGAGACCCGACAAAGGAATAAAAGACACCTACATGAAGGAATAAACAGTGCTTCCTGAAACATATATCATGTGTCTTTCACAGGCCCTTGACCATCAAGAGCCAATCAGAATCCTTCTGAGTTTGAAGAAAAATATGAATTGTTTAGAGGGCATTTTTACTAAGTTGATGCATATATGTGCTCCCCACAGAATCTTTTTTCTTGAAATGAAATCTCATGTGGACTCTGGGTTTTTAACACTCAATAATACCAGCGCTTTTCTGTTGGAAATGAATGTGGTCAACACTGAGGCAGGATTCGGCCCCTTGTCCACTAGCTGCCTCTTTGCCTTTTATAGTGGCTTTTAAGAACTTTCCATGGGATTCCTAAGGTGTTTTGGAGTACAATTTTAAAACCATTAATACAGTTTAACACCTTTCCCCATCATATCCTCCTGGATTCTTTTTGGTGGATAGAGTCAGTGCTGACATGATAAATCATGAAAATCCAACTTATACCTGATTCTCACATTTAGGAAGGCACCTACAAGCCAGGAAACTCATGCCAGATTTACTAAAAGAAAAGGCAAGATGAAATTCTTGGCTTAGGTTTGCCTCTGGACAGGAAAAAAAAAAGCATGAAGAGCAACAACACTGAACATGCCAGGCAGACGCGTTTTCGTCCTGCGGTTGCCAGTTTGGCTTCCTATTCTCCTCTTCCTGTTTCAGGAGACGTGTGTCTTTTTCAAGGGGAAAGCGAAGAGAAAATGTTCCTGCTGTTATTCCATGTATGTTCATTTGCTCCCATACTCTAAGAGAATGAGAGCTTGACTTTTTTTTTATTGTTGTTCAAGTACAGTTTTCTGCCTTTTCCCCCACCCCTCACCACCACCCCAGTCCTTCCCACCTCTCTCCCCTGTTTCCACCCCCCCTTGTTATTGTCAACATGTTCTTTATAATTGTTCCTGCAAACCCTTTACCCTTTTTCCCCATTATCCCCTCCCCTCTCCCCTCTGATCACTGTCAGCCTGTTCTCAAATTCAATGTCTTTGGCCATACTTTGCTTGCTTGTTCGTTTTGCTGATTAGGTTCCTGTTAATGGTGAGATCGAGAGCTTGACTTTCTAATTGATTGTTGAGATTGGCTCATTCTTGCCTTATTTGATGTAATCATTTTAACCATAAGTTATTTTTTTCTTTATTTATGGGTCTTGAGGAAACTTCTTTTAAATTTTAATTTACCTGATATTGGTTATTATTCAAACCGCATAAGCTCTAAAAACAGGAAACAAACGTACATTTCATAGAACTCTATTTTATTTCAAAAGGAATCTCACTTGTAAAATGAAGAGCTGATACAATTTTTATTTTTAACATTCACCCATGTTGCAAAGGAACCCAGGCGAGAAGTACAAGCATAAAAATAAGACAGAATGCTTCTGCAGTAAACCTGCAACTACTCCGTCCCATTCCCACTCGACAATCTGCCTTTTACAGTTATCTCCTAGGATTAAGTTACTAGAGGATAAGCTCCTGAAATCCACTTCCCAGAAAACAATTGTTACAAGATTCCAAAACCGATCCTTAATTCTTTTACTTGGGAGGAAGAAAGAAATTTTACTTTTCCTTTATCCGAAGCATCTCAGAATCCTCCTGGGAGAAAGACAAGTGGGTGATGCATTGGGATTTTTACTCTATGTTCTATACTGCTTTATTGTCATTCCTAATAAATATTTGTTCAACTAGCTGAATTTAGAGATACGTATGGGAGAAAAATCTCTCTAGCTTCGACAAGAACAGAGAAAGAGAAAAAGGCAAATTTCTTAATTGTATGAAAATATGCATCTATAAAAGCAGGGTAAAGTCAAGTATTCACGCATTTAGAAATTGGTAGGAACAGATAACAAGATGTGCACTTAGCTCTTCTCCCCACTCCTGTAACTGTAGACCGTAGGCCCATGTTCACATGCTCATTGCAACGAGCAGTTTGTTGTCCTTGCACAGACCCCAATTTTATGCTAGCCAATGTCCAGTTTTCATTTCCAGAGCAGCACCAGAAGTTTAGTCTTTAAATTCACAAGTGCCAGAGACTTTCAGAAATTTCATCTTCACTAGTTGCCACACCTAGACTCACAAAGTTAAAAGGAGCTTGGCATTGAAATTGGTTTTTATATCATGCTACAAGTTTTGCCCCATTTTGATTTTTGCTGTACAACATAAATACAAAGAGCAGTGGGCAAGATACAGAAAATAAATGTGCTTGAGCTTGATATTAGACTAAATAGTCTTTTATGTAAAAATCATGAAAATAAAAAGTGAGCTCAAGTCAAAATTTTTGCTTTTAGCATAGGGATACTGATGAGAAAAAGTTTTGCTTCCAGCATGAGGAAATAATAAACATTAAATAGTCCTTTGTTTTGATTCAACTCCCAAGTTTTTAATGGTCTGAACAGACTTCATGCAGAAGAAATCCTCAAGGTTCTTACAGGATGAATTTTGACTAATCTAGAATGTTAAATATAACTGAATACCTTAACAGTGATGGGGAAAGAAGATTAACCTGTCTAAAACTCTTGGAATATGACCTAAAAAAAATCAGTTGGGAAAAAAGCTTCATCTATAGTTGTCAGTACTTACCAGCTTCAGATGTGGAACAAAATGTAATTAATTCTACTAGAGTTTCAGTGTTTATACCAATTTCTCTTCAAAATAGGAATGCTAAATTATTATTTACTGCTCTGCTACAAGGCTTCAGAAGTCTGAAAAGATTTCCAGTTTCACTGGAATAAGTTACAGGCATTTCCTAAATGCCAATTTCTCTGTCTGAAGCAGTGATCAGAAAGAACGCCATGTTCTTATGAAAATCACCTACCCTATGGAGAACAGAGAAAGACGTCCTTGAGGGAGCAGACATGAATTTTCTGGATTAGAACATTAGGAACCTTGGTCCTGGCTAGGTCCTTCTTGTAGCTCAGTCTTTCATATGGTGGCAGCTCAGTTCCAATCCCAAATGCTGAGGACTATACTGCTTGCTCAATCTCTCCTCCCCCCCCACCCAACATCTCCCTATGCATCTCTCTCCTTTGCCCCAGCAAAGATAATTTAAAGGGCTTTGATGATTAATTATGACTGGACTAGGCTACAGTGTGCCCAGATATTTGGCCAAACATCATTTTGGCTGTTCCTCTGATGATGTTTTTGGATGAGATTAACACTTAAACTGGTGTACATTGAGTAAAGCAGATTGCTCTCCATAATGTGGATGAGCCTTGAAAAATCAGTTGAAGGCCTCAATGGAACAAAAAATTCATTTCCCAAAAGCAAAAGAGAATTCTCCAGCAAAATGTCTTAGACTTCATCTGTGGCATTGGCTTTTCTGGGTCTCCGGCTTGCCAGCCCTACCTGCAGAGTCTTGACTTTCTAAGTCCACATAATCACATAAGCCAATTCTTTGTACCAAATCAATTCTCTCTGTCTCCATATGTGTGTGTGTGTGTGCATATGTATGGTCTGTCCAGAAGGTATTCAGCCATGTAATATGAAAAATAGAGACATTTATTGAAGAAAATACAGGAAACATTATACACAGGACAATGGCACCTCAGTCCCCTTCAAAATAGGCACCTTGGGACCTCACACAGTTCTCCCAATTGCCATCAGCTGCCCTATCATATTTTCCTGAATCTCATCAACAGTGTGAAATCTCTCCCCTTACAAATGTGATTTTAGCTTTGGGAAAATCTGGAAGTCTCAGGGCACTAAATATGGGTTGTAGGGGGCTGAGTTACCTGGGTGATTTAATGTTTTGCCAAAAACCTCTGCACTAGATATTGACGCACCTGTGGGTTCGTTGTCATGGTGAAGAAGCTAATTACCAGTTGCCCATAGCTACAGCCTTCTGAATTATCTAAATATTGGTAGTTCTTGTAGAGGAATGTTCAAGCTTAACACAAAACTTCATGCAGATTCACTGCTCTACTTGTCCAGTCATTTTGAATGCGACGGCCACACAGTACACATGCTCACTCAATGGCATCTACTGCCCCCACTGACTACTACAGTGAAATTGTCATTGTTCATGAATGTGCAATCCAGTCCATAATCCTTGGCTGTCAGGTTACATTGATGTCATGCAAACCATTCTTGTTATGTTAACAATGACTGGACCTTTTCCAGACAGACCTCATATATATGTGTGTATATATATCTCAGTGTATGTATAGCACACAGTTCTATATATGTGTAAAGAGAGACTATATATACATATATACTCTACATATACACATATACATATATATGTATGTGTATAGCACATGTCTCCTTAACTTAGATAAATGGAGTCAGCTGTATCCTCCAATAGCACTGTCTACAAATTCCTCAAAAAGCCCTCAAGGTAACTCCACTTCTGCTTTCACTGAATGTGGTTCACATCTTACACCATTATATTATTTTCATCATCTGACGTGCATTAGACTTCTTGCGAGGTATTTAGATTTCTTGAGTTTTAGAGTAAAACAAACATGTTCATTAAGAAGTGGGCTAGGGACTACCCCTCACCCCCATACACTCAACCCAGTACAAGAAGAACATGAAGAGTTCCATGGCACAGTGCCCCACATTGAGCACACAATGGAAAAGCAATTTCTTTCCTCTGTATCAAAAGAACCAGGTCCTTGCTAAAGCTTCTTCAGCCAGTGAATACTCAGGACCCTCTTAATACAGAGCTTATACTAGACATCATTATATCAAATGACAAAACATTCCAGATGTTACAAAGAACCATATAAATGTCATTGTTATTATTAAGATCATTGACCTTCAGATTGGTAGATGTGGCTGGGAGGAGTATGTTTTGTTTGTTCAAGTATAAAGACCGGTACAGACTACAGCCATATGAGACCTTTTCTTTCACTCCTGTTATACGTCCTACTGATCTTATTGCTAGCTTTTTCATTTTTATTTCATGGGCTCTTAAAGTTTGCTCTCCCAGCCAGCCCCACAATAGCTGGGTGTCCATCTCTAAGCATTTGTTTTTCAAATGATGAACTAAAGAACAATCCAGGGCTTTTGAATTGAAAGAACCATTCCTTGCCATTTAAGAGTCAGAGATGATACAGAGAGGGAAAAAAGGGCAGGAGGGAGCCTTTCCAGAATAGAAACCTGAAATCATAATGAGTAATAATGATAAAATTTGAGGTGCTTAGAATTATTTTTTTATCCTTACAATAACATTTCACATTCTCCTTTCATGTAGAAGTGATGGAAAAAGACAATACTTTTCCTAAAGGATTGTTTTAGCTCATAAAACATTGGGTGGTCTCTGGTTGTTTTCGTAAAAATTGGCAGCTGATTGTGAAAATACATCCTTATCAGAGAGCTGAAATGACAGCTGGCTTCTGTCCTTCGAATCCAACTCTGAGAGAAGCTGAGGAAGTTTGGAAAGATTGTATCTGCCCATACTGCAGGGGAAACATTTTCCAGAAATGAAGCACACCTTTCTGTAAGTCCTATGTACGCCTGCATTTCTAGCAAGGCTGTTAACATGCAGTTTGCTCTTTGTAGCTCTCCTCAGCCACATCAGCCACAGAGATTTTATGTTACTATTAAAAATTTTAAAAAGGAAATGTTAAAAAAAACTGATTTGTTATTATCCATATTCCTTGGAAGGACGATGAGCCAGAAAATATATATAAAATGTTTAACTGTAAAATAACTTCCTCTCTGAAATCTCCTTTAGGAAAAGCTACATTCATTGATGCCATAAAATAACTTTGTATTATATTGCCTTGTTTTCTTTCTTTCTTTTTTCCTTTGGAGAGAAAAAAAAGCTATTTTCTTTTGAATGGGACAGTGGAGGTTGTTATGCATCTCCTGCTTGAAGCTTTCTCACGTTATAATGAAACCCTCATCACCAAATGTCCTATCAACCGATTATATGAGTCCAGCCTTTACATTAAAATATAGATAAGATATAAAGTGTTAGTTACACAAATGGGAATTTGCCAGGTTCCTCAATAAAAAAGCCCCAAGTCATAAAAATATCCTTTCCCTAATCAAAACATCACCTGAATGAAGTCATCACGTTTAGCCTGATTGCATTTCCCTCATATCTGTGCAGCTGCATTTGCCTCTCCATAAATGTCATTTGATTATGAGAAAATAAACAGGAAGGGACTCAAAGGGAGTCAGTACAGGGCCTGCTTGTTTACCTGTGGCAGCTTTCTTAGCTGAAGAACAAATGTCATGCAAATGGTGCACCAGCAATGAGCTGCCAATCACCCTGGCTTGGCATTCAAGATGATTTGCTAAATCATTTAAAGAGACATGCTTTACTAAATGAAAAAATATCAGAGGCAAGGGCCTGTGTTTAAACACGGTGCTGAGTTATTATCCCAGTAGGCTGGAATGAAATGAAGACATCTTCCAATTAAAGCTTGCAGATGAACCCAGACAAACCCCCCTTTTTTCATAAAGACGGGCAGATTATGATTGGGAAGGAACAGCGACAGAGGCTTTCATTACACGCTGATTATGGTGATAAAATTCCCAGCGCTGTGTGTCTGCGGGCCCAACTTCACATTTGAAGGTTTTTAATATAATTTCCTTAGGGTGAAATGCTGAAGATTTATTAAACTTTATGAAGGGCTTACAGATCCAATTTAAGAGGACATATCATAGGGCAAAACTGACAGACGATAAAATACATTCCAACTATAAGGGAAAAAAAAAGAGCAAGGAGAAAGTTGAGCCGTGAAACTGTTTTTAAACATTTTTTGTTGGTGGTGGTATTCAAGTGAAATCAATCACTTCCCCCATTGTTACAGCCTTGTTGCTTCACTGAAGTTTTCTTCATGCTTTTTACAGAATGTGGTTATTCAGGCCACAGAAGGGATGCTTGGAGAGCCTACCAAATTTAAATCACCAAAATCATTTTGAGGTCGTTGATGCATAAAAATTCTCCACATTTATAGCTTTTCTGCAATGACACTTGCATAATGCTCTCTATTCCAGAATACTACCATTGAGACATTATACTGACAAGGATGCAGGTGTGTTGGCTCCAACCATTTTCATACAGACAGACTCTGGTCAGGAACACAGACTTGGCAACTTCTACTGGTTCTTCTTTTTTCTTTAAAAGTAGCAAAAACATTCATGGAGATTATGTCTCTTTAATTTTTAGCATGGTTTTATGAGCCTGTGCTTATGAGTTTGGGTAGGATTTTTTATACAGGGTAATGAGTAGTACAGGAGCAGGCTTCCACCAGGGAGGGAGGAAACATTTTCTGGGTACTGACAATGATTAGATAACTCACAAGCATTGCTCATCACTCAAAACAAGGTGCAGGTAGGACAGCGGCCACAAGAAACTGATGTCCTCTGTAGCCTTTATCTGGGAGGGCCTGATCCCTGAAATTGTCCTAAATTGCTCTGTAGATCAGATTTCTCGGACCCGAGTTTTTTTCTAGGACCTCTGTCCCTCCTCCCTCCCTCCCTTCCTTTATTCTCTTCCTTTCTCTAGCTTTCTTGGGTATAATTTACATAGCATAAAACTTACATGTTTTAAGCATATGATTTAATGCTTTTAGTAAATTTAGAGAGTTGCACAATCCATTTTTTGTACATTTTTATCACCTCAAAAAGATCCGAGGTAGCTGTTTGCAATCAATACCAGTTTCCACCCTGAAGCCTCAGGCAACCTCTAATCTGCTTTACTTCATATAAATGGAATCATACTACATGTGGTTCTGCCCGGATCTTTTAACTGTTTCAGAGATAGACACAGATCTCACACTGGAACTTTGTGGGGATTTGATTTACATTCAAACCGTGCTGGAAAACAACAGGTCAGGTCAAAGCGGGATCAGCCTGGTGGCTGTTACATGGGAAAATGCCGTCTTAAGTAGTCTGGTAAAAGTTACTGGAGAGGTGGGATTAAAGCGCCTCAGATTTTTGGGGGGAGAATTTTTGGTAGAATTAAAGAAAATTAACAGTTCCTATAAACAATATATTATATTTTATAAAAATACTTTGCTTCTTGTCAGAAATAAAGCTTTGTCTTCATTGATTTTTTAAACAATACTCTTGCACAGCTCCTAGAAAAAGGAGACAAACTCCAGGAAAAAAAGGTGAAAGAGACAGGAAACAAAATGTAACACACAAGCCTAGCTTGGATACTGAATCAGAGGAAATAAAATACTATAATTAGTATTTTAATTAGGGATAATTAGTGAAATTTTAATACAAAGTATTATAGGAAATAGTATTATATAGATCCTGGATTTGATCATTGCACTGAGAATGTCTTTGTTCTTAAGAAAAATATGCCAAAGCATTTGGGGCAAAAGGGTGTGATGTCCAAAATAATATTTATATATATAAATTATAAATAAATAATATACAAATATGTATATGAGGTGTGTCTGGAAAAATTCCAGTCATTGTTAATGTAACAAAAACTCTTTGCATGACATCGATATAGCCTGACAGCCTAGAAGAATGAACTGGAATGCACATGCGTGAACCATGATGACTTCACTGTAGGAGTCAGTGGGGTGTTAGAGACCATTGAGTGAGCATGTGTACTGTGGCTGTCACATTCAAAATGACCGAGTGAGTAGAGCAACAAAACTGCATCCAATTTTGCATTAAGCTTGAACATTCCTCTGAGGAAACTATTCAGAAGACTGCAGCTATGGGCAACTGGTGATTGGCAGCTTCATCACAGCAATGCACCCACTCATATATTACGTCTCATGTAGTTTTTGGCAAAACATCAAATCACCCAGGTGACTCAGCCCCTCTATGGCCCACGTTTGGTGCCCAGATTTAGTGCCCAGTGGCTTCTGGCTTTTCCCCAAACTAAAATCACCTTTGAAAGGGAAGAGATTTCAGACTGTTGATGAGATTCAGGAAAATATGGTGGGCAGCCGATGGCAATTGGGAGAACTATGTAAGGTCCCAAGGTGCCTATTTTGAAGGAGACTGAGGCATCACATTCCTATATACAATGTTTCTTGTATCTTGTATTTTCTTCAATAAATGTCTATTTTTCACTGTGCATAGCTGGATACTTTCTGGACAGACCTTGTATGTTATATACACATATATACATATACCAGTATGTGGGTGAAGGGTATACTAGGATATTCTTTGTTTTATTCTTGCAACTCCTCTGTAAATTTTAAATTATTTCAAGAAAAAAGTTTAAAAATATGGTATTGGCATAGCTGTGATAATAGTAATTACAAAATGGAAAAAATAAACCCTACCTATTTTGTCTGCTCTTTCCTCAGGATGAAGTATTAATAGATTCCTTATTCACCCTGGCTGGCGTAGTTCAGTGGATTGAGCACAGGCTGCAGCGAACCAAAGCATCACAGGTTCGATTCCCAGTCAGGGCACATGCCTGGGTTGTAGGCCACAGCCCCGAGCAACCACACATTGATGGTTCTCTCTCTCTCTCTCTTTCTCCCACCCTTCCCTCTCTAAAAAAAAATATAATAATAAAATCTAAAAAAATAGATTCCTTATTAATTTGACTAATAATAGTGATATAAGTATGCCTTTTATTGTATAGTAATATTTAAATTTATATGACACAAAATAATGATTGATAGCAATGGAGATATCTTCTATTATCTCTTCAACCATTTATTTTCATCATTTGGTAAATATCTCATGTGTGATTTATTCTTATTTGGTTGTTTTTATATTCATTTTTTTACTCTTGTTGCTGCCACATTCGGGGGGGGGGAAGTAGGTTTACAGTTGTGAGTTCATGAAACACAGAGTATATTCTTGTATTATTATTCATTAAGTATTGTACTATTTTCCATACAAACAACTGTTTACCTACTTTTGCCCACTGTGTATATTCTGGGAAGAATGTGGCTCCAATCAGTGTTGCTTCTCCCATTTCCTTTTTACTTCTAATTACAACTGGAAAGTGTTTCAAGAACATCTCCTTGGCTATCAGCATTAACTTTTCAGCTCCCTACACCCACTTTCCATATTCCTCTGTTGTGTTCTAGAACAGAACACTAGGCAACAGTTGAGTTTTGCACTACATAGCTCTTTTAAAATTCTGTCATGTAAGTTATATTTCTTGGGCATCACACTTGTTTATATACAATCCCTTAAGGTACTTTGGGAACTGGCAACATTGTTATTGAACAATTTGATAAAATTATGAAACATCCCCCAAAGGCATGCTGGAAACAAAAATGGGACAGGGCAGCATGTCTTTCCTTGAGCATCCATACAATGGAGTTTCCCAGTATGCAGTTCCGCTGTGCAGCTAGAAACACATCCTGATCTCCACTCTTCACAGAATCCCTTCCTAGGTCAGAGGCTTCACCAGCTAGTGAATCACTGTACTCTCCAGGGCCCCAAAGACCTCTGCACAGCTTTATTATTATCATGAAGTTAAAATATGGAAGATGCATGGGAACATACATGTTAAGTTTGTAATAACTTGGATTCTCAAGTAGGAAATTTGTTAAACCATTGGCTAATGGAACTAAAAGGAATCTTTGAGATCTGAACGGACATTCAATTTCTAGCGTGATACACTGGTTTGCTCAGAGTTGGGGGTAACCTGAAGAAAAGAGCAGAAGAGTTGTGAAAGAAAAGTTTAAATGGCAGAGAAAGGAGGTGAAGATAGAAAGCAATGGAACAAAAAATGGAAGAAGTTCATTTTATTTGGGGAATTGTGAAGTGACATTTAAATTCTGAGAGTGAGAGATAAAGTGGAATTGAAAGATGATATTGAGAATTAGAGAAGTACCAAATAGAGTCTTTTGCCCTTTACGGATGAGTATGAATGAATTTTAAGAGATTCAATGCAAACAAATATTTATTGAAACCTATTATGTGCAAGGCATTCTGCCAGGTGCTGTATTATAGCAAGATGAATCAAACATGATTCCTCAATAGAAAGGCATTCAAAGGATGGGAAGACAGAGAAATCTCCAACAAGGAGAGTTCATTCCAATTAGGGGTAGAGAGAAAAATGAGGAAAAAGTTAATGGATGCTTGTGTCTTTGGGCTATAGCTAAAGCACAAGTGAGGACACAACAGTCACAGGGGCAGTCTATGGATGTGTCCATTCCTGCACGACTGAAGAGCACGAGCAAAAGAACATTGATAAGGGGATTAGGAATCCTCCAGAAACAACCAAAATTCCAGTTAGGCTAGTACACAGATTTTATGTCAACCAGCACTGGGAAATAAGGCTGCCCTATGCTGAAAGAGTTCATAGTATGGTAGGTGATGACGAGCACTGGATACTGACTTTGGGTGTACAGTCAGACTGTGAACAATGCAGGGTTACCTCCCTCAAAGTGGAAAATCCTCTGTGACTCCAATCATCCTTCAGTATCTCTAGAGCACTGCTTCCAGGACCCCACAGATACCAAAATCCGTGGGTGCTCAAGTCCTTCATATGTGAATGGCATAGAACAATTCATACAGATGGCCCTCTGCCTTCCCAGATTCCCAACTGCAGATTGAAAATGCTGTTTTTGTATCAAAGTTTGTTGAATTCATAAATGTGAAACATGGGCATACGGAGGGCCAACGGTATACTTATTGAAAAATTTTACATGTGAGGGGACCCATGCAGTTCCACACCATATTGAGTCAACTGCCTTTGCCTGTTGGTGTTCTATTTTACACAAAAGACTGCATATGAACAAGAGTTCACACAGTGAGTAGAAAGGAAGGAGGAGAGGGAACGCTGAGGGGTAAAAAGGACAAGAACCAGAAAGCCATCCAGGTGAGCCAAAGGAGAGCTGAGTTTGAACTAGGGCCATGACACAAAAACGGCCATGGATTCAAGACACACAAGGAAAGGGAACTGAAAGTAGATAACTGATTGGATAAGGAGAGAGAAGATTAGGAAAAGGTTCAGTTTGCAGATTTTCCTACAGGTAAACATACTTGGAATTCAAAATTTCTTTTGATTCACTTAACAAATAGATATTTAGCATCTACTATGGATCATACCAAGTGTTCTGTGGGTAAAATAAATTCTACAGATCTGCACTCAGGGAAATTATAGCCTATAGTCAAGATAAAATAAGACACATAAGAACATTGTACAAAATAGAATAAGATAAGTTTTGTTACAAAGGTAAACATCCAGTTCTATAGGGCTTTACGGAGAAAAGGGATCACTTTTTAAGTGAGAGGGCAGTACTGTAAAAAGATTTGGGGAGGAAGGGGCTTTGAACAAAGCTAGGGAAGAAGAAAACAATTTTGACAGACTAAAATTGTAGTGAGTGATTGCCCTGACCAGTGTAGCTCTGTCGGCTGAGTGTCATCTTGCAAAACGAAAGGTCACCAGCTCGATTCCCTGTCAGGTCACATGCCTGGGTTTGTAGGCCCAGTCCCTGGTTCGGGTGCATGAGAAAGACAGCCAATTAATGTTTCTCTCACACATGGAAGTTACTCTCCCTCTCTTTCTCCCTCCCTTGCCTTCTCTCTAAAAATAAATAAATAAAGTCTTAAAAAATAAATAAATAAATAAAATTGTAGTGAGCGACAGAAGGGAAAAAAGAGAAACAGACTTATCTGGGAGTGTTTCAGGAAGGGTGTAGACTGGTGGGAAATCCCTGTCTCTGCCTCTCTGTGCTTCTCCCTCTCACACCTGCTTCCTGGTCTCGACTACACTCTATGGTTACAGGTAGAAAGTCCGTTTCTCCCTCGTCTTAATCTTTATCCTCATATCTCATGGACAGTGTCAGAATTAGTGAAAACAAGTAAAGGCCTTCCATAAATTGAGAACAAAAACACCATAGAAATATGTATAAAATACAAATATAAATGAGTAAAGCTGGCTTTTATTATCAGCTTACAAATGCTTTGAATATAGCTACACAACTTATCATCAATGATAGTTACTATCAGAAGACTTCTCATATACTCCCAAAAGGGAGATGAGATATTTCACTCCTTTTTTAAAAAAATAAAACTTCCCTGAACTCATTCAGCTATAGAAATTGTTTTACTATTTGGGATCTCCTGAAAAGTTTGAAAATCTGGTAGGTAAAAACAGATTTAGCTTCTGAATCAAAAACTGAATAAAACCCTACAGTGGGCTTTTGTAAGTAATGTCTGTTCACAAGGTCATAAATTGAAAAGCCACAATTTAAAAGTTCAAATCAGAACCAGCTTATGTTTAAGGCCCAGACAGTGTTATAATGAATCTGAGTCATCTGAAAGACTAAATTTTCAAGAAGCTACTTTCAGCCTTGGGCAAAGATTTCAGAACTAAATAAAACAATATCGCGTACATCTTATAACAAAGAGTATCATGAGGCTTGTGTGCTATTTTTGACCTGGTTTCTCAGTGAACCAACTCAAAAGGAAGAAAAAATAACCACCAAGGAAAAAGGACTGGAATTAAGCAATGTTCACTTACTCATCTTCAAAGGAATTTGAATGGCCCTTCCTGGAGCATAGGGCAGCCTCAGAAGAGAGCTGGGGGTTGATGTATCTGCACTGATAACCCAAGGTCGCACTCTTGGGAGATGGCCTGCAGAAGGCCAAGTGCTCTGGGTTAATTGTATTCTCCAGTAGTGATCTCTGTGATCTGGGAAATGTTCTTTCTGGTTTTCCCTTCAGCCTTGAAAACTACTAGCTGCTTATTTTTCCCTGTTTCCGAGATTACCAGCGGATTTTTCACTGAATGGTGTTATCATTTACAATGTGGGTGAAGAACAGAATATCTAGCATTCTTGTTCCTAGTGCAGAGGTTTATTAAAGGAACAACAGCCAGGAGAAGACATGGCCAAAGGTTTGCTGTTCATGGCTCCCAGCTGCCAAGTGCTCCCAACACCTGACCTGGTTTCCAGGGTGTCTACTTGACTTGTGCCAACCAGTAGAGAAAGGAAATATTTAACTGTATGCACAGGGACTGACTGATAGCAAATGGTATGACCAATTGATATTTTCCCTTATTATTATTCTATTTGAAACAGTTAGAAAGGCTCATTGAATTTAAAAATTTATATGGTCCCTCATCATTGAAGGAGACAGAATAAATTATTTGGATAATCAGGAAAATGATTTCTTTCTAATTTATTGTCCAATAATATCATGCCATGTATACAATGCACAATAGTGTCAATAGTAGAGACTTCCATTTGAGATCATCATACATAGGTGGTTTTCCTATTAGTAAATTCACTAGGCATTTCCTAGTACATAATTCCTATTAACAATCCCAGTGGCTGCTGCAGGGAGAGGTAGGAGAAACCAGATCCAAACAAACCACATACTAAGTTTACACTATGCAGTTCGGAATTCTTGGCCATGGCTGAGCCGCATGATGGACCAAGCCTATTTCACTTAGATACTGAATATCAGAACTCTACTCAGAGCCTAGGGACCAATACGCCAAATTCTAGTTAACAGCTAACAGTAACAGACAAACCTGCAACATTCCAAAAAAGAAAAACTAAAAGTTGCCATGATTTATAAGTTATTTCTTGCTTCTATGAGCAGCTATTCCTAAAGGGAGCCTTATCCTGATACTGTGCCCTGGCCCTCCCTCCACATTCTTCATTTTTCTTTTAGTCTGCAGCCTTGGCCAAGAAGTCTGCTGTGCATTAGCCCTTGATTGACTGCTCTCAGCACTTTCCATCTCCTGGTCTACGCTAGTGAGTATTGATTCTCAGTATTGGACTCCCCCTCCATGTCCCATACTGGGCACTGTTAAGTCTGTAATATATTCTTTCTGCAATGCAACACTTTCAGTTGCCTGAGTATAAGCGGAAGACGCACAGAGTCACAGAATCTCAGAGTTAAAAAGAATCCTACCATTAATTTGGTTCAAGTTCACCATTTTACAAATGATGAAACTGAAGGCTTAGAGAGGTTAAGAGACTTGCATACGATCAAGATTAATCCAGTACTAAGAGCGAAGGACCAAGGATTTGAACCCATGGATTCTGTTTGCAAGTCAGCCCTGTACTTCACTACCTTGCCCAGTGTCCATCTCCTAGAACACCAAGCCTTACTAATAAAGTAAACCTGTCATCCTATGGGCTTGGTTGTAACCAAGAGACATATCAAGGAGGAACTCCAGAATAGAATGTTATATATTAGAGGAAATTCAATTGTTTAAGATTTCTAAATGCCAGTAAAATGATACAAGACTTAAAACATTATTACTCTCACCCAAGAGATTTCCTTTTAGGCAATCAGATTTCTAATAGCTGGCCAATAATTCTCTTGCACATGTCTAATGGCTTAGAAAATCCAATTCCTTATTAATTTGCTCTCCTTTACTTGGAGAATATAGGAACATGCCCAAGAGAGGTAGAGAGAGGCATATGCTTGGTTGGAAATGGAAGACAAGAAGGATATGGACAATTGTTTCACATTTGGCTCATCTGCCAGTCATTTTCCATTAGCCTGCCCTGTTCACCCATTCTTCACATTCTCTGCATTGATATTTCCCTGGGCTGGGGAGGGACAGGGGACCTTTTTGACCTCTATTCCTACATCAGCCAGACTCCCTTAACCACTAGCTTTTGGTTGGGATCATCCAATGGGAAGCCCCGACATGAAATTGAAGTGCAGAAGTGAAAGTGAGAAGATTGGGCACTCCTCCCACCATTTGCTCCCTGCTTTCTGCGGTGTACCGGCAGCGACTCCATCCTCCACTGCAGGTTCTGATAGGTGGCTCTTCTCTGTGCCTCCAGCTCTCATGAGAGTTCTCTAGGGCAATTCCTTCCCCTGTCTCTTCAGGTCCAGGATGGTAATATCTTCCACTTGTTGCTGGTCTATGGGTGCTCAGCATGCCCTGGATGTTCCCTTAATGCTGCTCAAAAAGAGCCCCTTCACATTCTGTAAATTGTTTCATACTTCCACCTGAGCAGGCTTTCTTTGCTTGTCTGGGCACTGACTGAAACAGTTCATTTGGGGTTAATCATAGTCTGAAGTCACCATTTATCTTCTTTGCTGCAGCAGCAAAGCCATCATTAAAAAGGATAGGATCAATTCTTGTTCATTTTATATCTCACAGATCCACTAATCCATGAGAAATGCAGCTAAGCTGAGCAGAGGACTGGCTCCCATCTCCACTTGCATTTTTGCCTTTTGGGTTTGGTTGACATGTGAAAAAGATCATTAGCAGACAGCAGGATACAGAAGCAAAAGTTATATTTGGTTAATGCCTATGTATTCTAACACTTTCTCCTGATTTATGGAAACTGATGTAAAAACTGTCTTTCTACATGGAACCTGGTGATGTTCAGTGTATAAAAATATGCCTGGTTTTGTGGAATTATTACAGGATAAACAAATATACCTGGAAAAAATATCACCAACTTCATTTATAAAAGGGCATGGTTACTGGGTAAGTTTAAAACTGGCCCCAGTTTTCTCCCAAAATAGAGTTATTATTGGCTTATTTATAAGTTTTTTCTCTTTTCTCAGTCATTATAGAACTATTTAGTGTTGATTCATGAGAATTCATTTACTAATGCTTCTAAATATCATCAACTGCTCTTTAAGCTGTATTATTTATGCCAGTGGAAGAAATTATATACCTGTTTTTTTTTTGTTTGTTTGTTTTACTTTGTTTTAGGAAAAGGATGCTGTGTGTTTCTTCTTTTCAATTAATCTCTGTGCATTCAGGGAGCCTGCAGAAGGACAGAAATGTTGTTTCAAAAATAGGAAGTGGGACAAGAGGCAGAGATGGAGCTTCCACATCTGACCTACATGTTGATTGAACTAAGGTTGTAAGTCGTTCATTTTTTCAATTCATTAACATTTATTCAGTTCAATTAAGTGCCAGGAGCTGGGGGTGGAAAGATAAATAAGATTTGCTCACGGCACCAGGGGTACACAATCCAATAGGGACAGAGCTACCTGGGGAAGTCACTGTCCTTCACCAAGTAGGGGGATGGCACCAGCTGTTACATGTTCTCACTTAATCGGGTTGGTTTGGTTTAAGAGAGAGGAAGACTCAACTCCTGATTCACTGGCTTCATCATGTGAAACAGAATTCTAGGGCAAGCAAGGCTCCCCTTCAGAGAGCAGCATGTGGCAGGAGAGCATTGAAGGGGGAGCTCTGGTTCCCTATGCAAGATGTTTTCAAAACTTCTGATTGCAAAAAAAAAAAAGAAGAAGAAAGAAAAAGAAAAGGAATAAAGAAAGGAAGGAAGGAGATGGGGAGAGAAAGAAAAAAAGAAAACCCATTGGGCCAACAAACATTTTCTGTCAAGGGCCAAATAATAAATATTTTAGGCTTTGAGGGCCATATGGTCTCTGTCACAACCGCCCCGTCTGCTTTGCAGCACAAAAGCAGCCAGAGACAGCAAGTAAGCGAATGGGCATGGCCACATTCCAATAAAACTTTACTTTTGCAACACTGAAATTTGAATTTCATATAGTTTTCACATGTCACGAAATACTACTCTTCTTTTCCACCCACTTAAAAACATAAAAATCATTTTTAACTCGTGAGGCACAGTCCAGATTTGATCCATGGACCCGAGTTTGCCCATTCCTGGCCTAGAGTAAGAAGCCTAAAGCACCAGGAGAAACACTGTACACTGCTGCTCTGCCGGAATCTTGAATCACTGGGGCTCTGACCCTCTCCACGCAGTATATCCACTGATGAGGAGAAGTGGTTAACTGGGTTCAGCATGTCCCCGTGACCATGGGAGTATCAGTTGGCTTATGCGAGCTTCTCTTTCTTGCCCATAAAACAGACAGCTTTACCTGCCTTCTTCAAACTCACACATTTTGATGAGGACAAATGAAATAAAAATCCATGGAAAGGACTTAGTGCTCTGAGAAAGAAAAGCATTATACAAGCCCAATGTATTATTATAGAAAAAGCAAATCCGTCAAAAGGAATTGAAAAGCCCCAAGCATAGTACAACACAACTGAAAAATGCTGCCCAAGATGGAGCTCTTCTTGCTAAGAAGTGATAAGGCTTTCCCGCCCTGACGTGGTCTCCCCATATTTCATCGTCTGCTAGGGGGATGGCTTGACTGCGTGTTCTTTTCCTCTCTTCTCTTTTCTCCCTCCCTGCTTCATTCATGTATTGATTGCGCTACGGCACTTTGCTGGCTCCCTCGTCTGACATAGCTTACAGGGCAGTATTTATCTGGCCAAGACCTGCGCTCACCTCCCAAGTGTAATAATTATTTGACAGATTACCCCTGTGTGTAGCATGGTATCAAAAGCTTTCTTATAAAGTCCAGGTAAAATACACCCATGGTTTTTCCAGAGTCAACTCATTTAGATACTTAATCAAATTGCCTTTTCAAGGGTGACAGAACGTGATTGTTTTTGTGAATTAGACCTTCCTTATTCTTTGTAAGATGAACATTTCTTAGTGTTTTATAATGTTTTTTCAGGATGAATTCTTCTGGCATGTTTTCCTATAAAAGTAATTCTGAAAGTCTATGTTTCCTTGATTATCCTCATCCCCCACCCCAACCCCTAGGTACAGTGGACTGATTGTATTAGACTATATTTGTTCACCGTAGCTTGGCCTATGTTTCCACTTGAAAGTTTTGAGTTTCTTACCTTCAAATGTTATGATTCCCAGATTTTGTTCTATCCAAGTACAACCATAATTTCTAAGAATGACTAAAATAAGATTCCATAATATCTTCTTATAAGAAAATTTCTTCTTTCCAATGGAGGGTGTCTTCACCTCCAGTTCTTGGTATATTTGTCTTAGAAATTATCTATTTTAATTTTATGTGCATCATCTGTTGTTGTTTTTTTAACCTACCAAAGCTAGAAGCTTAAGACACTCAACAGGAGATGTGGAAGAGAATTTTACATAGTAAAAAGAGGAGCTGCTCTTGACTTCGGTTAAGGTTAAACTTGAGACACTTAGGTTTTAGGGATGATATGATGAAACCTCATCTTTTCTGTAATATTGCCATTCATGTGACATACCTTTCCTCCCTGACCTTTAGGGTCCCTTTCCATGTCCTGGATCTATTTCTTTGTGTTCTTGTTATTATTATACCAACAGTATTTCCACATGAATGGGTGACATAAATTAGCCTCATATTATTCTATAGTTCTGTTCTGCCAGTTAGAAATTTCTTCCAGACCTTCCTTTATAAAATATAACTCTAATAATCTGTAACAACCATCCTCATCGTAGTTTGATGCAAACTTGTAATGTCGGTGCAGGCAGAGTTAAATATATCTTTCTAAAGACTTGTTTCATGAAACTCGAACCATAATTGATATCAGATGGAAAAAGATTGCTCCTAGTAGAGGGGTAGTGAAAAAAAGCACTCTTTCCTTTAAAAGGAACTTTGAGTAGTTTTAATAACAAACCATTCTAGGCCATTGCTATTGTGTCTAAGAGGTACTAATGTCCCTCACTTCTGCAGTTTGTGCTTAAAACAGTGTCACTTGTATTCAATCAAGTACAGTCCTCTGATTACTTTTATTTCTGGGACAGATTTTCAAGAGCAACTTCTAATTTTAGGTATTGTAGCTGAGATGCTTCCCATTCTCTGCACTCCATTGATGTTCTCTGTGCATTAGCGTCCCTCTAAAGGCGACGATCACAGGCTCTCCATAGATGAAGCAGAAAGCTCGTGTGGGTGGAGGTGAGGGAGTACAAAGAGGATGGAAGATATCTCTTTGTCTGTTTGTGTCAGTGTGTTTAATTCTTCTACATGACCATTTTAACAAATAAACAACTTTTCAAAACCTATTTTAATTAGTATAATCCTAGAGACTAGAATACAGTCTGAAGCCATTGTAATGATTTAGAGTAAGGCATAAAACATCTCTTTTCTTTTGTGGCTGAATGTGTTTGCTTTTTTACTGTACTTATGACACATACAACACCTACTGCATCCTCCTAGATATTTTAAAGGTGCACATTACTCTTCACAAATTTTTAAATCTCTGCTATTAATGCAAAAACCATGGCAGATGAGCTGAAGAGGAGTCACTATGGGTGTGTAAATTAGGAAGTTTGAAGTTTAATTCTGAAGCAAGTGCATCTCCTAAGTTGTAATAGTCACACAGACAAATCCAACTGCCTGAAACGAAGTCCTCTTTAGTTAATTTCCTCATTGTTCTGAATTGTCTAGAGTTTCTAGGTTCCTGCTCATCTGAATGCAAAGACTTGATTTTGGGCAGAGATTAGGTTCAAGGCAGAAACACCAGAGACATTGCTTAGAAAGAATATGAGTATCATAAAGATTGAAGAATAATGCAAGTGCTCAAAGATTAAGGAGTCTATCATCTTTCTGTGTTTGGAATTCAGAGCCATCATTTTCATTTCCCACTTCCGAGTTGGGTTATTCACTACATAACTCAGTGTGAGCCCCATTGTGTCCTTAAACAAAGTCCTTGAAGTGGAATATGGGTACTGTACTCACAATTCCTTGGGTGAGTCCGGATCCCAGACAGAACTAGATGGTGTTTTCCAGAGCATTTAATGAAGTGACTACTGACAAGGTATGAACTGCAGTTAAGGGGAACAAGTACAAGACAATACCAACCTTTGGGCTGGCAAAAATGGGGAACCACAAGCAAACACAGGGCTGGAGAGCAAGAGCAGAGAGTCAGGTTGTGCGGGCTGTGGCCATGAGTAGAAGTCCTGAATGTACTGAGACCAGGCAGGCGGAGGCTGGAGAAGAAACAAACCTCTCCCTATGTTTGTCCTCTGATTTTCTGCAAGTGGCTCCCATTGGATGACACTGACTGGCTGTAGAAGGCATGGGAGTCCCTGGCAGTGCTGCCCTCTGAACCCAGCCTCCTGGCCGAAGACCCAGGCAGAAAAGCCTGAAGCAGAGCTGGAGGGGTGAATAGAAGATGCCCACACGTTCTCCTCACATAACCCTGCTTCTACATTTTCCTAAAGTTCTTGGCTTTCCTTTTTGATTTTTTTCCTCAGTCCGTATGCTCTCAGTTTTCCTGCTTAGCAGTATTTCCTCACTCTCTGCTCACTGTCTGTGCCATTCCGTCGTGCGGTTGGCACCCGAAGGCCTCCTCCATCTGCTCTGGCACCTCCCTCCAGCTCCTGCACAGCTTCACTTCAACATCCAGAGGGCCCGCAGCTCTTCCTTCAAGCGTCACCCTCACCTGTGGGGGCTGTGCGTGGTGCGTCTCAACTGCCTTCCGGAACTGGAAATCTTTCCGGCACCAATATTTTGAAGTCACGCTTGGAGGTTGCAAATCTGTCGCTTATATATATCCCTTAACATAGCGCCATTTGTATTTTGAGTGTTGCGTAGTAAATCCTAACTGCCACCGACTAAAATAGATATAGGAAATAGGAAGTTTGGGCATTTGTTATAATTTACCAGTCACATTGAATCTTCTCCTCAATGTGACTGCAATAACAGCCTTTGCATAAAACACCAAGCAACATGTTGGCCTCAACTGAACAAAAACTGCTTACTTGCTCCACATTGCATTAAGCTTATCATTTCAGGCCCAGTGGGTTTTCTTTCCATAGGAATTTTGAAGATGCCCATTGGTGATATGTCTGCTGGCCACAGCCCAGCTGAGTCACTGAAATGATTGGTCTTGTGGTCACTGGAAGTGCACCAGTATAAGAAGGAACGATGTTTACATCCAGTCACCCTTGTTAAGAGAACCCAGAGGAAAACTTGGCAGATCTCCGTGCTAAGAACTGCCATGCTTCCTCTGACACAGCTGGTGTATTTGTATCCTCTGGACATGGAGAATCCGGTGTGAGGGAATTATGCTTTTCTCTTGGCTTCAGCAGTTTAATATCACAGTGAAATTTGAGATTCACTCCTACCATGAGTTTGGTATACCACATCACATCTGCCATTATTTTATTTTTTCACTTTTATTTTCTCACATTCAATCTATGAACGTGTTGTTGATTCTCTTTCCAAAATACATTTTAATCCACCTATTTCACTTCTAAATTTACTTTCAATGTCCACTGCAATGACCGAGGGAGCCACCAGCATTTCTGTCCTGGACCACCTCACTGCTCTTTGGCATGCCCACTTACAGCCCCCTCCCCCAATTTCTTCCCTACATAGTGCTCTGAGTTACTTCTAGAAAAACAAGAATCTGATTATTTCACCCTGGCCAAGTAGCTTAGTTGGTTAGAGCATCGTCCTGGTACACAAAGGTTGTGGGTTTGATCCCCAGTCAGGACACATGCAAGCATCAATGAATGCATAAGTGAGGGAAACAACAAATAGATGTCTCTCTCACCCTCTCTTAAAGTGAATAAATTAAAAAAAGAATCTAATTATTTCCTCAAACTTATTATTTTGGAAAAAAGCAAAGAAAATTCGCAAGAATAATACAACAAACACCCAAGTACTCATCATCTATGTTCACACTTTATTGCTTACACTTTCATCATATATTTGCTAACATAAGGACATCCTACATAATCATAACACCTTTCTCACACTTAGGAAATGTAACATCAGTACATTATGTAATATATGGTCATAGTCAAATGTCCACAACTGTCTCAGTAAGATCCTTTGTAGATAATAGTTTTTGCTGTTGTCTGTGTGTATTTTTTATCTATGATTTCATGTAGGATCATGCACTGCACTGTATTTAGCTGTCTTGTCTCTTTACTCTCAGTTTAAGGAATTCAGGTCCATGGTTTCTTAGAACTTGTCTGATTGTTTTCTCATGATTACCTTCAAGTTAAAATTTTCATTTTTATTTTTGTAAGAACACTATGGAAGTTCATGGCATGTCCATCATAGCAGGGGGATAAACTGAATTTATTCCATTTCAGGTGATATAAAATTTGACTATTTGATCAAGGTATTAGCCATTAGATTTTTCATTGTAAAAGTTCCCATTACCATTTGCAGGTTATATGTAATACACAGGGTGGTGAATCTAATTAGTGCCCACCAGTAAATGAGTGGCTCAAAAAACTGTGGTACATTTACCCAAAGGAATACTACACAGCAGAAAGAAAGCGGGAGCTCCTACCCTTCACAACAGCATGGATGGACTGGAGGGCGCTATGTTAAATGAAGTGAGCCAGGCGGTGAAAGACAAACACCATATGATCTCACCCATAAGTGGAACCTAATCAACAACACAAACAAGAAAGCAAGATATAACCAGAGACATTGAAATAAAGAAGAAACTGACAGTAACCAGAGGGGAGGGGGGTAGAAATAATGGGGGTAAATAGAGGAAGGGCCATCAAACAGCATGTATAAAGGACACATGGACAAAGCCAAAGGGTGTAGGTATGAGGGTGGGAGGCAGGAATGGGTTGGGTTGAGGGGCATGGTGGGGGGGAAATGGGGACAAATGTAACTGAACAACAACAAAAATATCCAAAAAACCCCTGTATAGCCAATCTTTAGAAAAATTATATAAAGCCCTTCGAACCATCTTCTACCCAAAGGGCTTTGTATATTTTGTTCTGACCTCTGTGCTCATTGCATAGTTATCTTTTTCGCAGGCTTCATGTCTGGGATCCAGTGCTTGCTTCCAGGGAGTTTTCTCTAACTGTCCAGTCAAAGCAGGCCTCTCGCCCACCACCAGCTCTTCAGTATCACTGAGCCTTTTTTGTTTCCTTCAGATGTGGTGTTTTCTGTTTGTTCATTTGTTTGTTTTTGCATGGCTAATTATTTATCATCTATAGCTAAAACTAGACTGTAAGTTCTTGAGAATAAAAAAAACAGGGCTCTCTTTTTCGCTATTGTAGTCCCAATGATAGAATACTTAGAGCCACGCACATGATAGACTATCAAAGAAACATTTGTTGAATGAAAAAATCAATGTGTGTCTGAAAAACTGGTAGTCAGAAAAAAATTTTTAAGTGAAAAGAAAGTTGTGATGACTTCAGATGCACTGCCACATCACCCTTTCTTTTTTTTTTTTGCAGTGTATATTTCCTAGATTTATCTGGTTATACGGAGTAGGATTAGGCCTAGAAACACTCAAGTAGGACACTGTGAAGAGAATCTTATTGTAGAGCAAAAATAAGGGCTACCCCTTGTCTTTGGAAAAGGTGAAAATGCAGTCTCTTAGCTTTTAGAGATGGCATGATTAAACTTCATCATTTCTGAGACCTTGCACCTACTGCCAAACTAATCTGGGGAAATTCTAGTATGATTTAAGAGACAATCCATCAAATCCTTTCTTTGTTGCCTCTGATGAATTTGGTTTGCTGTGGGCAGCATTACTAATAGAACAACAATCTATCTAGTAATTATTTATTATCAAACTAGTCAGTAAAAGGACTCCCTGACTTTTTCAAGATGGAGGGAATCTGATGTTTATTTTACAGAGGGCTTAGATAATGTGTTTGCCTTTTAGAGTGTGATACAGTTTGTACTGGCTAAACTGACTACAGAAACTGGGACTCCTGACCATCTTTGTTAGGCACTTACTGGACACAATGCTTTGTGTCTCTCAGACCATGGCTCAGCAGAAGTGACTTGAAAGAACTTCCGTGGACATTATCCATGCCTCTGATTTGTTTCAGTTGTAACAAGGGGAGGTCAGTAGTGCATGTGCAAATGTGTATCATATATGTGGACAATTTTACCTTAATGTGACAATTTCCAAACAAACATAACCCAAACACATTCAGATACTTGTGAAACCTTAAAGGTTACGTATTTATAGAGTGGTGGTACCATTACTCACATTTTTAAATTTCTATTTAGAATTATCTTTAAAAGCCAAAGTTGTTTTTTCTCCTTCAATTACAAAAGTAATTGTATATACTCTGGAAATGAGAGAAAGAAGAGGAAGAAAATTAAAACCACCCATAATTTAATCACTCAAGGGAAAGCATTAGAAACATTGTAAAGTAATCCCTTATAAGTAAATACATGCAGGAGCATGTTTTTATGCATATCTTATATAATACTACAACAATGGTTTTTCCATTAAATCTTTATCTTGTATATTTGCTTATACAATTAATTTCTTAATTTTAGCTATCACATTGACTAGGACAGCAAACATAGATTTTTGTTCAATATGCTAACTATTGCAAGTTATTGGGTAAATGTTTAAAGACTTTTGATCTTTAAGTGGATACATTGTTTTGACTGTCTTTTGTGTTGGTAAACATTCATTCTTGGAGTTGTCATTTGAACATGAGCACCCAAATCTAGTAAATAAAGTAAATGGCTAATCAGAGGAATAATTTTGAGTCAAATAGACGATGGTTACTATGTGTAATGAGACACTCTGAAACTATCACAAAAGGAAGATTCAAAAGAAGAGTTTAAAAAAATTTTGAATAAGGGAAGCACTTACTGATTACATATGTGTTGTCTTATCATGGCTGCTTTCAAGAAAAACAGTCACTTCAATGCTTAGTATCCAGTTTGCCTGTCAGAAAAGTGGCCCCTTGATACATAGCTATTTCCAGACATTTGTGCACACCATCACATAAGTGGGGAGAACAAGGAATCAGAACTTAACACTGTGTGTGTGCAGGAGAAAGCTAGATTTTTGTCATTTCCTGTATCCTGTTCTCATACAAAGAAAAAAACAAGGTAAAAAGAAGACAGGAAGAAAAGAAAGCAAAAAGAGAAATGAAGAAAGAAAAGGAAAGAAAGAGGAAAAAATGAAGAGGAAGAAAGGGAAGAAAGAAAGGGGAGGAGGAAGAGAAATTGAAGAAAGAAGAGAAAGAAATTGAAGAAAGAAAGGTGGGAAGGCAAATTGTTAACCTAGTATTCCTGTGGAGTAGTTTATCAATAGTAGTTCTATTAATACTTAAAGACACATTTATAAAGTCAGCCGTAAACCATTGCAGAGCAATGGTTTTCAAAAGTTTTGGGATAACGGTACTCTTTTGCCATCTTTCCAATATGCTGGAATTCCAATTACAGTAGAACCTGAGAATAAGTTGGGAATGATGGAGCAGACACACAGAGACACGCATTCACAGTCATCTTGGTTCCAGAGAACAACTTTTGAAATCGTTTTATGCTGAGGAAGCCCACTAGTGCAGTTAGCCGTGTACCCAGGACTGCAAAGGAAGGGAAGCTCGTGAAAACCAGGTGAAGCTAGTTGAACAAAGTTTCCAGAATCCAAGGTCCTTACAGATAAAACACCCTGACCAGAAATGGAGTGTCTTTATCCTGCTTGTCTTGTCCAAGTGTTTCTTTAAGCAACATGTGACTGTTAAAATCCACCCCTTCAAGGGTAAAACACTCTCCAGGATTACAGCATTTTTTTCCAGATCTGGAAAATTCTGTTGCAGCTTTTAATAAATTTAATTTTGTTAACATTTGAATGAATGTATTTTTAAAATTATGTACACAATGCACAGTTCGGAAACAAAATTGCTTTTCTGTTTCCATCTGCATGTGTTACATGTTTCTGAAATTAAGCCACAGTATATAAAATCCTTACAACAGTGGCTGCATTGTTATATAATAAATTCTACACGTGTAATAATTAAAATGATGGATGTTGGAAGGACTGCTCATCTCTTACTCCTCTATTTTATGTGGTGAAATACTTTACAGTCATACCAAAATATAGAAATAACCAATCAATACTGGAAAAAAAACCACTTGAAATTTGCTATTTTCCTAATTATGCCCATCAATAAAAATTCAGGGAAGGAAGGTAAACAATATAATTATTAAAGATAATTTGTTTTGTAAATATGTTTGTGACTAGGCAAACTCTTTTCTAAAATGAAACAATAATCAATGTTTGCTTGCTGGAAGCTTACATTTTGAGAGCAACTAAGACAGGAATAGACCAACACAAACAATTTATAGGCCTTAAACTTTATCTATAATCAGAAAAGGAAATAGGAGAAAGTAGAAATTACAAGAAAGAATGCAGTGTCAAAAAATCATTGTTTATTGCATTTTTATCTTAAATATCAGAAAGATTATCTGCCTCTTAGATTTCAGTGACTGAAAATATCAATAATAAGGCAAGTAAAGGATATAGAAATAGTGGACAAAAAATAGTTTTAACTCAAAAAGTTGGCCAAGAGTAGAGCTTCAAACTTAAAGCATTTTGTAAGATTTTATTAGCTCTGGTAGGCAGAATAATGGCTCCCCAAAGATGCCCATGTTCTGATCCCCAGAACCTGTGCATATATTAGTTTACACAGCAAAGGTGACTTTGCTGTAAATTAGCTTTAAGAATCTTGGTGTGGGAACTTAAACTGTGTCACCTGGGTGGGCTCAGTGTAATCACAAGAGTCCCTATAAGGAAAAGAAAGTGGGTGGAGGCAGCAGAGTCAGAGAAGGGGATGTGTCAGCTCAAGCAGCGGTGGGAGTGATGAGGCCATGAGGCAAGGAGTGTGGGCACCCTCTGGAGACTAGAAAAGACAAGGAAACAGACTCCCCTTGAGCCTTCTGAAGGAATACAGGCTGCCAGCCCATTTTGGACTTTTGGACCTCCAAAAGTGTTAAGAGGATAAATCAGTGTTGTTTTAAGCCAGCAAACATGTGGCAATCTGTTACATTAGATTTGGGGGGAAAGGTTAGCCTTAAACGAAAATTCACACACAAACTCAATTGCTCTCTGAACAGATGATTTCTCAATTCATAAATGGTTATGCCAAATGAACTGGTAATTTTATCTTTTAGTAAGTTTTAGTCTAGTACTGCCTTTATATTGAGGGAAAAGAGCCGTCTTTTCTTCTACCTTTACTAGGTACAGTCATAATGATGACATTTTTCTTATTATTTCATTTAATCCTTATAACAACTCTAAAATGAAAGTATCAGCTCCTTCATGTACAAATGAAGTATCTGACTCTCAGAAAATAAAAACACATTTCAAGTAGGTGATAGAACTGGAAAAATTTAAATAATGGTGTAGAAATTAGAATGTAATAATTCATATTCCCTTTAAAGAAGTGAATATGCAAGAGATGGAGAGAGAGAGTTATAAAAGAGTATTGGAAAAATTTTACAAATCAAATTTAGTGTGGCCAAAAGTTTGCAGAGCAAAGTCTGGCTTAGATAGTTAATCGAAAAAAAAAAATGTTCTGGACACTCCATCTAACCTCCTGGTTTCCTCCTCTATAAAAGAAAGATAACAATAGACATCTCTCTGATAAAGAATCCCAAGAAATAGACTGAATACTGTGACACTGAAGAGCTCTTTAAATGTTGATTCAACACTCTGCAGTCTACTTAGGATCCCCAAACCAATTTGTGACATTCAATACTGAGAGGTTATCTGTTCTGAAGGAGAAAAAGAGACATTGTAAATCAGGTGGCAATGAGTGGTCCCAAAGGGAATGGAACATATTCTTTGTTCAAATGAACAGATGATGTTGGTATGAGTTGTGCGCTCTCAGAGAGAAGTACATTGAGCTGAAGCTGGTTACCAGAGGGTGAGCATAATGCAAGAGAACCTTCAAGATCAGCAGCTCCCAAGACATCTTGGATAAGAATCTCACGTTAGGTCATCAAGATGAATGAGGTCACCTCGTTATAGTTTAGACAACTGCAAAGCAGAACAATATGACCCAAGACTGGCTTAAGACCTCAACGCAACTACAGAGCCAATAGCAGCTGGAAACTCTTAAAGGCTAAATGCAAAGGAGAGAGTAATTTTGACATCAAAGGGATCAGTTTGACAAATGAAAATCAAATTGGATGGACTTTAATGCAAACAGCTGGGTGTGATGCAACCTAAAGAGGCAGATTTCCTGGAGTCAGCCAAACACATTTATTAGAATCCTCTATACCTCCCAAGGAGAATGTAAATACAGAGTTTTAAATTTTCAAGTTTTTCCATTCCAAACAATGGAGGGGAGAGTATGGAAGATAAACAATCTGCACCACTATCCTGGGGATGATTTAGTGGCTAGGCTTGCTCTATCTGTGCCAAGATGGTTTCTCTGTTCCATTCACAATTTCCTCCTTTCCTCTCTCCCATCTTTCCTTCTAATATGTAGTGAATTTTATCTTCAGACAATACAACTGTATGTGAGGTGATTGATTCAAAGAGTAAATATTTTCCTGCTAAAGGATTTCTGATCTTGGAAGCGCCTCTAAAGGAAAGAGCCAGGACTCCACGACGCCGTGCATGAGTGCGGATGATGGATAAATTTGCTTTCTAACATGTGCTTGGCAACTGACTTTCTACACCAAGAGCAATGTGGATCTACATCAGCTGGGCTTACACCAAAAGGTAGGTAACTCACTTCCTGATGGAGAGATCAGACCAAGGTAATTGGAAGAAAGAGCAAAAGTTTATCATCAGCCAGTTAGCAAAGCAATCTGTGGAATGGCTTCAGGGACACGTCTGTTCTGTTTTGTAATAGTGATTCACCCTTATTCTGTTATCAGTGGTAACTCATCAGAATTCAAACATCCAGTACAAAGGAGGAAAGGTGTTGGAAAAGGCAATACTGTTGCAAGTCTTACTGCCCCAAGCACCCTGCAATAATATAATAGAAGTAGTTAAAGACATAAACATTTATCCAAGAAGCATAGAAGCTGCCCTGATATTGCTCATTATTGTATCAACAGAAATTTAGCAAACTGTAGGACACCTAGTGAGCACGCAGCGCATATTTAATAAAGTAATGAGTAACACGGGTCTAGACGTGATTGAGTGTAAAAGGAGAGATAAGATCTGCTTCATTAAGTCATCATTATCCATTTAACTTACCTCACGTGGTAGGATTTGTACAGGAATTCAAAGCCATAAAATCCAAGTTCAGGTTTAATTTGGGGGTTCAAACAAGACAAAGCATAAAAAAATCCTCTAGTTTTTGCTACCATTTCGTAGGGTCTGTTGGCCTCATTTCAGAACCTATACAATGGCATCTGAGCAGCACGAAGGAGATTTTAAGCTGATACACGATTTATTGTGCTTTGTTGGTGGATCAGTGAATGATTTCGTTGACCTGAAGCTTTGTTCTTGTTCTTGTTCCTCCTAGATTATTCCATTGATATGCTGAAGACAGACGTGCAGGTGAGAACTAATGGGCTCAGCAGATCTTAAGCCTGTTTTCTTTCTGTTTACAACCTGTAACTCCTGCTGATTTCAAATGTTTGGGTTTTCATTTGAAGGTAAGTTTTGTTGGCATAATAAGCTATGTTAGGGCCAGACATGAACTGAGGTGAAGGTTTTCTTGAAAATTCAGGCTTGCAAATCAGCCAAACAAAAAATAAAGCAAATGATCAGATATTTGTGCCCAGAAAGTCCTGTGTGCAATTAGCTGATGGACCTGCACCAAAGCCTTAGGAACTGAAATGGAGATGCATTTTTACTAACCACATTTGGGGTAACAACTTTTAGTAATTCAGTATTCAGTAATACTGAATTTATTCTGTAATCTAAAGAGTAATATTCAGTAATCTAAAGAGTTCAAGACAAAGAATAACAATAAAGTGATGCACTCAAGATCTAACATTTCAAACTCGATCTTGCCACCCAGATGATGTATTTATTTTTTAGAATAGTTCGGAAGAGACAATGCTGGCGTTTCGTGTGTATGCGTGTATCAAGTATGCACATGTGCACATCTGATATAATAAAATCTAAACACTGGACTGTGATTACATGAGCTTACAAATGCCACATGGCTAGTGAAGAACTAAACGGGAAACAAAAATGTAAAAATAGGTTTTGGATGTCAGATAACTTCAGCATTAGTAAAGAGGGTAAGATCAACTTTATCTAGCTAAACAGTCATGGACTTTTCAAACACATTGGATATCGGTTCAGAGTAGCAATTGATTTTAGCATTAGCTGGAAGAAATTAACATTCTTCAAATAATAAATGAGCTCACCATGTAATGCTGAGCAAGACTTGGTTGGTCTAGGTTTCATTTTAAAGTAGTTTCCAGAATGCTTAGTTCCATTAAAATGATTTTCAGTTCACAAAAGTCACCTCTTCTTTCATTTTATCGAGTCCTCTCCCTGTCTCCTTACCTTTTACTGCTAAAAATATAATAGACATAAATGTAACCAACTCCATGCTATGAGCTCACCACATGTCTAAGATGGATGCAATTTAGGCAAATCCCATGTGTTTGGGGTGAACTAGCCCCGTGTCATTTTCAGTCTCCAGGATAGTTCTACTTTTGCTTCGACCATTAGGCAGTGTGCCTGTTCATCTTCATGACGTGGCTTTCAGGAAGCTTGTCCAGCCCAGAACACAATAGTTTTGAGTCAAAATAGTTTTGAGAATAACACTAGAATTTAGACTGGACAAAAAAAAAAAGATTAAATTTTAAAAAAAGATGGCTTCACAATAGCAGGGAAAAAATGTACAGAAGAAGGAGCTCAAAAATCAGTGTCAGTCATTTGTGGGTCATTCTGACTTTGCAGAAAGGGTTATCTCAGCAGTGAGGAGTTTTCTATGTAGTTAGCAATGGGAGCCAGAGAGGTTAAAACAGCTCATCACTTTATCAGGATTACTGAGGGTATGAGGGAGGCCTTAATGGTCTGGCAGTCCTTTTTGTCACAATTTAATGGCATATCGATCTTGCAGAGTGAACAATCATGACCTTCAACTGTTTACAGATTCTTTGGAGGGAAAAAGCTTAAGGAGCTTATTCCAGGGAAGCTGAGAAGGTTCAGCCCTGACCAGTCAAGTTTGGGAACTCAAACAGCAATCAAAACATCCCAGTTTGGGGCAACTTTCCACTGGGGGCAGCACTTACAACTGGGAAGATCACAAGTGCTTTAAGAAAAGCCACTGGTGTTACAGGCAATCAATAAATCAAGCAGGAGTGTCATTAACGAAGAGCAAGTGGTGTGTGTGTGTATGTGTTAGAAGAGGGGTCGTTGCTTCAAGTCGTGCATTTCTGCTGAAATAGGTTTTCAAGAAAAGGGTTTTTTTTAGGTGCCTGCAAAGTTTGAAACCTTCACATCAGCAAGCTGATGACCCTGGGAAGAGGTAGCCACATTTTACAAGTCAAATATGAGCAAAGAACAATATGAAACAGAATACTTTTCTACATAACATAATTAGTGTGAGGGTTGTGGAAAACAGTTTTGTTTTTTTTTTTAAATTCACATACAACTGCCTGCTAAGATATGGAGAACTGCTTTTCGGGAGCAGATGGAATGCACCGAAATGAAATTCTCAGAAGGGGCAGGAGTTGGGTTGTTTATCTGCATCTTCTCTTTCCTATCCATATAATGTTGAATCCCAAAACAAAGGTTTCAGCCTCAATTTTGTTGAATCTCCACTGTGTTATCCGCAAGATCCTGGTTGCTAATCAAACTATAAAACATAACTGTTGCCCTCTAAGTTGGTAAGTGCCCTGAGCAGTCTCAGAGCCTTGTCCTGTTTCTGGCTGTGAGGCTCTAACTCTTTGACCTCTGTAGTGGGTTGAATGGTGGCCCCCTCAAGAAGTATGTCTCCACCTTACTCTCCAAATCTGTGAATGAGACTTTATTTGAACAAAGGGACTTTGCAAATGTAATTAGTCAGTGATCTTGAGATAAGATCATCCTGGGTTTCGTGGGTAGCACCTACATCAAATACAAGTGCCCTTGTCAGAGGCCCTCAGAGAGCAGAAGGTGATGTGAAGACAGAGGCAGAGACTGCAGTGATGCACCCACACACCCAGGAACACCAAGCATCGCCAGCAGCCCCCAGAAGCTGGCAGTCCCAAGAACTGTTCTCCCTACAGCCTCCATAGGGAATGCTGTGCTGCTAACACCTTGATTTTGGACTTTAGCTTCCAGAACTGGGAAGAAATAAATTTATGTTGTTTGAAGCCACCAAATTGGGGTTAATTTATTACAGCAGTCCTAGGAAGCTAATGCAGATGCTTGGCTAGATTAGTTTAACTTTGCCTCCCACGTACTTGACTTTATAATACACAATGAGAGCCAAAATGTATGATTTCCTGCAAATAGTTACTGTACTGTAATAACAAAATGTACCTTTAATGTTCACTGCTAGTGTGTGTGTTTCCCTCATATTTGTATATAAGGGATGAAAGAGGGCTGTGCAGTGGGAGAAGGGATTTGCTCTGACATACATCGAATGGTGAGTGGGAAAGCAAGATGGCAGGCCTTTGCCGCATTGGCATGGCGGGTGGGAGGGGACCTGGTGGGAGTGCTCCACACTGGCACTGGGGTGCAAAGCACACAGAAGCAAGTTAGCTAATATGCAACTGTCCTCAAAAATGTGTTAAAATTTTGTTGAATTTGGGTCTTGTCTAATTTGGGCCTATCTTTTAAACTGTTTCGAATTTTAGTTGCAGGAAAAGGACCTCAAGATTAGCTTCAGTCACTTGCAGGTCTTCCTGACTTTGTAAGAGGGATTATCAGGACAGTTTTGTATGTAGCTAGTGATTCAGAAAGGAATAAATATCGGTATATCTCGTGTGCTGGTTGAATCTGTTTGGCTGCACAAGACACAGGATTGGGGACAGAATATCATCAAGTCAGGCAAAACTATATGGCGTTTATGCTGTGGTACATGGTCTGGGAAATGATTAGAGGGACAACTCCTCCCTTCCACTGTCCAGCCCTTGTCTGAGATGGGGCTGAAACTGTGAACCACTTTGCATTAAACTGCCTCCAGCCTGCTCCCTACTTCAATTATTCTTCACTCTGCCAAAAACACCTTTTCACTATGCCAATCTGATCACAGTTCTCATCTGCCTAAAACCATTCAGAAACAACAGTCTGATCATATGAAGCCTTTATGACCTGTTCTCACCTACCTCGACCTTCAGCCTTCTATCCCCCTTTACCTTTCCTCTGTGGAGCTGCACTTCTGCCATTCTACACTATGAACATGGTGTCTGCAAAGGTTCCATGCTTTTTGCATGCGTTAATAGCTCCTCTAGAATGCTCTCCTTGTTTATCCACTTGGCAAACACATTTATTCTTTAAAATTCAGCTCAACAGCCTCCTGTCATGTGAATCCCCCTGACTACTAAAACAGAGTTAATTATTCTCTTGTCTAGGCTATCACTAGCCTACACTGTTGTAATCATCACACTGTACTATAATTGGTTTATATAATCATATCAAAAAATAAACTGTGAATGCAGAGGGTAGAAACTGCTTTCTCTATGAAGGTAAAAGCATATCTACTATGTTATTGTATCTCTAGTGCCTGACCTAATGCCAGACAGAGAATTGGTATTCGATAAATGTTTGATGAATAAATGAAAGAACGACTATGTCCTTTCTGTGATTAGTAAGGTCTTAAAAGCTCTTAAGACTTGTACATTTATTCACAAGTCATTAATGTACAGGAAGCTTGTCTTTGCCCTTTCAAGTTCTTTGAGGGAGGGGTTATTTTTCTCTTGTTTAAAATTTTAATAAGCTTAATATTTATGATAATAAAATTATGCAAGTCCTGCCCTGGCCAGTGTCACTCACTTGCTTGGAATTTTGTCCCATGAACTGAAAGGTCATGGGTTCAATTCCCAGTTGGGGTACCTGTCCAGGTTGTAGGTTTGGACCCTGGTGGGGGCGCATGCAAGAGGCAACCAATAGATGTTTCTCCCTCATATCAATGTTTCTCTCCCTCTCTCTTTCCCTTCTCCTCTCTCTAAAATCAATAAGCATGTCCTCGGGTGAGGATAAAAAAATAATGCAAGTTCTTTTAAAAAAATCTGAAAAATAAGGGGAAATATGAAAACAGAATCTATCTCTAATCCTGTTACTGAATAATAAACAGTTTTTGTTTGCATGTAATTAAAATATATCTATATGGTCATGGGAGCAAATAATCATGACAAATATGATATGTATGAAAACACAGACACCATGTACTAATATTCTCTCTCATACACACACACAAACACACACAAATTACAGCCATTCTCTCTATTAGTTAAGGTAACATAAGCTTCTATAAAACCCAGCCCCCCACAATATAATGATTTAAACATCATAAAAATTTAGGTTTCTCTTGCACAATATCTGAAACAGGTGTTTGTGATCAGCAAGATGAAGGACCCAGACTACTACCATCTTGGGGCTCCACATCTTCATAACAGAGATTCCTAGGTGTCTATGTTCCCACAGATGAACAAACAGCCTATGGGAGCCCCAGGGGTGACATGGATTGCTTCCATACACATTCCATTGGCTAGAACTCAATCCACACAGCCCCATCCAAGTGCAAGGGAGGTTGAGAAACATCATTTATCTGTGTGCCCAGGAAGAAAGAAAATGAATGCGCTGAGCCATTAATCAGTCTCTACCAAAACTTATGTATATACTTTTGTAGTCTGATATTTTTATTTAAAAAGTATTTCATTGGAATGGTCTAACAATATTACTCATTTGGAATTATTGAGGCACATAGTAATATATTTGTCATGCTGAACTGTCAACTTTGAAAAATATTTAAAGACAGTTGTTTTATATGTTGTGATCATATGTAATTATCCACATACAGCTCCATGACACTTATATTTTCATTGTGGATTTTACTAATGGTCCACAAAACATGACTCTTCTCATCAATGCCTTTTGTCTTGCATTTTATTTTACTTTAAATAGATGCAATCACTCTTGCTTCCCTTTTGTCTGCATTCCCCTGGCCAGCATCCTAATATTTCTAAATTATTTGTTTTATGCATGGCTCTCACAGATTGCATATAGTTAGATATTTTGATCTAATTTAAAAGTCTTTCCTTAAATAGAGACTTTTAACCTTTTTATATATATTTGTCAATTAACCTATTAGTTATACATCTATTATATTTTGATCTGAGTGTCATTACTTTTATATACAGACTTTGTAACATATTTTATATTTATTTTGTCAATCAACATGCTAATTTGTACTTCTACTATTATATCTTATCACTTGCTTTCTAAGTTATTTTTATCTAGTAAACTGGAAAATAGTCATTTTGTTTTAAATTTTTATAACTGTTGTCTTTTTTAAAGATGATGCTTTAGGTAGTAGGTACCTCAGTTTTCCAAAGTCCTTGTTCCAGTCAATGAATGAACAAAAGAATAAAGGAAGAAGCAAATTATCCCTCTCTAAATATGAATAGAAAATTTGTATGCTTTTGTTTCCTCCTACCCACTCCTACCCACTGCTCAATTTTAATGAAAGGGGATTTGCATAACCTAATCTACTAGACCCAATTTAACATTAGTAATACTTTCATTATATGTTTCTTTCACATCTAAAAAGCAACTTTGCTAGCTATAGAATTGTTGGGTCTTATTACCACAACGCGTCTATTTCTATAATGATCCTGGTTATATTCAGCTGGAGTCAAAATTCCTCCCTGCAATCCGGAGTATAGCTCAATTCTGAAGTAAGAGACGATGCATTCTGATAATTTCACAGCAAAGATATGTAGTTAGATTTCCGTGGTAATAAAGCTGGACAAACATAATCCACCCGGGACTGCATGCCATTCATCTGATCTTATTTTCACTACACAATGTATAATTAATTCAAGTCCCACCTCCATTAAGGGGCTATGCCTCTCCCTTGCAGTCCACCCTCTTCTGTCTTCATATAATATTCACAGTTTATGTTTTATAATTAAACCATTAACTATAATCCAGTTTCTATTATCTCTCATTGTTTGCATGCTTGCCTTTTCTCACCAACTAAACAGTAATTCCTTTGATGGCGGGGCCACGCTCCATTTTCTCGGTACAGCCACTCATCTAGAATAGCAATGAACAACTTTGTGGGTCCTGACTACGTATTTCTTGCTTTTTTGATTATGTTAAAGGTAAATTTCAGTTGATCATTTCAAATTGCTTCTTTCATTTAGTTTTTAAAAGTTGACCAGAGTTTGGCAGCCTAGTTCTGACTCATCGTTTATTTTTTATCCTTACCTTATATATAAAATGACTAAAAAAATGTGAAACAGTTGAAAGGTAGGCAACTAACTGAAATAAGAAAGGAAACAAATGCTGTGAGAGACAGGAACATCAACTTACTTACAACAACACAAACTGTAATTACGATCAGCAGCAACAAAGGTAATAACTATGTCTTTTAATGAATGCCAGATACGATGCTAAGTGCTCACGTTAATTACCTGATACAATCCTGACCTTAAACCTACAGGTAGCTACTGTTCTCCCTCATTAAACCTGAGGTGAGGAGGAAGGAGAGGAGGGAAGGGGAGGGGAAGGAACGGGAGGAGTGGGAAGAAGAAGGAGAGAGAAAGAGAGGTTTCTATTTGATTTATCCTCAGAACTATGGCACCACACGTGTTGGTTACTCATTGGGAGAATACCTATTGACAACTTTTTCTTTTAAATGCTGCATCCTGTATTGAAAGCAGTGCAGGATTTTACACTAAACAGAAATGGCTTAAAATTTTGATCCTTCTGTTTGTTGTCTGTGTGATCTTAGTAATATAATTTAATATTCTTGTCTCCGATTTCATCATCTATAAAACAGTAATTATATTTACATTACAAGGCTATTAGGATAATGACTGTTAATGTATAGAATGTGTTGGCACATGGTAGTTGTTCAATTGGTAGCTACTATTATTGTTAAAATAATTATCACTTATTATTGCTCTGCTCTCTCTCTCAGGCTATTAAAATCTAATTTTTCTATTTAAAGCTCATCTTAAATGACATCTCCTTCTTCTCTAATACCCAGTGTTAGCATGTGACTGACATCTCTTGCCTGTTAATCTTAATATCTCCTTATTTGTGTTTTTAATACTTTCTCTTTATCACTTACTCTGTATTTGTGTTCCTTCTCTCTCCTAGCTTGTTACTTTTTTAGTCTGAGAACTGCCTGTTATTTTCCTTCACACCCTCTGCAGTCTCATGTGGTGACTCACTCAGAGGAGGTCTCCAGCAGTATCTCTGAACTCTGATTGCAGTTCACCGTGTATTTGTTAGCTTCCATAGGTATTAAACTGTTTAGGAAAAAACAAATACCTGTATTTCCTTTTACTACTGACTTCAACATTTTACTAGTTCATTTCATTGTCTGTAGGCACATAGTTGAATCAGGTAAGTGAATGGGAAACGTATTTGTAAGTGTCTTTAAAAGGATTGGCTGAATTTTTATTATTCTTGTAGTAGGACTGTGGTCCTCAGTCTTAGTTGATTGGGTTGACATGACATAGTTTTTAATAATCGCCATTGCTGGGAGTGAAAACAAGTTCAAATGAGCTAAGGATAACTTTAATGACCTTTGAAATATTATATTAAATAAAATACAGAAAATTGGTATGATAAGCCAACACTGAAACTATTTTATAAGGGAAGAAAAATGTAAAGACTGTGCTGGAATCCCGTACATAGCCAATAAAAATTCACCTTGTCCGTGTATTGTCCTAGGAGACACAATCTCATTTACATTTATTAGAAGTAATGATGTAGTGTCCTGCAGATAATTAACACAATAAAATGCTGCTAATTTCACAGTGTCATTATAAAATTTGCCAGTTCAAATTAGAAAGTGATTAACCCTCTGAGTGAGGCAATGACATTTCCATTCCCAGTTTGCGAATTAAATTTGAAAAGATGTTTCCCCTGGTTTTAAAATGTAGGGCTCACCACTCCGTCCTCTTTTATCTTTACCATTTTCACCACAGCCTTTCTAAGAATGAAGCCTCCAACTTAGGCCAGAGAATTTCTGACCGTTTCACATCTCAGAGTGTCCAGGTTCTCAACAAAAGCATAGGTTTGTTTCAGAAAGGGAATGAAGCCAATTTTCTTTACTTAAAGGGAGGGTAGAAGGAATAAAGGAAAAAGAAAGGGAGGAGGGAGAGAAGAAAAGAAGGAAGGAAACAGTAATCTCCAATAAGCATAATTTTTTGAGTAATATACTTTTTGTTGGTCTATATAAGTATAAAAATTCTCCACTAACGAGTTGCCTTCAGAATGGGCTCCATTTCATTTAACAGCAGTTACTCCTTGACCTGTGCCTGGACACTACTTGATTCATTCACTGCATATCTCTCGTCCACAACTGATTTTAATTAATTCCATGAAAAGGAAGAAATCTATTATAGAGAAAATATTTACAACACCTCATTTTAAATATTCCTACTCAACTGAAATCTTAACAAATATTTAATGAGGGAATGGTATTGTAAATTAATGAAAACTTGAGTTAATGATAAAGTTGTCCAACCTGTTAAAACAACTATTAATTGAATAAATCTAATATACACATTTATAAGGTTGCTAAAAATATGGTGCCATGGCCTTCCCCCACGTGCTTCACTTCTTTTCTTCTGCTAATGATTCAGAGCAAAAGAATATATAGCTCATATAAGAAGGATACTCTCTTAAAAAGTAGGTACTCATATCCAAAGCATTGAAGCTTCATAGGTAACTTCAAAGAGTAAAAACAATGAGAAATGTTCAGAGAGCTTTTAAAAATCTATTCCAAAGACATCTCATTTCATAATTTCCCCTATATTTCTGAGTGCATTTGTTATTGCCCACACCTTCTTCATAAAGATGTGCAATTTTAATGCTGAACTATTCCAGGGATTTTGTCTCAGGACTTTTTAGGCTGTGAGTAGACAAAGTCTAATCAGAGCTAGCTTACATAAAAAGGTGAAATCTCTTTGCTCATTATACTGGATCCAGGGTCTCAGACAATGACACAAAGGAGCAGGCCATGCCACATGCCTACTCCTTCTGGTAGCTCATGACAAAACACATGCCACTTATCTTCTGTTTCTCCGTCTGGTATCTCTTTTCTCCTTTATGTGGCTTCATTCTCAGTCATATTTTCTTTACATGTGTCCCTCACAGCCATGGCCCATATTCTCCCAGCTAAAGCACCCTCGTGGAGAGAGACTACAACCCACCGTGGTTCTTTCTGGTGGCGACTAGGCCAGGTAGACTGTGAGGACCATCCACTGAGATGCTGGTTGGCCAAGCCTAGGAGACATGCCTGCCCTTAGAAGAGGGTTAGTACTCCCCACAGCAGATGATGGAGACTGAGGGAGAAGAGGTTCTCCAAGGGTTAATGGGTTACTAATACCCAAAACAACTACACTGGGCAGTTAAAATTCACTAATACCCAGAATAATTACAAAGTGCAAACTCATTTTCTGAGAATACTGAACTCTAAAGAGGCTATATCTGCACAGCTAGGTAGGGCCAGAATTCTAGAATTAAGCTGAGATTCCAGCGTTCTTCTATCATTTATCTGCACTTCAGAACACTGATGGCGAACTGAATTCTGGTGCCCCTTATCACTCTTACATCCTGTAATTCTGTGGTTCTGTTTGGCGGGGGGGGGGCGGATGGCAAATCAGAATGCTTAGCTAAATACCAGTAATTTTAGTTCCAGCTCCATCATTTAAAAACTGTGTACTTTGAAAAATTCACTTCAGCAACTTGGCCCTTGGCTTCCTTATTCATAGTAGAAATGATTAGTATCAACCAGTAGTTTTTAGAATTTTTATTGGGGTAGAACTTTTTTTGTAAACTAAATATGAAAAGCCCTCTGATAAGCAGTTCTTTGCTCATGTATGCTTTGGCGCTTTATTAGTGCATCCCTGTTTAAAGAAACTTCGTCAATGAAGACAAAAGCTACTACAAGTTGTCACGACAGCATGTAGTGGGACTGCTACTAGACAGTGATGTAGGTAAAATGGACAGTCAACAAGGAATGGCTCTGCAAATCAGCCCAAACTCTCACCACACCCATTTGGAACATGAAGTTTGTCTGCCTACACTGAGAAATTACATGTGTTACTGGGGTCATTTCTGCTTTGGGTTGTGATTATCAAAAAGTGTCTTTCAGTGCTTCAAAGAGAAGCTCTGGTGCTGGAATTCATTAAAATCCTTCTTGGGTACTACAAGCACCAGATAGGTCTGTAGGTGAGAATTTGGGGAACCTGACTGATGCTTGGGCTAGAGCTGAGTGTCGAGGGACAGGAAGAATGCTGATCCTGTTTTTGTTGACAGGAAATAAGCTGTCCCTCACATGAGCTCTCTGGGAGCTGACCACCTAGAATGGGCACAGTGGAATCTTCCCTCATAATTGCCTAAAAACTAATACTTTTTTAAGCCTCAAATCTTTCTTTTAAGTCACATGGCTTAAAATGACTACATTTTTAAGTCACAAGTGCTTTTCAGGATGCATTCTTCTTGTTAGTGTATCTGTCTACAACATGTATCAAATGTGTGTGTGTGGTGGGGTTCAACCTGCTAACTCCCTCTGTGAAACATTTGGGCTCTTGGGAATGTGATTGGAAAACCAGTGAACTAGATAATCTTTCACATCCTTCTAGCTCTAAAGTGAGAAGCACAATGAAAAAGTCAGCTGTTCTCAAGTTCTTAAATGTCCATCAGTGACCAAGCTAAGAAAAGAATTTTCTCACATCTAAACTTTTATTTGTTTAACAGAGAGAGAGAGAGAGAGAGAAGTGTAATAACAGCCCTTATCTACAACCTAGAGGCACCATTCTTTGTTTGCTATTACTAGCTTCCTCCCATGGCAACTTTGCAAAAAAATAAAGTTTCTCTGTTGCATCTTTTGATGACAGGCAGATTGGGGAAAGTATGTATTTAAATTGGATTTGATTGCAGCTCCCACAAAAATGTGCAGATTATATCCTGTTGGTGTGTCCTATTGCAACAGAAGGTGGCAAAGCACGTATTTAAAGCTACTCCCGGATTTATGGGTAAAATCTTAAGGGTGGGAGTGCCTTGAAGCAAAGGGTGTAACTGTTGAGTGTGCTGATTGGAAAGATAAGGTGGGAGAGAAGACAAACCTTGTGTTACACAATACATTTTTGGTGTATTTGAACAGAATATTCCATCCACTGTCAAGGAAACAAATTGCTTAACCTTAATCTGTATAATAATTTCTCCTACACATAAAAGCCCTTTCACTGTTAAATCTGGTCCCTCCTTTCCCACAACTTCAGCCCACAGCTCATTGTATCTTGTCCCAACTTAGCATCTCCCTCCACCTCCACCATGCCTGTCCCCTGGTGAGCACAGATCTCTCTATCATTGGGCACTCACTCACGTTCTGTGACTTTGTTAGTCATATTACTTATAGTATAGTTATATCTTAGAATGTATGTATTTTATTAACTAAGATACATTAAACTCATTCTGACTAATTGTGGTTACATGGGTAAGTCACTTTATCCTGGTTTCAGGACAATCCTTGGAGTAGGAAGGCAAGCTCCCCGACTTTCCATTTTAGGTCAGTGAATATCTAAAGGATGGGAATATTAAATGATGTGCTTATATCTTCACTTCTTTGAAAACTCCTTAAATCCAAGAGCTGTGTGTTTAATTTCTTTTCTTTTAGAGTTCAAAGTTAGTGAATGTGTTTATGTATTATATAATTGGTTATTTATTTTCTTTCTTTTTTGAGTAAGAAAAGAAACTATACTATGTACATTGTATACATTTTACATACATACTTTCATTTAACCTTCATACCAATTCCATGAGATAGTTTTATACTCATTATACACATGGGAAAATTGAGTTTCAAATTTAACTAACTTGACTGAGCTAAGAATTCAACAGCTAGCATTTGGATTGGGTTGGTTTGACTCAATGTCCATTATGATTTACCCACTGCATTATGGTGCTGTCTGTGCAAGCCAATTTATTATTTTTCATATGCCAAATTTATGTGAAAGTTCAGAAAGGGCTTTGACTTAAGTAGAGCGAAGCCAGCACAAGTATTGTTAATATGATATCTACCAGTCATATGACCACAGATCCATTTTTTTTCCCTACTTGGAGCCTCATGTTTTTCAATAATGAGTTGAATAAGGCTATCTAAAAGATTTCTTCTAGTGCAAGAAATTCAAGAGTGTGTGCTATTTTACTAAATCTTTTAGCTTAGACTCCTGCAACTACATAGGTATCAAACACTGAAAAAGAAAATACGTGAATTCAAATTCCCATACATTTATAAACCCAATATACATGAAGATAAGGAGACACTCTGCTAAGAATAACAAAAGGCAGAAGAAAAGGTTGAGGTTTACATGTACCTTACCTTGCTACTTTGCTATAGATTCTACCCAACCACTAACCCCTGCAGCAAGTTTTGGGAGTGAAGTACAAGATAGTGGTATGGGTGTTTGCTCTTTTACAAAGAGCCAAAGAGTTTTCATTTATTATTTCACCTGAAGATATTTTTGTACTATCATTGATTTAGCTGTATTTATTTCTTATTGTCCTCCTTTTGGATTGCACTAAAGTCTAGATAACATGCTCTTTAGAAAATGTTGTAATCATTTTATGGGCAACTCGGCTGAGTCAGTGCAGCAGCTGCCAAGACCCAGGGGGCTGAAGTAGTCACTGCTGCTTGAGCACCTGGCTCGTGACTGCTCTGGCCAGGCCCTCCTACCTCAGTGAGGTTTTGGGAGGTGGCTGGTATAAAACCAGACAAGCTCTGCAAGTTGATATAGAACATGATAAAGTACAGACTCTGACAACAGAGTCTCTGACAACAGAGGAAAAGAATTTGAATGTGATACTCCTTATTTTCTTAGATATGATTAGGAGGAGCTTTCCTAGGTAGGAGGAGTAGAACAGAATACCTTGAGAAATAGGATAATTAGGAAAATGCAAAGAAATATATAGGTGGCTATAGTAAAAGTTCTAGCGAGAGATAGGCAAAACCAAAATGGCAATGGCAATGAGAATTGAAAGAAAAAGGGCAGAAAAGTTCTGTTTCTTAAAATCTTTGGATATGAAGGACAATTATACACACAGGGTGAGGAAATAAAAGATGTCTCTAAGGCTCTTGGTTTGGACAATTTGGTAGATGGTGGTGCCATTAAGTCAGATGTGGGAAGCACAAAGAAGAGTGTAGAGGGTCAGAATGAGTCACCTCAAGATATGCCTCTGAGATATGTGGATTATTTTGAGCCAAACGCAACTGTGACTCTGGGGTCAAGAGAAATATTTGCCCCCACCCCTTAATTACCTAGAAGAATTTAAATTAGGGGCCTTGCCCAGAATAAGAGATTATCAGAGATAACCTTTTTTGACCTATCTACAGAGCAGGGCAAACTACAAATTACTGAACATCTGCTCCTCTTCTCATCCTGCAATGACCGTCGGAAGCCCCAAGGCACCTTATCTCACCGTTAGTTCAGAATGCCATATGTACCCTATTTTCCCTATCTATCTGTTAACCTTTCATGTATGTGGTATTTCTGACTCTCATACATATAGGTTTCCCATATATATGTATGTAATTAAATTTGATTATTTTCTTTTGTTAATATGTCTCATGTATATTTCATTTTAGACCAGCCAAAAGAGAATTGAAGGGTAAAATTTCTTCCTCCACCACAGAAGCATGTATAGAAGAACGTGAGTTCAATTAAGGGGTCAGTTACACCTTTATTAACTGTAGGTTACTGAGGCAGAGATATCAGGTAGGGGAGACGTGTGAATGAGGAATGTTAAATTTGGGTGGGGTCACAGAGGTAGCAGAAGCAGCTATAGGAAGATATCCTTCAGGAATATTGATTACAGTGAAGCAAGAGAAAGGTTAGGACGTAACTGAGGAATATCAGCATGTTAGGGATGGGTGGGCAGAGAAAGATTACCTGTGAAGGGGAATAAAAAATACCACAGGGGTAGGAGGTAGTGCATAATAGAAGACAAGGGTCAAGAGGGCTTCCAGAAGAGTATAAGGATAAGTGAAAGCCCAAAATAGAAAAGTGCAATAAGGCTATCTTTACCAATTTTGTAACTCTGCCTATCTCCAAGGCTATTCAAATGCATAACATGATAGAAGACTCCGTAAAAAGATGATTGACTTTTCTCACTTCTATGGCCTTGAACATGTCCCTTAACTACTTGGAGCCTCATATTCATATTTGTGAACTAGGAGACAAATTAAATTTCTATGTTTAGGGGACTGATGTCAGAATATACAAAAAATATACGGGGATCTTTGAAAACAGCACTTATTTTTTTGTGTAGCATATATAAAAGTAGGCAAAAGTAGGTTGATATGAATAATAAATGATACAATAATTATAAATTAATAATAATACAAACACAAACTCTGTGTTTTTTGTACTCGTAACTGTAAATGTGCCAACCCCTATATATTGTCCAGGCCTTGAATACTTAACAAAATTTTCTCATGATGATCACCATTATCATAATGAATAAGACAAACTCTCCTCTAAAGCAAAAGCTTAATTGCCTGGCTGTGCTGAAATAAAGTTAAATTTGGCAATAAATATTTCAATTCAAAATGAGAATAATATACATTGGGAAGACATTCAGAAATGAGGTGCTCTCCCATTCAAAAAAACAAACAAAAAATGTGTAAGTCATTCTTAGATACCAGTCCAACAGAAGTTCTGCTCATTTAAGTTGTTTTCTTCTAATCCTTGGCTGGTGTGAAGTACAATGATGCATGGCAACTGTCCATAACAGGCATTAAAGGTAATGAATTTCCTAGAATCCTATTGCTTACCTATAATGAAAATATCACCCGCCTATACCACATGAGCAAGGTGTTAAATTAGCCATGAGGATCTTAGCAGCATTGGCTGAGGTGGGTCAAACCAGTGTTAAAAACTGTGTCTTGCTAATTACTTTGCATTGTTCACTATAGGTGAGCACTGAATACATACATATTCTATAAATACTGGTTCTTATACCTAAAGAGGGTACAGAATCTTTCTTCAATTCCACACCTTTACTGAGACAGTCAATGAGTCTAAACTTAGAAAATGTTAGAGTTATTATTTTCATATAATCAGAGGTTTTTAAAAAATGTTATTCAAACTACTGGATAAACATAAGTAACTGCCATTGTTATGTCAAAACTGACAAGTAGCTTAAATGTCCACAGCATCACAGCATAATGTTTGACTAAAGCCCTTAATCATGGTCTCCTGTCATAATGACCCTTCCTGGATGACTTGAGTAATAATAGAGGTGGTCCAAAGAGGTAATAATGGCCATAAGAGAAAAGGGTAAACTATCTAGCTGTGGGACTCTGAATGCAGACTGTGTTCCTAATCTAAGGAAGGAAGAAAGGAAGGAAGGAAGGAAGGAAGGAAGGAAGGAAGGAAGGAAGGAAGGAAGGGAGGGAGGGAGGGAGGGAGGGAGGGAGGGAGGGAGGGAAGAAGGGTAAAAAGGAAACCCTGACCAGTGTGGCTCAGTTGATTGGAGCATTATCTCCCAACCAAAAGACTGTAGGTTCAATTCCCAGTCAGGGCACATACCTAGGTTGCAGTTTTGATCCCTGGTCTGTGCGTCTGTGATCTCCTACCCAGGCATGTACATGAGGGAAGCAATTGATGTTACTCTCTCTCCCTTTCTTTCTCCCTTACTTTCTCTTTAAGAGCAATGAAAAAAATGCCCTTGGGTGTGAGAAAAAAATTTAAAAGAAAGAAAGGGAAAGGAAGAAAGAAAAGAAAAAGAAAGAGAGAGAGAGATGAAGGAAGGAAGGGAGAGAGGAAAGGATAGAGGGAGGGAGAAGGGAGGGAGGAAGAGAAGGAGGGAAGAAAGAGAAAAATGCTGAGATTAATTTGCAAAATCAATATAATACACCAATAAAAAGAGACAATTAAAAGCCACTGATGCAGATTTTGGAGCATTAATGAATACTTACTGAGATTTTAAAAAATATGCTGGGTGTTAGACCATCACAATCTATAAACATTTCTCAAGGGAATTCAACTGTTGCCTCTAATCTTTACAAAAGAGTTTCTGAGGAATTCCTCCATCATTTCATGTGCCATGGGTAAAGAAATCACCCAGACATTTGCTCTGGTCTCTCACCAGTTATACAAAGCTGTAGGATGTGCAGCAGAAAGATGAAAAGGGTAAATCAGGAATCTGAAAGCCCTGTGATAGTTTACCTCCAGTGATCTAGATAGGTGTTCATGATAGGTGATCAACCATTCTAGAGAAAAGAATAATAGTTCACTGATGTACAGGAACTCAAAGAATGTGACTGGTGCTTTTCAAGGTAATAAAGTGAGCTTTAAGTAAGTAGGCAATTAGTTTACATATACCATTTTATCCTCTGCAAAGTGCATGTCCACTTCCTTCACTTGCAAATAAGCAAACTGATTCTGGGACTTTAAGTAACTTGTTTTCATTCCCACAGTTATGTGGTTTTTAGCAACCACGACTCTTTTGATTGATGGAGTGATAAAAACTTGACTTAAAATATTTTAGGTGGAAAAAAGGCTCAGTTCACTTAATGAAACAACAGGAAAGAAGAAGTAGAGCTGGGCCTCAAGGATGGCTGGAATCAAGTTCAAATGCTGCCAGGAGTCACTCTCCCAATTCCCATTATTTCTGGCTTAGTTCTTTACACAGCTCCTTCCTTGCAACTAGAAGATGCCTATTTGGCAACCACAAGAAACTCCTGAGTTTCGAGTTAAAAGTTTTGTGAGGAAATGCAGTGATTGTTCAGCCTGGATCTGGTGCTCATCCTTGAACCAATGATCTTGGGTATTGGGCTATATAACAAGAGGACCACTTGAGTCAGGAACACAGGTAATGGTGACCATGGATCTTTAAGTAAGTGGAAGCTTCTTTCCAAATACTGGTCCTGGGCCGACAAACAGATATCAATTAAAATTATTTTTAATACCTATAGTTGCTTCCAATGAAAAAGATCAGATCTGTATTAATCAAGGGACTTAAAACTTCACAAGGGCAATGTGAAAGCTGACTGGCCAGTTGCCTAATGGGCAAGGCACTGGCTTCCTACAGGCTGAGTTCAAGTCAGCCTCTATCACTAGCTGAGCGACCTTGCACAAGTCACTCACTGCCTCCTGCCTATGTTCCTCATCTGTAAAATTGCAATACCAATGCTATTTATTTCACAGAGATTTTGAAATTCAGTAGCTCTAGAACTAAATTTATCTTCTTTACCCAAAACTGACACACTCAATAGTACCTTCGATTCCTCCCTCAATTCCCCTTTCTCCTGCACACTGGAGAAGACAAACGGCCTCCTAAACTCGCCATTTCTCCTTTGGGAATGTCTTTCATGCAATCTCTATCCCCTTCCAAGTGCCTCATGTCACAAGAGGCCCAATCAGCATTTATCTGGATTATAATTATAACCTCCTAACTGGACTTCTTTCTCAGAAAGTCTGAACTTTTCAATCCATTTTGACGGCACTTCTAAGTGACCCTTTCATCCTCTTTGAAATAGTCTCCAACTCAATAGTTTCAGTATGAAGACAAAATGATGTTTTCTGCTATCCTAAACTACTTGATTTTGGGCTTCTTGAAATGCTTTACTCTAGAAAAAGAGTACATATTGGATTAATGAGAAAAAATATAAATACATATGTATAATACTCTATACTTCATAAACAAATTTATGTTTATAAAATAATGTATATGCCATATTAGTACATTATTTTTAAAATATAAGCATTTATTATATATAATTAACAGACTATATTAAGAGCATTATTTTACAAATAAGCTGTAAATACAGAGTTTTACATTTATGTATTAATATAAACATATAGTATTGATGAGGCAAGATCACACATTATTTTTATTCAATTGCAAATACTTCTATATTTAAATTTTGTTTTGTTTTGTTTTGTTTTGTTTTGTTTTTGTTAGGTGGGATTTGAAATATTAGACTTGAGGGAAGGAGTTACAGAATTATTAAGAACAATGTTATTAAGAACAAATTTTTTAAAATGTTTTTATATTTTTAAATTTTTAAAGAATTTTTGTCGAGCGCGGGCTACGAACCAGGCATCGCAGGTTCGATTCCCAGTCAGGGCACATGCCTAGGTTGTAGGCCGTGGCCCCCAGCAACCGCACATTGATGTTTCTCTCTCTCTTTCTCCCTCCCTTCCCTCTCTAAAAATAAATAAATAAAATCTTTAAAAAAAAGAATTTTTGGAGTTTAGAAAGAGAAGAAGGGAGGGAGAAAGAAAGGGAGAGAAACATCAATGTGAAGGGGAAACATCTAGTGGCCGCCATATACACTCAGACCAGGAACCAAACCTGCAACCCAGGCATGCACTCCGATGGGGAATCAAACAGGCAAGCTTTCGGTTTGTGGGCTGATGCCCAACCAACTGAGCCACACCGGCCAGGGCAAGTTACTGAATTTTAAAGCACAACAATAGTATTTAATTGTGAATGTGCTTGTGAAGAAGAAGCTGACTACTTGGATTGGTGCGTTTGATGGCAGGAAGTATTGGGATGAAGATGGCAGGTCAGGTAAGTCACCACATGGAAGAAAGGATCATCACACTATTTTGACTTTGTTTTATTTTGTTCTTCACTACAAGATTTTCTGAAAGATATCTGATAAGAACTCTAGTTCTTAATTGCTGGAAAATTAGGGAAAAAGAAGAAAATGGAGAACTTTGAGTTTTAAATTTTAACGGGCAGTAGAATGAGTAATTATACCTGGGTAGAATTTTTGAAGGGTAATAGAATGGGCAATCCTTGATTTGAAAAAAGAAGAAAGGTCATTATCTTTTGAGGCAGTGAGATTTCATAATGTGATTAGAAGCAGATTTCATAGGTATTTTAAAATCATTAGCACTAACCTAAAAATATAGCATGAGTATTTATTTATGCTCAAAATTATTTAAAGTGACTCCAGTGTGGGTTTGTGGGTTGTAAACATAAGTCATTGATTCAACTTGAATGTTACCAAAAAACAATCTATTATTCCAAGATGTTGTACTTTTTAAAAATATTTTAAGTGGTGTAACATCCTCTTAATAAGTGTTCAGTAAACATTTATCCCTTTCTGTGCTTATCGAGATTTCTCTTTTTATAGTAAACATGTAACTGAATTTAAGCCCTGTTAATATTAAACAATATGGAGTAAATAAGATGAAGTAATAAAAAAGAAGTGCTGAAAAGAATGCTATATTCTCTTTGGTGTAGCCCTTCTAGTCACATTATTTTTTTAACTATATTGTGTTGATTATGCTATTACAATTGTCCTGTTTTTCCTCCCTTTGCCCCCCTACCCAGCACCCACCACTCCTTCAGGCAATCCCTCCACCATTGTTCATGTCCAGGAGTCACTCGTATGTGTTCTTTGGCTATTGCACTTCCCATACTGTACGTTATATCCCTATGGCTATTCTGTAACTATCTATCTGTACTTCTTAATCCCCTCACCTCTTCACCCATCCCCCCCCCAATCTGGCAACTATGAAAACACTCTCTGTATCCATGATTCTGTCTCTGTTCTTGTTTGCTTTTTGTTTTTAGATTCAATTGTTGATAGATATGTATTTTTTTTGCCATTTTATTGTTCATAGTTTTGATCTTCTTTTTCTTAAATAAGTCCCTTTAACATTTCATATAATGATGGTTTGGCAATGATGAACTTCTTTTGTTTTTTCTTGTCTGGGAAGCTCTTTGACTTACAGTATTCTTTTTACAACCTGCATTATATCTCATATTGTGTATATACCTTTGGGTGACATGAGAAACAAGTAAAATATAACCCAATTGAAAATGTAAAGAGGATGTAGAGGTTCATTTATTGGCAAGAACATAGGTGGGGTAACCTCATGGGTGGTTTGAATCAATGGATCAACGACGTCATCAAGGACTCAGTTTCTTTTCATTGGTCCTTAGTTTAACCTTGGATGGTTTCTCTCGTGGTTGGAACAAACTGACAGCAGGTCTACTTTTCACATCCCAAACCACACATCAAAAACAACAAAGTATATAAATACGTATTTCTCTTCATCCTTACCAATCACAGGTTTTACCACTGAATCACAAAGCATATTCTTATTGTATATTGTTGATCAGAACTCTTAAGCTACATTTAGTACCTTGTAATACAAGTCAGAGGTTGGTGTGAAGAAATCAGGTTGATGTGTGGTGGAGATGATGATTTTGACAAAGGTGAGAAAGCTGGGCCCAAGGAAAGGTTATACAGGGAGCTTGAGATGTTACGTCAATTTGAGTTGAAGACAGAAAGAAGATCATATTTCTGTTAATGTGGGCAATTATCCTAAACAGGAGAGGCAAGAATTCTCAGTTGAAAAAACAAAATCATCCCTTCTCTGCTGGTTGAGGCTTAAGACATGGCCGTAGAGTTTTGATCCTTCATCATATATCTGATTTTTGTTAAAATGTTGATATATTTACAAAAAGCAACATGTCTATTATTGTATGTCAAGGATGGTCTGTTAGGATGCATGAAGCATCACACAACAAGGAGAGAAAAAAGATATCCTGAGCATGTCTGAACAAGTAGGACAAGGAGGGAAGTAAAGGGAGTGAGGAGAAGTGGCCTAGCAGGTGAGGAAAAGTTTGCAGTCACAAACTGCCTTTTTCGGAGTTGTGCCTAAAGCTAAAGCTGAAACATTTAGTCTATGAAGTCTATCAATTCACTTCTATGCAAAGACTAAAATTGTCATTCGAGATGATGACTGGGGAAGTGCACCATGGTCTGTGTGCAGGGAGGTTTGGAGAGGATGAAAATTCAGTGCTACAGATGAACTCAGAAAATCAAAGATAAAAAATTTTCAGCTTAAAAGTTCACATTAGTTACACACATATGCATAGCCAGGCAGATTAAGTTCATCTTATTTAGGTCACACACACACATACACACAGGTGAATTTAGGACCCTAAATCATACTTGGCTAATGATATTAGTAATAATAAACAGACTTAAATTAGCTGAGGAACTCCACTCCAGGAAGGATAAAAGGCATTATAGGCCCACAATTAGACTAGAATAGATGTCACTTTCCTAGTATGCATTGGGTGTGGTCCTGCCCCTAGGCAGTGAAACAGACTCAAGCACCTACCTGTGAGCATAGGTTCAATGCTTTCCTCTAAGAGGCAGGCATGTTTAGAGAAGTAATAAGATGGTATCTGTAAGGAATTTAAACTCTCAAGGCAGGCCAAAAACAACTTCTGTGCTATGTTATTATCACCCTGTGAATCACTCAACAGGATTATAACCAGTCCTACTATGAAGAGATTCTGGAATCTCAACCACAATTAAAACTCTGGACTTGAATTTGGTTGACTGAAGTTAGTCTTTCATTATACTCTTGTCTGTTTTTCCACAGTGTCTGCAAAGGTGATTGTTTCATCAAAGGCAAACCTCTACAGTCTTGGCTCACCACCCTTCCTAACTGTCCCTCAAAGCAGAGAAGAGTGGGGCACAGACAGAGAAAACTCTCCATCCTCATGGAAGAAGGAAACTTCTGAATGTAACTAATCACAACACAGCAGCCAAGTGGCTGGAAGCACAAAAAAAATCACAGGCGAGAACATGGGGCACGGAAGGTCAGCTGGTGAACGTGCTTGGCAAACATAGTTTTGCAATCAGCACAGAAAAATACAATTCTCCATTTCAACTAAGAATTTCCAAGGACTGCAACTACTATATCTCAGCTGGTAGGACTCAGAGATAGATGGATCCAAATTCCTTAGGAATCTTACTCTCCAAGTTCCTTAAAAATTTGGGATGCTCATAAAAATTCAATATATTAACCTGAATATATTTTATATATGGTCAAAATGTAAGGATTCAACATTCACTCATTCATGCACACACATTTTTTGTTGATTCAATAACACGTTATTATGTATGTACTTTATGCTGGACTCTGAATTAGATGTTGGGGACACAGAAATGTGTAAGATCCTACCCTGGCAATTGTTACCCTCAGTCTAATAGGGGAGACATGTAATTAAACAGATAAGTACAGGGCAGAATGCTCATGGCAGTGATACAGGTATGGTGGAGGCTATAGGAAAAAAGAAGGGCACCTAGGGTCAGCCTTGGCTGTGTGGTGTAACTGTACAACAGATGTGCTTATGTGTGTAGGATGTGGTGCAGGTAGAATGCGGAGAATGGCAATTCAAAGCAGTCTTCCAGACCTGGAAATTCTATAACTGTGCAGGGGGTGGGAAGGAGTAAATAAGAATTAGCTAATTAGAACAGGGCCTGAACAGTGCACAAGGCTGAGGAACTGTGTGTGCACAGGTACAGTGGTGTGAGAAAGCAGTTCCAGAAACCTGTAAGTGTTTTCAAATGATGAACGTTCATTGCATGTTGGGTAGACTAGGTGAAGGAAGTAAATAAGATATGTTTTTTGGATTTCATCACCACAGTGATAAGGAGCCAGGGAAGGGTTTTAAATCATTTAACTATCATTCTTGCAGCACAAAGGCAAGTTGGAAGTTGCTGTCACTGGAGGCAGTAACCATTAGGAGTCTACAGTCTTTACCCAAGTGAAAAAGAGAAATGCCTTTGCCTGAGATGTTGAAGATGGTAAAAAAAATAAGATTTATGAAATGAAAATAATAGAATGGAAATAAAGAGTTACCAGAATGCATAGACTACACAGTAGTTGAGGAGAGTGCTGTGCTGTATAGGTATTTTTGAAAATCATCAACATCCAGATATACTTAAAAAGCATAAGTATGGTAAGGCCACTGTTGGAAAATAACGTGAAAAGAGAAAAGGGCTAAGAAGGAAACTACAGGGAATAACAAAATGTAGTAAGTAAGTAGAGATGGAAGAATATATGATGAACATTCAGAGGCAAAGTCTGAGTGGTAGGAAAACCAGAATAGAGAGTTACTCTCAGAAACCAAGAGAGGCTTTTGATGGAGGGAGTGTTTAACAACACCCAGTGTTGCTAAAAGGTCAAATAAGATCTTGAAAGTATGAGTTGAGATGTCAGCTTGAGTACTTACTAGATATTGGTGGAAGGATGAAGGAAGTAAGCTGTGGATCCTTACAAGAAGCTCCTGATCTTGCCTACATACTTGTCATACATGTTCAGTGCATACATACTTTACTGTCCGTAAACAGTTAACTAACGCAAGAGAGAGCTAGTTAGGGGCTGCAAAAAACTGTCTTTATGAGTATTCCAATACTATTCTATTGATTCTCGAATCTTGATCAATAAGATATAGGAGCACATTTCTAAAATTTATCCTTAATGAGCTCTGGGTCTTCATGCCCTTGGTAATCACCTCTTCTTGACTGTGGCTAGAATTAGTGACTTGCTTCTAGAGAACAGAGTGCAACAGAGATGATGGGATGTCGCTTCTGAGGTTAGGTAACAAAAAGACTGTGCCTTCCATCTTGCGTCTCCTCTCTCTCTCTTTCGGCACTTGAGAGAAAGCTTTCATGTTATGAAGAGCTCCACAGAGAAGCCTGCATAGCAAAAAAGTGATATCCCCATACAACAGCAAGCGAGGACCTGAGGCCTGCTGACAGCCATATGACTAAGCTTGGGAATGGATCTGAGGGCCGTCAATAGTCATGGGAATGAGCTTGGAAATGGATCCTTCCCAGTCTGAGCCTTAGGATGACTGCAGCCTCTGCCAATATCCACAGTAGATCTTTGTGAGAGACCCTGAACCAGAGGAACCCAGCTAAACTGCATCTGCACTCCTGGTACACAGAAGCTGTAAGATAAATGTGTGTTATTTTAAAACACTAAGCTTTGGTGTAGTTTGTCACACAGCAATAAGGAAGAAATACATAGGATAAACAGCAGGTACTTACGTTCATCAAAATGAATATCTCTGTCTTAAAATATACCTTTAGCTATAATCTCAACCATAAGTGATAATAGTGTAATACAAGGAATTTTAGGGACATAGTTTTTCTCCTGATTTTTTAAATACAAAGCAACTACTTTCCTACTTAACCAAAAATCAACAGCAAATACAGAGCTTTTAGAATTTCTTAACATTATAGTCACGCATGTGCTCAGTTCACAATGGAAGGTTAGAGATGCAAGAGAGGTCATCTCGGTGCGTTCATTCCCTGCCAGCCAGAGACAGAACTGAGCCATTATCTCCCTGCTGTCCTAGTGATTAATTCATCATATCTGTCTTTCCTATCCTATACCTTCCTCAGCTGGCATCTTATGCTTTCTGTTTACTAGACTCAGAAATGCCATGTTTCCTAATCCTCCAATCCTCATGTATAATCCTGTGCTCAACTCAAATGTTTCTTGATTGTATTGGATGTTATCACATCCTATTGACTGCCTGGAGTTTGCTGTTATCTCCAGAGGGTGTTCATCCTTTTGTAATTAACAGCTTATTTGATTCAATGGTAACCGAGGTCATGCTGTGTGTATTTTACCATTCTGAGTTTGCAGGGGTATTTGCCCTTCCCTTTGATATCTTTATTTTAATTACTTCTGAGACTTGTGTCTGTATGGTAGGATGTTGAGTGTGAGTTATTTTACATATCCCTCTTCTTCTTAATATACTTTGTGAATGCTTCATTCACTCCTAAAAGATGCTATGCCAAGTTTATCAAGCATTTCCTTCCTGCACTTATTTTGTTTGTTTTTTATTTTTTTGGCTCAGCTCCACTTTCCTTCAAAATTAACAACCAATTTTCAGTTTGCATATTTTGATGTGGACATCACAAAGGGCTAGCTTGAATCTCTCCCAGGTGGAAGTTAGAATAAATATCTGGAGATAAAAACATATTTTTATGTGCAGTATATTTCTTGTTTCTACATTTTCTGAAACACAAAATGTAAGTTAATATGATTGGCTTTCATAATGCATACCAAAACTTTCTTCAATTATCCAAAGAATCTTGTATGCCAGGAAACATGGAATGCTTCCTTTTAGATACAAATGACAAAGTTTATTTGAAAGTAAATAATAGCAATAAAATAGTAATAATAATAATAATAATAATAGCTCCATGTTACCTACTGCTGTTATCAGTCAGTTAGTTTAAGGAAATTCCCTTTACTAAGGGCTTGCAATAAAGGTTCAATGCAAAATCTGGAATGTGAGACTATCTGCAACTTCCAAAGAACAAAATTAAGATCTGTTTGTTTTTCCTGAGGATTGAAAGATTAAAGATGCTTCCTGTTTATTGAAATAGTCACTGCCATATTTTATCTCCAATTAATTTGGATTTTGCATTTGGTTAGTGACAACCTGATTATTCAAAAATAGGCACATGTATTGGCAAATAGGCATATTTAATTTTGTAACTAATTCATATAATTATCCTAGATCATTAAGCAGGACTTAAAAGTTGGCTGGGGCACAGGTATTTAAAAACAATGATGAAGAAATCTAAACAGTTAAAGAGCCTGGAAGAAAGAACCAAGACTAAATTTCAAAAGTCAGGGCAGTCCAGGCCATGATTACAGGTAGTCAGGCCTGCAATAAAAAGTTGGCTACATAGTCTAAGAGGGTAATAAAGATACAGATTTCTGACTAGTTTACCCACCATAACTGTGATGTGACTTTCTGGGCAGCTGTGGCATTCTGTAGAGTCACTTAACTGACTTACCCTTGCAGAATACCAACAAGACAATGGCAGACACAGATTTTTATTTTACATTCAAATTATTCCATAAGCAATACAAGTGAACCATATTTCTTCCTATTCCCAATAGTTCCCTGGATGTTGCAAACATTTTAGAGTAGTCAAATTATATGCAAAACCAATTAAAATGTCTCAATAGTTACATTGTGTGGTTCCGGTATATCAAAACAATAAAAGAAGTCAGAAAAAAAATCCATAAATAGACTGAAGTTTATAAGGGAATTCAATATATGATCAAGGACACATCTCAAATCAAGAAGGATATGAAAATATTTTTTTTAAATGGTTTTGGGTAGAATGATGATTCTATATAGAATATTTTCAGATGTTATATGAAATAAGGGCATGTCATATGCACATGTCAAAATACTTGAAATTTCAGATTGATTAAAAGAAAGAACCTTTGAGAGCAGCTAGGTCAAGGCTTCTTTTTACAGACTAGGATGCACAGAGATAAAGTGGGTTGGCCATGTTAATTAGTGGCACTGATAGGTCTAGAATCTAACTCTAGGCTCTTGTTCTAGATGCATGGATTCCAAGCTCAGTGGGCTTTCCTTTGCACCATACTAATTTCAGCATTGCTCTCTGATGTTGGCTACAAAGAAATCAAAGAGGAGGAAAAATATCTCAACTAACATTTCTCAAAAAGAATATCTTGAAGTATCAGTCTAGCATAGCAACAAGCCATTTCATACACACACATATGTGTACATACACACAAAACTTTCATATTGCAAATGCATTTGGGCATTTTTTTCTCGAATGGTCAGTGCACATAAAACTCTCAGAAGTTCTGCAATAACAAAATCCACTTAACTTTATTTAATGCAACATTTCTATAGAACTCCTTTTTTATCTAACACCTATTAACACTGCAGAGCACATTTTACAAAACTGCTCTAGACTCAGGCAAAAGTAAAATAATTGCCTAAAGTAGACAGGCAAGGATAGAAAGTGTTGGGGGCAGGGTGTTAAGATTCTGTTCATCCCAAACTCTTTGGGTAATTGCCTCAATTCTCCATGTTGCTTTGTAGTTTCAGGCCTATAATTAAGTGTGCTCCTGTGCCTCTCAGCCGAGTGCAGCTGAGTCACCCATGCCTGCCACCTGCAGTCTGGGACCTGCCCAGGATCTGAACTGAGTCTGCAGATGTTAGGGAGTGTGCAGGTAACCCCAGCCCTCTAGACATGGCATGTGGAGTTACCGGTAGTCACACTAACATTGATCTCACTGAGTCACAGGAGCTACGCTCGCTTGCTGTGTTGGCTAAAGTCATTTGAGGGTTTTTTCCTCCATTTGGCTTTTGGTATGAATTTCATCCAGAAACCCAGAACATGTGTTTAGCAACCTGTTTGTCCTAGGCTGCAAACTCCCACCACATTCCTCAACTTCCTTCCAGGCATTAGCTGGGGTCTGAATATGAATGAGGTATTATTAATGTTATTATCATCATTACCTCTACCAAGTTCCAAACACTTTCATCACCCCAAATGCATATCCCATCCCTATGAAGAAGTTGCTACCTATTCCCCCTTCACTCCAGCCCTTGCTTTATATTTCTTTTTCTCACCTAATTTGTTGACTGACTTCCAGGACGATGTTGAATAGAGTGCCAAAAATAGTCATTCTTGTTTTATTTCTGATCTTAAGAAGAAAGCTTTAAGACTTTCACCATTGAGTGTAATGTTAGCGTGGGTTTTTCCCAACTACTCCTCATCATGTTGGAAAGTTCCTTTCTATGTATAGTTTGTTGGCGTGTGTTTTAAACCCTACAAGAGTATTCATTTTGTCAAATGCTTTTTCTGCATCAACTGATGTTATCGGGGTATTGCTTACAGCATAGACTGAATAAGAAAATGTTCCCTCCTCAGTTTTGGAAGAGTTTGAGAACTGGTCACAATTATTGTTTAAATGTTTGGTAGAATTCATCAGTGAAATCATCTGGTCTTGGGTTTTTCTTTGTTAGGAGATTTTTGATTACTGAGTCAATCTCCTTACTCATTATCAGTCTGTTCATATTTTCTCTTTCCTTCATGATTTAATCTTGGTAGATTATATGCTTCTACAAATTTATCCAGTTCTTTTGGGTTCTTCAATTTGTTGGTACATAATTGTCCATAATTGTCTAATAATTCTTTGTATTTCTGTTGTATCAATTATAATATCTCTTCTTTCATTTCTGATTTATTTGAATCTTATCTCTTTTTCTTCCTAGCTGATGTTTTGTCAATTTTGTTTATCTTTTCAAAAGCACCCTCTATTAGATTCACTGTTCTTTTTTATTATTTTCCAGTTTCTATTTCATTATTTCTTTGATTATGCTATTTTATGCTATTGATTTTGCTATTTTATTGATTATGCTATTACAGTTGTCCCAATTTTTCCCCCTTTGCCACTTTCACCAAGCACTGCCTACCCCCTCTGGTGATCCCTCCTCCTTTGCTTATGCCCATGGTTCATGCGTGTAAGTGCTCTGGTAACTCCATTTCTTAACACCCCCATGACTATTCTGTAAATACCAATGTGTGCTTCTTAATCCCCTCAGCCCTTCATCCATTTCCCCAGGTCCCCCTCCCAGCTGGCCCCCATTCAAATGATCTCCGTATTTATGATTCTGTTTCTGTTCTGCTTGGTTGCTTAGTTTGATTTTTAGATTAAATTGTTGAATTGCTATGTATTTATTGCCATTCTATTATTCATAGTTTTGATCTTCTTTTTCTTAAATAAGTCCCTTTAACATTTCATATAATAATGGTTTGGTGATGATGAACTCCTTTAGCTTTACCTTCTGTGGGAAGCTCTTTAACTGCCCTTCAATTCTAAATGATAGCTTTGCTGGATAGACTACTTTAGGTTGTAGGTCCTTGCTTTTCAACACTTTGAATACTTCTTGTCAATCCCTTCTAGCCTGCAAAGCTTCTTTTGAGAAATCAGCTGACAGTCTTATGGGAACTCTCCTATAGGTAATTATCTGCTTTGCTCTTGCTGCTTTTAAGATTTTCTTTTTATTTTTAACCTTTGGCATTTTAATTATGATGTGTCTTAGAGTGGGCCTTTTTGCATCCATCTCATTTGCGACTCTCTGTGCTTCCTAGATTTGTATGTCTGTTTCCTTCCCAAAATTAGGGAAGTTTTCTTTTATTATTTTTCTCAAATAGGTTTCTAATTTCTTGTTCTTTCTCTTATCCTTCTGGCATCCCTATGATGTGAATATTGTAACACTTGGAGTTTTCCTAGAGGCTCCTCACACTATCCTCAATTTTTCAGATTCTTTTTTCTACTTGCTGTACTGATTGGATGTCTTTTGCATTATTTTTATGCTGGTGAAGTAGCCCCTGAGTTCCTTGAGCACCCTTATAACCAGTGCTTTGAACTCGGCATCTGATAGGTTATCTCCATTTTATTTAGTTCTTTTTCTGGAGTTTTCTTCTGTTTTTCCATTTAGGCCATATTTCTTAGTCTCCTCATTTTGGCAGCCTCCCTGTGTTTGTTTCTATGTATTAGGTAGAGCTGCTTTGACTCTGTGTCTTGGTTGTATGACCTATAGGGTCCAGTGGCTTAGCCTATTCCCCAAGCTGGGTACTCAATGTATACCCTCCATGTAGGCTGAATACTCCCACCTCTTGTAATTGAGTATTGATTGCTGTCAGCAGGTAAATGGGAAAAATTTACCGAAGCCAGACACCTGATGGCACTGGCTATGTCCACTGGCTAGCAATCATTTCCCTTGGTGGCTTGCAGAGGTGGTAGGGTGGTGGAGCTCCGATATGGTCTGTAGCTGTCCACTGGGTGCCCAGGCTCTGGGGTACCCTGGGTGGTACAGGCCAAGGTCAGGCATTACCTGCATTCTGTCTGGGGCCCCTTGGCATAAGCTATAAAATGATCTGTAGATGGTTGCAGCTAGTGCCAGGCCTGAGGCCACTCAGCAAATGGTACGGAAACAGGGCTTACTTATTGCTTGTTTGAGCAGATTTAGTAAGGTCTGAAGCCTATGCCTAGCCTAGCCATTCATGTGAAAAAGCCACTGTTCCCAGCTTGGGTGGGCCCCAAAATTGGATGGGACAGAGCCTTAGGTAAACCTCAGGGCAGGGCTAACCATGTGAGCCAGGTTGCTGGAGATTCAGGTATGGTGCCACTTCACTGTGTCTCTGGGTAGGCGAGGGCTCAGAAAAGGAACGATGGCTACTGTCTGCAGTTCTTCCTGGGAGGAAGCTGTCCCTCAGCTCTTGCCCAGATGCCAGACACTTCGGTTCCTTCCTATATGCCTCTGGTGCCCTTCCAGGTGCTGCCCCAGTGCTGGAGCCCAGAGGAAGTGAGTCTAAGTCTGTGTTTTCCAAGAGAAAAAAAAACTAAGAATCCCACAGTTTCTTCTGCCAACCCAACCTCTACTGGTATTTATGGCCAGAAGTTAGGGGGCTTATCTTCCTGACACTGGAACCCTGGGCTGGGTGGTCTGGTGTGGCGCTGGGATCCCTCACTCCCAAGATACCCCTCCATTTTACAGCCACCACACATGGGTTTGGAATTAGTCCATTCAGCATCTCCACGTCTCTGGCCCTCTGGCCCTCCTCCCCATCTGGACTGATGTGCTTTCTTTAATTGTTGAACTTCCATACACTCAGTTTTCTGACAGTTTTGAGTGATAGTTATTCTGTAGTTTAGCTGTAATTTTTTGTGGTTGTGCACAGAGGCAAACTGCGTTTACCTATGCCTCCATCTTGACTGGAAGTCTATTTCATTATTTCTGTCCTGATCTCTGTTATTTCCTTCCTTTTCCTAACTTTGGGCTTAGTTTGTTCTCCTTCCTGTTCCTTGAGTTGTATAGTAGGTTGTTTATTGGAGATCTTTCTTTTTACTTAATGGAGGTGTTTATCACTATAAACTTTGCTCTTGGAACTGCTTTTACCACATCTCACGCATTGATATAATTACCTATGTAGACTAGTTGACAGAATCAAATATTCAAAACTAAAAAAACAAAACACTCCCACAAGTAATAAATGATGATAGTGAGACTGCAGAATACAAAATTTATATATAAAATATGATCACTTTTCTATATGCCAGAAATGAACAATTGGAACTTGAAATTAAAAACATAATACCTTTTATGTACACACATCCCAAAATGAAATATTTAGGTATAAATCTATCAAAATATGTATATATTTATGTGTAGTCACACACATATATATTTTTTCATATATATTTCTATATAAAGATTATAAAATGCTGATGATAGTAATCAAAGAAGAAAATGAATGTAGACATATGCCATATTCATACATAAGAAGACTCAGTATTACCAAGATGTCAGTTCTTTTCAGCTTGATCTATATATTCAATGCAACAACAATTAAAATCCCAAAAAGTTTTTGTGGACATTGACAAATTTATCCTAAAGTTTATACAGAGAAGCAAAAGACCCAGAATACTGAACTTAGCATCGAAGAACAAAGTCAGAGAATTGACACCATCTTACTAAACGACTATGATAATCAAAACAGAGAGCTATTGGTGAAAAGAAAGACAAATTGATCAATGAAACAAAATAGGTAAATATAGTCAACTAATCTTCGACAAAGGAACAAAGACAATACGATGAAGAAAAGCCAGTCTTTTCAACAAATAATACTGTAATGATTGAACATCTACATTAAAAATAAAGAGTCTAGACACAGACCTTATACCCTTCACAGAAGTTAGCTCAAAGAGCATTACAGACCTAAGTGTAAAATGCAAAGCTATAAAACTCCTAGAAGACAAATAGGGGAAAATCTAGATGATCTTGAGTTCAGTGATAACTATGTAGATTCAACACCAAAGACATGATTCATAAAACACATAATTGGTAAACTGGATTTCATTAAAATTAAAAATTTTTCTGCTCTGCAAAAGACACTCTCTGGACACTATCTGGGGAGTGTAAAAGTCACTGTCCAGAGAAGATACAACTGGAGGAAAATGTTTGCGGAAGTCACCTGAGAAAAAGGACTGTTATGCAAAGTACGAAAAGAACCCTTAAAATTCAAGAAACTGAATGGCCTGATTAAAAAATGAGCAAAAGATCTAAAGACAAATCACCAAAGAAGATTATACGGATGTCGAATATAGAGGAAACTTAAGCGCAAATTACTAAGTAAGTGAAGCTACTTTGAAAAGGCTACATACACTATGATCCAACTATAGGACATGCTAAAAAAGGTTTGAAACAAAGGAGGCTGTAAAAAGATAATTGGTTGCCAGGGGTTACAGGGGAGGATGACATGAGTAGACACAACACAGGATTTTCGGGTAGTGAAACTACTCTGTATGATACCACACTGATGGATATATGTCAAAACTCAGAATACAACACCAAGAGTGAACCCTAATGTAAACTATGGGCCTTGGGTGATAATCATGTCTCAGGGTAAGTTCATAGATTGTAGCAAATGCACCAACCTCTCTGGTGCAGAATATTGATAGTGAAGGAGGCCCTGTGTATGTGGGGTTAGGGGGTTATATGGCAACTTTCTGTACTTTCTGCTCAATTTTGCTGTAAATCTAAAATTGCTCTAAAAATAGTCTATTTTAAAAAGTGGCATTGCTCTCTCTTACTGTATTATAGCAACTTCTTATTTCATCTATTTCCCTTAGTTCTTGTGTTTACGACTAGATCCCAGAGTTCTGCAAAAGTTGATTCTGACAAGTGTTGCCAGTTCATTAGTTGCTTTTGTGGAAGGATGAAGACCTGGAATTCTGTTTCACCACTTTTGGTGAACTATAATTACTTTTTATTTTGAGTGATGTAGGGAGCCACTGGATACTTTTAAGTCAGGGAGTGATTTGATCTGACATTTTAAAAGATCTATTCAAGCCTCTATGTAAAGCTAGACAATATGAGGACAAGGGTAGACACAGGGAGACCAGTTAGAAGGATACTGCATAATCCAGAAAAGGGATGCTGATAGCTTGCAACAGCCTAACAGAAATTGAGAGGAGATTGGACTCTATATAAATGTGTTAATATGGCCTAAAGGTTGCCATATCGGGTGTAAAAGAAAGGAAGACATCGAGGACTTCTTAATTTCTTTTGCCTGAATCATATACTAAGATATGTTAAAGTAAAACATGGTACATGGAAAAGTGTACCAGCTTTGGAGCCAGGGACTTTGGAACGAATTCACCTCTCACCAGCGAAGTGACGTGAGTCCCAGTGACCTCATGTAACATGGTATAAATACAGTAAATCTCTCCGAAGCTGTGACTATAAAACAAGGTAACAATGTAACACAGCTTCCTTTGTGCCTGCACTACAGTAAGAAATCAATGAATTAGGTTTATTTTATTTCTCACTCTTTTCTAAACCTGGTGACTGTTGGGCCTATTTTAGAGGTTCTTTGTAATTAAATCAAGCTTTCCACCAGTTTTCGGACTTCCAGTTCTATAAGCTTTTCTAATTGAAAATTCAGTTTGCACACTTTACAAGTATATACAGAGAGACCAAGATACCCTTCCCTTAGGATGTGAAGGAGACATCAGGATCCGACTCCTAGAACCGCAGCACATTATAAGTGTGAATTACTTCATTTCATTCTCTCTTTTTTTTTTAAGATTTTATTTATTTATTTTTAGAGAGGGAAGGGAGGGAGAAAGAGAGAGAAACATCAATGTGCAGTTGATGGGGGCCACGGCCCGCAACCCAGGCATGTGCCCTGACTGGGAACCGAACCTGCGATGCTTTGGTTCACAGCCCGTGCTCAATCCACTGAGCTACGCCAGCCAGGGCTCATTCTCTCTCGTATCAAAGGGACCTTGGGCAAACTTTCACAGTTTTCTAGATCTTTTCCAACTAACAATATGAAAAGGGTACTTGTATCAACTGAAGTTCTTGCACATTGTTACCATGATTATAATGATCTGATGGATGGAAAGACAGAAAAACATATACATTGCATTAACATGGGTCAGAGACGTGAGAACATACCCAAACAAGCACGCTGCACTGACTGGGGGCGCCACAGCACTCCAGGGAAAGAGGATGCTTTCTCAGCCATCGAGTGCCCCAGAGACGAACAGCTCCCCTTGATGGACATAAATACTCCAACATGTTCGTCAAGGGGCATCTGTTTACCATTCACACAGTCCATCTTCATCTCTTCTATACCTTTTCAATATTTTTGGCTCCTTCAGGTAGATGCAAGTAAGAGCTAAAAACCACAGAAAATTCCTGTTTCCTGGGAGATTGATTGGCTCAGTGTCCCTTTCTCCAAGCATTCCACCACTGTGACCAACCTCAGGGCTGACATGGGATCTGTAGCAATAGATCTTATTCCTTATCCATAAAACATTTGGATATACTTAGTAGGTACAAAATACAGAAAGTTCACGGTTCCTTTTTTTATTAATTATCCTCACAGCTTTTCTGTGATACCCCTTCTACTAATATGCACAGATAAGGACAAAATATCCAGCCACAGATGCCCACAGATGCCTGAAGTTCCATTTGGTCTGCAGGACTTCTCTCTGTGGTGGTCACAGCCTTGATCATCACTGGTGTGCATGGGAGACACATCTGCTTGTTGGGGAAAGCTCCACGTGGTCGCCTGCTCCGTAGGTTATGTGGTCCATAGGTGGGAGGCAGATAACCTAGGAGCTCCAAAAGGCCTGTAAGAATTGGCCCACAGGAGAAGCACTGAGCTATTTGGAAATTGATGAGATTAAAGAAAGACCTAAAAAGGCAAAGGGAGGAACATTGGCCCCAGGGGAAAATAAGAACTGCTTAACATGTGCAGCGGCATCCCTGGAATAGATTTTTAATCAACAACAATCCTCATTTAGTCCAAGAGTGAGCCAATGAATAGACTAATCCTACTGACTGACATTTTGGCCCATTCGTCTGCTTAAGTTGTTTGAAATTTTCAGCTGCCAGCAAAGGATTAATATTGATTTTTAGGCTGTCTTCGTTAAATACCTGCTATAGAGTACCACTCTCTTATTCTCCTTGCCAACTCTTTCCCCAGTTGTCACCAGCATTAACATGAAACCTACCTATTATTAAATCAATCACGCCTGGCAAAACTATTCAAAAAGAAGAGAGCATCCATCATCTTTACATCAACATGAAGTCTGAACTTTCTTCTTTTTGTTGGTCAACCTGGAATTACTGGTACAGCTAATTAAAGTGCCCTTACAGAGCTAATACAAGTTACCAAACATGAAATATATCTGTGGGAAGACAGTGAGTTCAAGGGAGGCAAACACATTTTTATAGATGCAGGAGCATGCATTTGCCTTGAGCTTCTACCAGTTCAGTCCACGAGCCTAGGCTGATGCGTTTGACTTTAGGAGGCCCAGTTTTTAAAATGTGGGCTCCATAATGCCTTTGGTGAACTTCTGACCTTTATCTAATTACGTTCTATGTTTTTGTTGTAGCACTTCCCCCAAACATGTCAGACTTGACATTTCTCATCCCTGCATCTTTCTCCAGGATATTCTTGTGCTCCTGCTAAACCCCTGCTTGTCCTCCAAGAAAATCCCTTAATTCCCCTCCTGAGCAATCCCAGGCCAGCCTGGATCAGATGAGGCCCCTTGAGGGTGACTTCACTGTGTCTTGTTCAAACCTGCAGCAAAGTTCTCACCACCTTGAATTACCCCCTAAAAGGCTGTGAACACATTGAAGACAGGAGATATTCCTCTTTTCAGCTTTAAAGCTCCAGCAAGGGATTATTGGAAGACTATACAGAGCAGGTACATGATAAATATTTATTGACCGAATGAATGAGTGGCTTTGGAGTAGAGGATTCCCACCTGGTTTTCTTGTACAGAATCTACATTTTCTGGGTCTGTTTAAAAGGCAGTAAAGCATCATAGCTACTAAGACTTCCAGCCATAAAATCAGACTTCCTTATTTTGAAATCAAGATCAATCATTTATTAAGTGTGATGTTGGGCAAGTCCTAAACAATAGCTAAACCATAACTCAGCTGTCCCTCAACTTTCTCATTTGTAAAGTGAGGTTAATAACAGTCCTCAGTGGGGTGGATGTGTGGGTGAAAAAAGAGAATCCAAGTAAAGCGCTTAGCATAGTATCTGATGCATGTATCGAACACCCAGCAGTTATTTCCACCCAGAAGCCCTGCAGTGAGTTTGCTGCACGTTTCAGAGACTGGGTTCTTCATATTGCCATAGAACCTATAGGATCCTTGCCCGGCCAATATTCCTAAAGGGGACCATGCATTGCACAGGATAATTCATATAAGTTGATTCATTAAAGCAACAAAATACATTCATTTAGGAAGTCCCTTCTAACAAATATTTATAGACTACTGATTACAGAATCACCATACATAGCTCTGTGCATTCAGTGGTGAGCAATACATGTATCCGGGCCCAAGGGAGCACCCAGTTTCCCAAGAGACTGTTATAACAATACATCAAAGTGGTTTAGAAAGTTAAGAGGTTGAAATAAAAGTTACCTGATGTCTTTTCTGTTTTATATATGAATACAGGCAATGTTTATAATAAGAATTTGCATTATGTGAGCTTTCTACTGAAACACCAGTGAATATATACAGAAGCACCAATTGAAGACATTCTAATGACCACCGAAATAACCATACACATAAAATGGGTGCCCCTAGGTGTTGTAACCATCACATACTGTACATCATAAGAATGGCCATAAAAGTATGGCATGAACATAAGTATTCTGTTACTCCCTGATGCTGAAACGTGGCATGCCTAACTCAGACAATGGAATCAGAGCATCTGTGGGTGTTCTGCACAGCTTTACTACATATGGCAAAGTAGTGATTCAATCCCATATGAATATGGAGTTCAATCTGCATTTTAAAAATAGTATTTCAAATAATGCCTAAAACATAATATGTTTTCATTCTTACTTTTCCCACCTTGGACTTTATTTCCTGGCAGTGGCCTGGTGTATACACCCTTGAGTGTACACAGGTCCTAGGCAGGCTTGTTTACACCTTCCTTCAATAAGAGTAATGAGAAATGTGGGTGAAGAGAAAACACAGACTCCAGGAACATACAGTGGTGGGCAAAAGTGGGTTTACGGCTATAAGTATGTGAAGCAAAGAGTTTATTCTTGTATATTTATTTGTATTATAGCTGTAAACCTACGTTCGCCTACCTCTGTAGTAGGAGGAGCACCTCTCTACTCTGCAGGCAGTCCTCTGACAGAAAGAGAGCACTGCAAAGAACGTAAGCAAATTCTGTCTCGTTGATAACCACTTACCATTCATTGTCATGATCAAATTAGAAATGTGTTCTTCTGGGACAAAATTAGGTGTACATGTTAACAATAATGATACAGAATTGTGTAAGCTTTTGATCACCAATTATGTGTAGAAAGATAATTCTTATGTTCACATGGAATTCATCTTTAACATAAATCATTACATTTTAGTTAACTGTGAGGACAACATTCAGTATTGGATTCCAGGTGTAAATTCAAAGGAGCAAGGTGAAATTTTGTTTAGAACGATCAATTGAGGTCTGCAAGGCAACCAGCAGCGTTAGTCTAACTAGACAGCCTCTGGCTAGAGGCTCCATCTGGCTCCCACACACTTCCCTAGTAGGAGGCTCCCTGTGAATCTTCTTGACTGGCACCTCTTTAGCTCTCCTTTCTCTACCCCTGTACTTATTGGCGTTTAATACCTACTTGAAAAATTGTATTAAAAGAACAACAATAAAAAGCTTAGGAAGCAGGCACTTAGGGATAGCCAAAATGGGAACTACCTGAAAAGTTTATTCCAGTGAGTCACAACCAGTCATGTTCATCCTGATGCCCCCCGTGGTTTATTTCTCACCTGTCCTCATATGACAGTTGCTGTTTTTAGGGCTGTTACTCTTACCCCAAATGGGATTAACTATTGTGAGAATAGATATAGAAGTCAGAATTCATTCACTCTGCATTTCCTCCATTTTACCAAAAAAAGTTATTGAATACCCACCATTCATATGCAACAATGTAATTACAGTGGAGAAATACAATCTCTAACCTCAAGGAGCTTACAAACTACTAGGAGAGAGAAATCTTTATAAACGGACAGTTACACTTGAAAGCTACATGGAATAATCCTAGACCAAAATCATAAGCATAATAATAACTTACCTAATGTAATTTTCAAAACAAACATTTCTTGAAATTGCTGTTCTCCCCATATAACAGGCATGGACATCAAGGCCTAGAAAAGTTAAGACACTTGCCCAGCTCCTGAATCAACTCTGTGCTTGTAAACCATCCTGGGCTGTTTGTTTCAGTGATACAGGCATCACTTCCTGCTTGGATAGTCAGGAAGTCCTCACAGAGAAGTGGTGAATTGGTCTTTAAGTGACAGTCTGCACCTTTTTTTCTAGTTTTAGTGAGATATAGTTGACATAAAATATTGTGTAGGCGTAAGGTGTACAATGCAATGATTTCATATACATGTATATTATGAAATGATTACCACAATATGATTTGTTAACAAATCCATTACCTCATACATTTACCTCTGGGTGTGTGTGTGTGTGTGTGTGTGGTGAAAACATTAACATCTTTCAGCAATTTTCAAGCATTCAGTACAATATCATTAATTGTACTCACCTGTATGCTAAGTGAAACAAGTCAAACAAAGACAAATGCTGCATGTTCTCACTTGCATGTGGAACCTCGAAGTCAAACTCACTGGGACAGAGGGTAGACTGGTGGTTGCCAGGGGCTCAGGAGATGCACCTTAATGATTTCAAAGAAGGTGGACTAGAATGAGCAAAGGCCTAGAGGCCAGTGCATCCATCTCTAGGAAGAATGAGTTGTTTGGTTTGGCTGGTGTGTAAGGTACATGTGGAGGGAAGCAGAAATATAATATTGAATGGTAGTTAGGATTCAGATTATAATAGAATTTGAAAAATTAACAGTCAGGTTATATATATATATATATATATATATATATATATATATATATGGCAATGGGACACTATTAGATTTATTTTCTTCCTCACTCCTCTCCTAAAGGCATTCTTTCTGAGTTAAGAGTTAACGTGCAAAGAAGAGGATAAAGTGGTTGAAGGGGTGAGTAAGATGGGTATGAAGAGTATGTGATCCCACCGCTGAGGGAGCCCACCAGTAGCTAGCACAAGTGATTTGCAACTCGAGTTCTGAAAATGACTTGCTTAGCAGATACAGCCACTTTCGTATTTACTTTTTAGTTTCCTTCCAATTGCTATAGTTACCAATCATCAAAAGGAAGTTGTCAAGTTTCATTCCAAATTTAGCAAGTATGAGAGTAAGTAAATAAATTGAGGATAAACATAGAGGCAATTAGAAAGAATGTTAGGCTTAACTTAAAATATTTACATATCAGTTGTTAAACAATCACTTCAGTACCCATTTAAATATTATTCTCTTTGAAATAGCTTGAATACTCTATAAAACTGGAAAGTACTATTTTATCTGCCATAGACCTCAAGTAGTGTAGGGTTCAAAGTTCAGGATCTTTCTGCAATGCTTACTAAATCAGGGTGTCAGCTTACTTCCTATGTTAGCTGAGATACAGAAAGTCTAACTGCATAAATAGTCATGATTGAATGTCCGTGGTTGCAATGACTTTACAGCTGGGAGATTTCCCCTTCCTCTTCACTTTTCTTGCCTTGTAATACCTGAGTATAACTACTTATATAAAACTACATTCCTGAGCAGTTTCTAACTTCCTCCACATCACAGTTCTATCAGAGTTCAAAGACAACTCTTAAGTTACTTTCTCCTTTTGTACTGTGAAAAAAGGCATTATCATGGTAATTTGGAGAGGAGGGAAAACTTTCCCAGCTTTCCCCCTGCTTTGGAGGCAGGAGTGGAGAGGGAAAGAAGAGGGAGTGGTGATGGTACTATTACACAGAAATAATGCAGTAGACAGTTACCTGCAGAATGTGACTTAAGGGCCTCTGATCCCCAGATTCCCCCAACTTGGTATTGAAATTCCCACATACAGAAGTTCTTAGGGATCTTTAGGAATCTTGTATCTTTATGGCTTGAAGCATTATATTAACAAGAAGATTATCTATGTAATTAAAAGGCAGGAAGAGGGTACCTTAATACATTACAATACATTATCATCATTCATCAGAGAGCAAGAAACCATGAAAATGAAACTCAGAGGAAGGATTTCTGATGATCAAGAAGAAGAAGGTAATTTGAGGAAAGCATAAGCAGTTTACCAGGGTGTGTGTGTGTGTGTGTGTGTGTGTGTGTGTGGTGGAGTATGTGTGTGTGGTGGAGTGGACAGGGCACAAAATGATTAGTGCTTTCAATGGAGCATAGTGCATTAGTTCAGGTCTGTCAAGAAGCAGATATAAAGACAGAATTAGATGAGCATCGGATTCACCAGGGAAGAAAATGGGAGAAGATGGGGAGAGGGAGCAGGAAGAGGCAGAGACAGCCCTCAGTCAGACCATGACGTAGGTCTGATGCCTACGACATGGAGACCACAGAGAGAGGAAAGGAAGGGGGATAGGGTAGGAAGAATTATGAACTGCCATGCAATTCCAAGAAAGATTCGGCCAGTCAGAGAGAAGCTCTTAAGCCAAAGTCACTATGTCAGGGGTTCTGCATCCCACAGAAAAGGGCCAGCCCCATTACCCACTGCTCAGGCATTCACTAGGAGAAGCCTGGCTTTGGTACAAATGCGATGGCTGATCCAGAGGGTCAGCAGAGGGGGCCGACCCTGTATTATACCATACCATGTCATGCCAGATCATCATATATCATAGAGTTTATTGTGCTCTCTAATATGAGTGGTACATTTTCATGGTCACCAAAAGTAGCAATAAAATAATTAGCATTGTATAGACTTAATTGCCCCTCAAAAGTTTTATGCTGAATATAACCAGAAAAAAAACTTGTGATATTTATTAGTCATTTTCATTATATAAGAAACTTATTTAGTTTCCATATTATGTACAATTAACTTTTTTTGATAATATAAAAAGTTAAGAGTATAATGTCATTTGTTTATCTTCTGATGACTTGCTTTCAAGGGCATCACAAAATCTAAGGGCAACTGTTAACTGTTTTCAACATATTCATACTTTAACATATTCCTGAGAAAGAAAATCCCCTGCCCCTCATGGTGACTTCCCTAGCTGTGATTCTGTCCTTGTGGCAGAAATATATCTTCAGTGTTACATGGTTATTATCCATATTGGGACTTGGTGGGACAATTTGAATTCTACTATCCATCTCCATCACCTCCTAATATAACATATGATTTGCTGTGCCTGCTTTTTCCAGAAACTTCCCATACTTAGGATAACTGCTCTACGGAAGTGAAATTCAAATTTTAATATGCATTAAAAAAGAAGACAGGGAGGCTTAAAACCTGTTTCAGTAGGTCTGGAGTAGATACCATTAAAGGGCATTTTTTAGTAAGTGTCCCTGTATATTCAAATGGGCCATAGAAACATTTCTAAAAGCACTAAATCAGAGCCATTCCTAATTTACAATGAGCCAAAAGTCATCTAGACCTAAGGGAGCCATGTAGCAGAATGGGGCATGGGCAGGTTCAAAGGTCAGCACTAGATGGAGAAGCAGCCAGACGGTGAGACAAGGGAATGGGGAAACCAAATGACGGAGAAGAATGGACAATCTGTATGTCCACATCCGTCAGTCTACCTGTGCAATGCACCATCAGCTTCATCAGGACATCTGTTTAGTTCAGATAATGCAAAGTAATGCATCCAAAAAATAGTTATTGTTTTATATCTTAGTGTTTTATTTCCCTCTGGACTATAATCACAAAATCTACCCATACACATTATTTCATTATACATATAATTTATGTGTATACATACACATACTCACTGCTTTCTTAGTTATTTGTAGCTTTATTTCAGATGTAAAGGAACGGAATCTATCTTGCACACATATATTATAATATACAATATTTTAATAGAACTTCTTGGGGTGACATAGGTTAATAAAGTTACATAGGTTTCAGGTGTGCACCTCTATAACACATCATCTGTATACTATGTGTTCATCACCCCAAGTCAAGTCTCCTATCACCGTTTATCCCCCTTCACAGGCTTCTGCCTCCCCCACCGCCATTTCCCTCCAGTAATCACCATGCTGTTGTCTGTGCCCATGAATCTCTTTTTCTTTACTTAATCCCTTCTCCCTTCTCACCCAGTCCCCAACCCCCTTCGCTCTGATAGCTGTCAGCCTGTTCTCTGTACCCATTAGTCTGTTTCTATTTTGTTAGTTTATTTTGTTCATTAGATTCCATATGCAAGTGAAATCATATCATATTTGTGTTTCTCTAACTGGTTTATTTTACTTAGTGTAATACTCTCCAGGTCCATCCATGCTGTCACAAAAGGAAAGAGTCCTTCTTTTTTTATGGCTGAGTAGTATTCCATTGTGTAAATGTACCACAGCTTTTTTATCCACTCAGCTACTGGTAGCTACTTGAGCTGCTTCTAAACCTTGGCTATTGTAAATAATGCTGCAGTGAACATAGGTGTGCATACATTCTTTCAAATTAGTATTATAATATATATTTGTACTTCAAATATATATTTGTCACATGTACTTCTGTAGAGTAGAAGTTTAGAGCCATAATCATTATGTAAAATTATGTGCATAATTATAATACTAGCATATGTGCAGCCTTATTTTTGTTTTTCGGTTTTCAAGATATATCAAATATAAATGCCTGGTGAAAAGCTAAAGCCAGTGAGTAGATGACAAACAATTTTACCAGGGAGGGGCAGAGATTCATGTTTATTTTTTAGTTTTAGGTGATTCATTTTCATTTTAGTTATTTTATGTTATTCCAAAACACCTTTCTTGAGTAATGTTTCAAAAAATAATGCCACCCACATGCTGCATGACAACAGTGCTGGTTCGTCTCTGTGTACCCTGTGGCTTGCTTCCCTGTTGTCATCACACAGCTGACTGATATTGTTGTGACGTTGTGTTGTGACACAGTGACCTGGTGCTTCTAGCAGCCTGCAAGTACAAGCTGATGAAGGCGCATGGCACACTAGGAAGTGGCGAAGCAGTTCATTACTGCCGGAGACGAAGTCTGCTCTGGAGACAAGAATTCCTTTCTAAGGCACAAGATGCTCTTGCTTCTGTTTCCTGCTCTGTTGCTGATTTACTAGGAGATCTACAACAGATCATTTTAATTCATTGGTGATTCACTTTTACTGTCTGCAAAATGGAAATGACCCAGTATATATGATTATTTTTAATCCTAGGGCAGCGATTGCATTTGCAGCCCATTCACAGCAGATAGAAATTTTGAAAGAGCACATTTTGAGAAGCTAAATTAAATGATGATCGCACATGACTGACTTCAGTACCGTCACAATTTGAGGACATTTAGTGCCCTGCCTTGCTCTCATCTATGCCCTGCCTTAAAGGTCTGCCATGGGAGTCTAGCCAAGAAATCCTCTGGTCTTTGCTTGACAGTCAGATGTGCTCCTTATATCTTAATGACAAGTTGTGCCTCACTTTATATGGTGTTATACATCCCACTCAGCTCAAAATTCCATATAACAGACATTCTTCCATAGTATGTAACCTGAAAACAATGATCAGTTGGTTCTGACATGCAGGGGTTTTCTTGGAGATTGTGTCACAAACTCAAATGGAAGAATCATCTTCTGAAGTCATGGCTTTTCTGAAGTGCCTCATGGGCCAGCTCATGATCTGTTTTACAGGCTCAGCCTTTCCATATGGAAAATGTAATCTTGGACCTTCTGGGCTTCAAGTCTACGCCTTCCCAGTTAATCTGTGAGCAGGACCATGATGGAGCCCACGCTCCCTTAGGAAGCACGTGCTTTACATAAGACCAAGCCCAGTCACTAATAAAATGTCCATCTATTCTGCAGTCAGTAGCGGAGCTGAGTCCCGGACCTTCCATTCCCAGCTTCTCAGAGGCAGGCAGGGTAATGATCCGTGGGGGTAACCACAGCAGGAATTCTGTAATCAAGCCACAAGGGGGCAGGGAAACATGCTTGCTTGCCACCTCAGCCTGGGGAACTCGGTGTAAGCTGTATTTTGATAGCCTTGTTTGTTTTCTTAGCTATCTAAAGAGCATACTAATAAGTGTAGTCACAGAAGAAGGAGAAGATGGGATTAAATACCAGGGAAAGTCATTAAAATGAAAGAATGGGATAAGCCTCACAACTATTTTCAAAGCTTAGCTATTTCCTGTCCAAAGCCAAGTTCCTTTTATTTTGTGAAAGACGAGTAAAACGAAGGCAAAAGCATGCTTATTCCCTTGGTGGCCTGCATTAGCCAAGTCCTGCTGACGGGAGAGGGTTTGATGAGATGAATTGCTAGACGCCTCATCACCCTTTTCTCTTTAACACCCAAACCTCACAGAGTTATTTGTAAAGGGGCTCTGTGACTGCTTCTTAGTGCTCAAAACTCCCCACTTTCAACTACAAGAGCAAAATAAAAGCAGCGGTAAAAAACTGCAAATGGATTCTCACAGGAAAACATTGCAGGGCCCAGTTATTGCTGATGAAGGAGTGACACTGATCAGGGAAAAGCCTGATTTGCCTTTTTCTTACCAAACTAACCAGTATATAGCATAAATACCTTCCGTGGATCATGGGGAAAAAACTCATTACTTATGAAAAACTTCAAGGAGACGAATTCAGTGCCACTGATAATGATTACACATTCCAGAATAGAACTATGTTCATTGATTTTTAAAATATTTTTATATTTAATTTTCTTTCTAATAATAAATGATTTAAAATATAGAGAATACTAAATATAATGAATGCTCATGAATTCATCACCCAGAATTAATAGACAGATATTAACAGTTTGTTAGTTCTGGTGCTCTGGTGCCTTAGTTTTTCTTTTTTTTTTAATAAAAGAAACAATATATTACAACTACAGCTAACCATCCCTCCCTCACCCCCTTCACCTGCCTCCTTTTCTCCTCTCTCCAAAGGAAGCCACTTTCTAGCTTGGTGAGTATTATTTCTGTTTAGGAAAATGCTTGTCCATTTGCAGAGCAAAAATGTGGAAATACCCTAACTGTTCCTGGACACCAGATGGATGTCCAGGATGGATAAATAAACTGGTTTTTTTGTGAAATATAATACTATTTAGTAGTCAAATAATGGTTAAATATAAAGTACCATGCTACTAAACAGAAAAAAAAAAACAAGTCACAAAAAGATACAAATAGTATACATACCTTTTGAAAACTTATGTTAATAATAAGAATACGTATGTATGCACCAATTGGACAATACATGTGAAGGTGCTTATTTTCGGTGTAATGCTGAACACTTCTCTGCCTCCACGTCCCAGGTCGCTGTTATGACGCACTGCTGCGGGCTGAGTGTTGTGACCCCTGAAAACTCACATTGCAGCATTAATCCCCGAGTTGCTGGTGTTTGGAGGTGGGGTCTTTAGGAAGTGGTTAGATGAGGGCAGAACCTCATGAATGGGAGTTAGTGTCCTTATAAAAGAGACCCTTAAAGAAATCCCTCACCTCTTCCACCATCTATGATGATAGAGAGAGGCTGTCAGACTATGAACCAGAAAATGGGGTCTCACCAGACCTCACATGTGCGGGGGCCTTGATCTTGGACTTCCAGTTTCCAGAACTGCGAGAAATGAATGTCTGTTGTTTATAAGCCTCCCAGTCTGTGCTAGTTTGTTACAGCATTCAGAACCGACCAGGACATGTACTCTGATAGGTATAGTGAAGAGTAAAATGTGTGAAATTTAGGACCCCCACCCTCTATATGGACAGTAAGATTAAATAGAAAGTGACAAGTAACATGAAAATCGAAAGTAGTTATTACATCCGTAGGGTAGTGCCCTCCAGTGATTTGGACAAGTCTCAGCAAGCACAGCGGGATTCGGTAACTGTTGCGGAGTATTGTTACCTCATTTAATAGACTAGAAAACAGAGGCTTCACTGAGTTAAGTAACATATCCCAAATTAGTGTGGGCAAAAAGGTAGAGTGAGGATCGGAACCTACATTTATTTGGCTCTAGAACTGCTTCTTATACTATGTCTTAATTGTGCTATTTGGACAAATCTGTTAGTTCTTGTGAGAAAAGAGGGCTATTGTTTTAAAAAATGCAAATAAATCTTTCAGGTCTAAAGGTGATGCTGTAGGAGCAGAACACAGAGCAGCGCCTGCCAGGAGTGACATGCGGGTTGACTATAAAGGATGAGGGGAGGTTTAGGGGGTAATGAAAATGTTCTATCTCTTGATTGTGGTTTTATTCATCAAAACTCATAGAAGTGTACTCTAAAATAATTGATCTTAGTCTTTTCGAATTATACCTCAATGAATCTGATGTAAATTAAAAAAACAAAAAAATCAGAAATCTTGAAAGTCTCATGGAGAAACATCTGGCACAGGGTGCAGAGCTACTGTTCTCTTTATCACTGGAACAATTTATTCCCACTAAAAATTATGGGGAGAATTTCAAATGTCCCTGGTCAGTGCCCACAGTCAAATATAACCTGGCCT